>JAWNNU010002073.1:0-310591 GCA_035044585.1 Scaptomyza polygonia
TGAACCTCCGTAAATTAATCAGCTTTTCGGTTTGTTTTGTTTTGGTTCTTTATAGCTTAAACTACGAATCACACATGGAGTGAAATCTTTTATTGCAAATTTGTAGCGCATTATTGTCAATTTTATTGACGTACATGCTTTGTCTGCCACGAAGCAAGCACCTTAATAATAAAAACTAAATAAATGTAAATTGTATTTTTATAGACGTCATTTATTTTTTAATTTTTTTACCCATATATACATATGTTCATCATAGATGCCTTTTTAGATTTGCAGCCTTTAATGCTTATACAAAGCTGAACAAATTAGAATTAATTAAATTTATAAATTTTTCCTTAACGCTTCATTCACCAATGACAATGATTCTTTTATCGAACTACTCATGTCAGCAAGGGTTTTTTCCATTCTTCTGTGGAAGCTTGTAAAGAAGCTTCCTCCAATGGCGTGAACCGCTTGCCCTTCTTCGCCGCTTTTCCGGATGCTTCCCAAACGCCGGCGATGAGCGCTCTGAAACAGACCACTCCACTGGAAGGAACGCATCAATACAGCAACACTCTCAGCAGACGTCGACGAAATTTCGTTCAAGATATCGCGATGTTTAATCGAAAATGTCACAAAATAGCTGATTGAAGGTTGGAAAGGTAAGCGCAATAATATGTTTTAAAATAATTAATAAACTTTGTTTTTAGATGGATTCTCGGAAAAAGTATGTGAATTGGGATCGAGGATGGAGAATTTGTTTATGAAATTGTGGGATGAAAACTTTAGTGCGCTCAGAGCAATGCAGAGAAACTACCACATCAAGGCAAAAATGGCGGAGAAATTGAAGGAGGCGGGAATGCAAGAGGTGGCTGGCGCGACTGTTCGGTAGAAAGTTGAAAGCTTAACGCACAAATGTAAGTAAGATGAATAGATAACTGCGTTTAGTATGTCCAAAAGATAATTATTGTTTTTTCCTTCTAAACAAGAATTGAAAGATCAGGGACCGTCAGGTGGTGCAACATCGAAGTGACAGCTTTTTGATAGGGTGTTGCTGCATTAGAGCGTTTTTTTTTTGAATCGTGTATCGATGGAGCGTTGAGCAGTGGATAGATCTTCAGTGGAGCTGTCTCTTGCAGAGCGCTCATCGCCGGCGTTTGGGGAGCAACTGGCACAGCGGCGGAGATCGGCAAGTAGTTCCCTCACGCCATTAGAGGAAGCTACACCAGCTTCCACAGCAACTCATGAGGAGTTCTATGGTAAAATGGAAAAAGCTCTTGCTGAAATGATTAATTCAAAAAATAATTTTTGGCTGCGTTCAAAAGGAAGTTTTGCTGCATGATGTTGAATCAGAAAAGTTATTCTCATCGGTGCTTTCCGGTGAACGGTATGCTCCATTTATTCGTTTCTCATAAAATTGACATGAATATGTCTTAGAGCTGGGGTACATTCTATGAAAAAATACCTTAAAAGCTCTTTTAACATAAAAGTTTTCAAGTCAGAGCTTTAGGCTTTACAGTTGTTATTTTGAAAAAGAGCTTTTGGAAAATACACAACACCATCAAAAAATCAGTTAACATTGTAAAGTAAAGTAAAAACATTGTGCTATTAAGTGAAATTTACATACAATATTACATATCTAGTTACAATTGATAATATGAACAGGTTAATAAAGTTTATTTTATATTAAAATGAACGCAATAAATAGAACTCCGTTTAACTACCGAAATGGGAACGCACAAAATGTTGACAACATTGTTCCATTTGCTATTAACCGACAAATCAATATACATAAACGCAAATACGAGAAATAGAAGTTAATCATGGTTTATTTTATATTCAAATGAATAATTTAAACAACAGTGCACTAAATTGCAGATTAAAACATCCAATTAATGTTGATAAAATTCATCCAGCTTTTGCTGATCAAGAAAGACGATTACGAAGATCAGAGCCAAATTGAGAAACGTGAAAACATGGCGTCTTGCTGAAAACCAATTGGACGAACAAGAAGAAACTGAAGCTCACCCAGCAAGACGTACAAGAATGACGGATTACATTCTAACTGATGCTGAGCTCAACAAATGGTTTACGGAGAACAAATTGGGTGACATTTGTTCAGTGCGCCACAGAATTTGGTTAGCAAATGCTGTTCGCAAGGCACCAGTGAACAGCGTGGATCTGTTGAAAAATGTTTTTCCACAAAACTTGGTGAAAATTTCACGGTTTGTCAAACATGCTATAATTCAGTATGCCAAAAAAAAAAAAAAAAACAAGCAGGAAGGCTCTTGTTGGGAGAGCCCGACTAAAAGATACCCTGAATCCAGTTGCAGTAAATATTTAACTCACTGCGCCCTATAAGTCCTCATGCACGAAGCATGAGGTTTGGTTCTATTATTTATTTAATAAATGTGTTGTTATGATACTATTTCTGCATTGTACGGATTCAACGCTTCATCTAATAATAAAAAAACAAGTAAGAAGGCTCTAGTCGGGATAGCCCGACCAGAAGATACCCTGAACCCAGTTGCAGTCCTTGCGTCCTAAAAGTATGCTTCAAATAATGATCACTTTAAACAAAACTCATAACTGACTTAACTTTACGATATCTCTGGTGTTTCTTATACCCTAATTTCATTAGGTTGCATCCGTCATTAACAGCACGTCGCGGATGTAGGTGATTCCACTACAAATCCAATTCATCCACATCCTGTTTTAACAGGGGTTTTGTTTTTTTTTTCATGCACTTGATGACCAGCTGCTGTTTTACCCAAATTGGCACTGTTTAAACCAAGTATCGATAGGAAATTTCATACTATCGACTATGTAAAAGTGCTGTTCAGTGCTCTGTAATGTTAAATTCTAACATCGCCTGCTTTTCCCAGTTGATCGGTTTTCGACCAACTGGGAAATGCAACCGACCAACGGGGAAATTTGAACAAGATTCTCATTGTGCATAGGGGAATCTTATACAAACGGAAGCAACATTCCCGAGTTCCAATTACATACTTGCATCCGGCTTGTAGTGGAATCGGGGTATTAGCTGATTTGGATGAAATTTTGAGAACAGTTCTATCGTTACCCATTAAACCAACCCCCATTTTTACATTTTCCAAATTCGATATTTTTGTTATCGATTCCATGTGTATATCGAAAACCAAAGTAGCTATCGATAATTTGAAGCAAACTTGTTCTGCTTATGGTATAGGAGAACTTATATTCAAAACCTGAAGTCTCTAGCTCTTGTAGTCTCTGAGATCTACGCGTTCATACAGACGGACAGACAGACAGACGGACAGACGGACGGACAGACGGACATGGCCATATTGACTCGGCTATTGATACTGATCAAGAATATATATACTTTTTGGGGTCGGAGATGCTTCCTTCTGCCTGTTACATACTTTTGCACAAAACCATTATACCCTGTTTTACCCATTTTACGGGTTCAGGGTATAAAAAGGGTCGACCGTTTTAGCAGTAGAGTTGAGGTTTCCAGAGAGACAAGGGAATAAAGCCGGTTAGAGTCAAAACTTATAGCACGAAATGGCTCATGAATTAATTAGTTGCTCACGCGACGATCGAGGCTAAGAGGTAAAAAGTTGCGGGAAAATCTTGTTGGAACATTTAATTTTATTCGACTTAACAGAACTGATGAGTCGATTTTACCATTAGACAAGTGAAAACTTCTACAACATGCATAATTCTACGGTTCAACAGGGAAGGAAGATTAATTAAAAGAAGTCTACTTGAATATGGGGGTAGGTCTTTTCCAGGAACACAGCTAAAACATCTAAGCGCAAACAGAAGAAATTTCCTCTGCCCAGATTCAATTCTATCCTGGTGAATCCCGTATTGCGGGGACCACACACAAGATCCAAACTCCAGGATGGGACGTACTAGGGATGTATATAGCGTTTTAGTGGTGTAGGGATCATCAAACTCTTTTGACCACCACTTGATAGAGCCAAGAGCGTTTATGGCCTTATTGACCATCGACGATATGTGAGAATCTAAATTTAATTTGCTATCAAGAATGATGCCTAAATCTTTAATTTCAAAAACGCGGACAAGTAGTGAAGCATCAAGCACGTAGTGAGCAGTATGTGGGGTACCTCTACAAAAAGTTATGATTTTACATTTTGAACAATTTAAATTTAGTAAGTTATAACGGCACCAAGCCGACAGTGAACCCAAGTCCGACTGTAGTAAGTTACATAGAGAATCATCATTATAGGTGAAACATAGCTTTCCATTATCACCAAACATATAAACACGAGAGTTAGAAAAAATAGCAGGAAGATCGTTAAGTAAGAAATAAAATAACAATAGTCCTAGGTGACTCCCTTGGGGAACACCAGATGTAACAAAAATAGATTTTGATAAAAATGATTTAAAAACTACTTTTTGTGTTTGGCCACACAACTATGTACTCAGAAAGCCGCGACAAGAGTTTTGCTGGAAATCCAATAATATTTAATTTATGAAGCAACAAAGAATGACTAACTGAATCAAATGCCTTACTAAAATCTGTATAAACGACGTCAGTTTGAATTTTGGCCTGCGACCCCATAATAGCAAGCGAAGTGAATTCAAGAAGGTTGGTGGTAGTAGATCTTCGCCTAACAAAACCGTGTTGATAAGGGGATAAAATTGAACAACTTAAGTGCTGCAATTGAGAGCATGTAATTATTTCAATGACTTTCGGAATGGCATACAACTTGGATATACCCCAGTAGTTTTTTACGCTGGACTAAGAAGAAGTTTTATGGAGTGGAATAATAAAAGATTCCTTCCATATACCAGGAAACACAGCTGAGTCAACCGATAAGTTAAATAATTTATGTAAGGGTTCACAAAGTGAATCCGCACAATATCTCAGTATACAACCTGACACTCCATGTGGGCCAGGCAAGGAGCCTGGTTTGATAGAGTTGAGGTAACTTAGCAGCGTACACTCAGTAATAACTGGGACATATATGCAATTTGGCGATTGAACTTGAAAAGGATGGGAATAATTGAAACTATATAAACTCGATGAGTATACTGATTGAAAATACTCAGCAAAGAGATCAGCCTCTGCCTGATCGGAATTTGCTATGATATTATCAAGGTAAACCGAGGATGGCATGCAAGAAGATTTACTTTTGAAGTAACAAATTTATAAAACTGTTTCGGATCACGGGAAAAGTTTGATCTACAACGATTGAGATAGTTGTTGTAATAGAAAGTGTTTACAGAAATAAAATTTGACGTTATACACAATGATAAATCTACAGTGTTTCCAGACTTTAAAATGTTTTATAGGATCTCGTTTTCACGTTTTTTAGTTTAGATAGTTCCCTCGTAAACCAAGGTGGTTTATTTTCAATTTAAGGACAAGTGAGGGGAACACATATATCTAATTGCGAATTCAAAGTCCTGTAAAAAATGGCAATGGCAGTTTCTATATCTCTACAAGAATAAAGGTGAGACCAATTAGTATGCTGAATAAAATCATTCAATTTAGTAAAGTTAGTTTTACGAAAACAACGGGTCTTTAAGAAATTATTAGATGCTGGGCTAGGGCTAAGAATTTCAAAGGAAAGTTCTAAGGTTGGATGGAAGGTATACTCTGGACGCACCAGACGGGGTACTCTACTAACATTACTACAATCTGAGTCAGAAACAAATATCAAATCTAAAATTTTATAACTACAGTAATACACCCTGTTAACTTGTGATAGGGGTAGCTCTAAAAGGCCATCGATAAGGTCATCAGAAGTGGCTGGTAATTGCGCCGAAGATGTGTCATTCACAGACCATACAACATATGGCAAATTAAAATCAGTTACCACTATCAGTTGATCCATATTCGTCAACAATGACGATCGCATCTATACAAGTTATACTTATTAGGCAAAACGGAATAATCAGATATATAGGGTTTTAGCCAGGTTTCTGTGAGTGCAACAATCTGTGAATCAATTGTAGTAGTGCATAGATTTTTTAGATCGATTACTGTTAGAAAAGTACAGAGTTGCGCATAAATGCATTCAATTTACAGTGCATTAAATCAAAAACAAAATCAAATTGCTATAATAAAAATAATATAATAATAATAAAAAAAGCTTAATGCAAATGATATTTTAATTGCAATTAAATAAAAAGTAGTGCTTAAGCAATAATGAGCATGTCTGGGAAAACTATCGATACTAAAAAAAATCGAAGCTCAGCAAAAAGAGCGATCACTTATGAAATTGTTTTTGTTTTGCATAAAACTTACATAATACAACAATAACAACCATTGAAGAATCTGATGAATTGGCTTATGGTAGATTATTGGTACATCTCGAATACAATAATGAAAATATTTTAATTCGAGCTTGGTTAGAATTTCCAACATCACCTGAAGTTTGGCAGGATCTACGAAACAAAGCAGCTGTACATTATAAAGACGTTATTTCTATGGGCGGGGTCGGCGTCTCAGTCGCGTCCAACAGGAAAAATAGAAGGGGATTAACGAACACAACCTTCGAGCTAGCGGCGATTCGGGAGACATTAAAAGGAATACGTTGGCTAGCACAGAGAAATACTCGGAGAACTAACCAATTATTCCCTCGAAGGGCTTTTGGTCACCGACCAGGGCGTCGACCGAAGTTCTGTGGGTTAGAGGAGAATGAGGGCTAAACAGCTCGTTGGCCAGGGTAAGACCCGGAAACCTGCGCGCCGGATGTCTAAACTCATCCACCCACACCACTCACCGGCCGCGTCTTTGAGAAACCTCTCGGATGCGTGTGAGAGTAATTGCCACGCACAGAGTAAGATTCGGAATGCGGGCTCATCCCCCACTAGATCCCTCTCAACTGCAACGCCTGGGTATTAACAAGAGGTAAACGTCGCAGAATCCAGAGTAAGAATCAGAAGATTCGCTAGCATACCCCTCAAGTTTGTATGTCCAAGTAAGTGTGTAGCAGTGTGTGTGCCAAAAATAAGTGTGCGCCAGAGTGTCTTGTTTTTTTTTTGATGTGCTAACATCTATAGGCACGGGTACCCATTTCTTCCATTTGATAATACATGCAAACAATGCAGCGTGCCGCTCTGCAACGTGGGCAAATGCAGCGTGCCGCTCATATACATATTCATCTGAGTATGATTGTATTGGTGTAGCGGCAGAGAATAACTGTAAAATACAAAGTCTTGCTAACGATGTGTCCAAGTTGGAAGGGTAGTATAAACTTAATATGAACTTTGTGCAATTGAATAGCAAAACTTGAGATTCTTTAATATAATTTCAATTCTACATGTTTGTTTATATTCTAGCATTGTTTATTGTTTATATTTTAGCATAAACAATGTATATATTAAAATAAAATATTAGAGTTTTCATTGACAATCATTGAATATTGGTTCAAGGGGTAATTTTTCTTGGTGCAGCTTGTGCGTCTCAGCTACGACAAGCCAGCACGTTGTTGTTTTGTTCAGTTTCCCTTTGCGTTCAGCGGACCGTCGATTAATGGCGGCGGGTCAGCGGACAGCAAGAACAGTAAAAAGTTGTTGGTACATATTGTGTGAAAGTGCGTTTGAAACATATATTTCTTACTGTGCCTGCTTATCGAGGTTTTTTGTTATATTTGATATTTTTCCTTTTTCTGTGTCGGCGGCAAACGCGCGCTTGCATTTGCATATGTACCAATGCACTACTGAATACACTTTCGTAATTTGTGTACATCTTTACATAACTGTATGAGAATGATTGTTAGAAAGTGTCATAGGGTAAAAATTGGGAAGAGTATGTATGATGAGCAATAGCAAAACTGATATTTGACTGCCTTTATAGGTGAAGGTTGGTAATGTCACCATCAATTCAAAGCCATACATCAAGTATCTCGGAGTTATGCTGGACAACAGGCTGTGCTACAGGCCACATATCGAGTATGTCGGTATGAAGGCAGCAAAATTACAGGCGGCTCTCTCCCGTATGTTGCCAAACCTAGGAGGACCCAGGGGTGCCAGGCGCCTACTTCTTGGAAAGGTGGTGGCGTCAGTCGCTTTGTATGCCGCACTGATCTGGGCTACAGCCCTGGATAAAAATACAAGCCTTCGGAGGAAGCTGGCAGCGCCGTACCGACTTAGCGCACTAAGAGTGATCTCGGGATTCCGAACAGATTCGGATGACGCAGCACTTGTGCTAGCGAACATGATGCCTATCGACCTGCTCGCCCGCGAGATGATGGAAATCCACACCTGGCGGGAATCCATGGGAGGCATTGCCCCGACTGAAACTGTTAGGAGGTCAGAGAGACAGGCGTCCTTGGCCAGGTGGCAGGCCAGGTGGACTTTCTCAGTTAAAGGTAGATGGACGCATAGGCTCATCCCGGTAATTTAGGAATGGATAGAACGACGCAGAGGCCCAATTAACTTCCATCTTACGCAGTTCCTAACGGGCCACGGAGGGTATAGGAAATACTTGTTTAAGTACAGGCACGAAGAGACGCCGCAATGTCCGGTCTGTCCGGGCTGCGGGGAAGATCCTGAGCACGTCCTGTACCGCTGCCCAAGATACCTAGTAGGAGCAACACTACTACCCTCAGTGGGAAAACTGTTTTCATACATGATGGAATCCGACGTGAACTGGAATGTGGTAGTCCAGAAGATCATTCACATCCAGAAGGATCTTCGGAAGTGCGAAAGAGAACGACGGGAAGCACTGGGCGATGCCCAGGTAGAAAGAAGGATGGCCAGATTACTGGTTGAATAACGAGACAGCCTTTATAGGCAACCCATCCCCGAGAAGTAATACTTAATCGTGATCCCTTGGGGATGCGGCGCGTTGTTGCGTAGGGTGTGTTTAGTACGTGGAATTCGTACATGTTTGGTGGTACGGACCTCCAGCATCTTTGAAAGATTCACACCCTTCATGTCGTTCCATGAAAAAAAAAACACTCTCAGGAACACACTCTGGCACACACACATTTTTGGCACACACACTTGCACACACTCTGGCGCTCAAACATAGTGAAAATCGCAACGCCCGTAGGGCAAGCTCTAAACTGGTGATAATTTGCAGTGTATTTCTGTAGTCTGTAATAGAAAAATTCGGTTAGTGCAGATTCAAAAGAGACTGCTCGGATAACCATTATTTTGGTTCGCCTCCCCCAGTGCATTTCGGTCAGTTCCGGCATTTGCTGTCTTGCAGAGCTCTTTCGCAGGGCGAAGGTAGCGTCGTTTGCCTGCGTGTCGGTGTGCCGTGTTGTTTTACCGAATATTTGGTGGTGTGTGATTTACTTGCCGTCACCACAAATAAACTTTGCTGGTTGTGTGCCACTTTTTTTCTTCTTCACTTTTCATGAGACCACAGTCCCAGCTGTTAGCACTACATTCCAGCAGAGCTTAAAGCGCCACCTGAGCTTGCACGAAGAAAACAGCAGGTGGCTACACTTGATTGTGGTGCGTGCATCGAATTAGCGAGCGGTCCACATTTTGTATTCCATACCCCCGAGGATGGTGCTTAAATGTAGCACATCCAACAGGCGGGTCCTTTGCCAAAGAGTCTTTAGCAGCTAAGTGCAAAAGGCCACGGAACCGGTCATTACCAACCCTCCCCCGCTGCTGCGGTGCAGCGGCTCTTGGACAGGTAACCCCGGAAATCAGGATGGCGATGATTCCTCGCCATTCTTCCGCTGGCCAGCGCTGCAGCGTTGGCCACAATAGCTGCAGCTTAATTTTCTGTCAGCCCCGCCTCAACTGAGGGCTGTGTCCCCAGCTATGGAGGCCACTGCACCGGCCGCACTGGGAATTGCTGGGCCAGTGTCGTCTGCCTTTGTAGCTTATACTACGTTGGTAGCGGCTGCTGTTACAAAGGCACCTGTCTCTCTAAGGAGCATCCTGGAGATGATGGGTGAGTGTATCGATGGAATCAGTGCCCAGTTCGACACCAAGAGGCACATAAGCAACCTCGAACGTGAGGAGCTTGCAAAGCTCGTCGAATTGCAAAGGCGCACAATGAGCTTTGTGGGTAAGGAGGTGTTAAAAACGGCCGTACAAACAATGCCATCGGTTGCGGGCTGTTCCAGCAATGTCGCCAGGCGTAATCAGGGCAAGGTGGGTCCTGCCAACAGAGATGGCCAAAAAGAAGTCAAGTAGCACCGAGTGAAACCACCCAAAAACCCGGGACCCCCCGAGTCTCAACCCCGCCGAAGGACATCCCCTGGTCCAAAGCAGTTTTCCAATAAAGCAAGGCTGCACACACAAGAGCGGAGGCAGTCATCTGGCCTGGTCGACTTAAGGGCGGGGTAGGGTTTTAAAATTATTTTATTTCATTTTTTTTTGTTTAATTTTTTCTGAATAAATAATATGTCGAGAATATTATGTCCAAATTTCAAGTCAATCCGAGTAAAACTAACGGAGTTACAGCGTTTCAAACGACCGTGCTACCTGATTTTTATACCTGCCCGGTAGACGCCCGATACCCCTATTAGCAGCTGCAATTTCTTTTGTTATCCCTTTCCCTTTCTCCGTCTATGTGTCTTTCAAAAGATGCAAACTGACCTTCTACATATTTTATATTTTCAGGAACATCGAATATAATTTAGTTTAGAGGCACACTTCCTGCTGAACGGTTATGTACTGTAACAGAGCTACAATTTTCTCAAATTTTCGTTTCTGTTCGTTCGTTTATAGTTGTATTTTCACTCGTTTAGTGTTGTTTGTGATTAATATATTTATTTGCAAAATGCCAAAAAAAGTAACCCGGCCAGATCGCAAGGAAAGTGGCAATATTTTGGGTCGACCAAGAAAAAAATCTTTCTCAAAACGTAAAAATGATAGTGCCGAAGCGTTCAGCGCGTCACATAAAAAAATAAAACTTAGTACTTCTGATCAAGATGAGCAAGATTTGGAGAAACATTACAGGATTATAGACTTCCTGTTAGTATTTTCAAAGATAAGTACATTAGTGAAGTACGTAGAATGTAATGGAAAAATGAGTTTTCGCACATGCAAATCCGAAGGTATAGCTTTCACCATCAAAGTGTCATATGAAAAATGTAAAGCCCCTCGGTATGTTCCGTCTAGTGAAAGAGTGAAAAAAGAGTCAAGGCAATCATATTATGAAGTGAATCATCGTTTTGCTTTCGTCATTTGGCATTGATGACTCTATGTAAGTATAAAAATTAATATTCTTTTATTGATGGTTTATTTCGAATTTTCACGTATGAAAAATTTTAAATCGATTTTCCCAAAAACGTCTTTTTTGAAGTTTGTGAACATCAGAACTCAAAATCTACTGAACCGATCCTTTTGAAAATTTGAACATTACTTCTTCACATAAATCAACGGGTAATCAGCAAGAGTTTTTTTTTTTCATCTTTTTAAATTTTTTAATAACAAAAATCGCGTTTTTCACTTCGAAGTGCTGTAAAAAATAGAAAAAAAAAACTCTTGCTGATTACCTCGAGAAATACCTTTAAAATGCATATCAATTTTTTTGTTTTAGATAATCCGGTAACGAGTTATAAGCTTTGGTCTTTCGTTGGTGACGGTTGTGTTTTTGAGCGCTCTCAATAAGTTATTGTTTTCTTGTGTTTGTGCACTAAGTGTTACTTGGTTTTATTTGGTAAACGATTCTAGCAGTGATCGCAAATATACGTTGTATATATTTACGTGTGCTTAATAATAGTTGCTGACTTAAATTACATTTGAAGTCGCAGTAGAACCAACGCTGCAGTTGCTTTAAAAAAACATATGTACATACATACGTATATTTGCATTTGCTTATTCTGTGCTTGCATTTGCTTATTCTGTGCTTGTTCTGTGTTTTCTTTCATCCACTAACAACAAACAGCTTGTCTTATTTTCTTGCTCTTGCACTCCAGCATCAGTCCTCTCACGCTAACGTCCGCTCTTATCCGAAGTACTTGTAGTTGTATCTGCCAACGCACTCAAGCTCTCTCGCTCTCTTGGTTTTTACCGTTTGATCGTGCTCATTGCGTCCTCCTTCACACTTACTTTCGTGAGCCCTACATCTTTTTGATAAATCATATTACTTTTTTTCTTGTTATTAATATTTTTATTTATTCAAATTAAAATCAATATGCTAGTTTGTTGCAGCAACAACTGCAAATTGGTTGGATCATCCAACCAAGACTTTATTATGTGCAGATTGTGTGACAATGTAATACACATGAAGTGTGTCGGCTTTACGGCCAAAATACGGGACTGCTTAATTGCAGATATAGGCCTTAAATGGTTTTGTCAGTCCTGTAATGAGGTCGAAAAGGAGTCTACTCAATTTATGAGACAGACATATGTAGGTTTTACTACAATGCATACTGCATTTAATAACCTACATACTTCCTTTAAAGAGTTGCAGTCGAGCTTCAAAAAAGGCAAGTTGTTGAGTAATTCGCCGAAGCGTAAAAAGACTTCGGGGCCAAATCCGCTCATTGTTCCTCCAGTCTTGGTCACCACTCCCCTTTTGGTACCAGTCACTAATCCCCCAACGGGTTCAATTGCTAGCCCGTTAATGCATTTTAACTCGCCGGCAAGAAATCCAAACAATAATCTTTCCCCGATTTTAACATCCGAGCTTTCTGTTCCAACAGCTTGTGTGCCTATTAAGCCTACCGAAGGTACACCGGGGGCTCACAAGCCTCTTGTTGTTGCGCCTTTGAAAAAATTTATTTTCGTGTCTAGGCTAGCATCCGACACTTCGTTGGATGATGTTAGTGCCTACATTAAAAGTAAAATTGACTCACCACTTATAACTGTTGAAAAGTTTAAGTTTAAACAAGCCCGTACCATATCTTCTTTCAAATTACGTGTTCCGCCAGAACTTTTCTCGACAATTTGTTCTGGAAAGTTTTGGCCACCGCAGCTTATTGTAAAGGAGTATGTGAATAGGCGTAAAATTAATAATAACGATAGTAGGTTCAGTAGTGCACCAACTGTTAGCCACCCTATTGCCTCAACTTTGGCGGCAAAAAACTAACAAAAGTAGTTAGCTTGGCCTATCAAAATGTTCGAGGCCTTAACACTAAACTTTCTAAACTATATGTAAACAGCTTATCCTTTGATTCTCAGATAGTTGCACTGACAGAAACCTGGTTAAAACCTGATATATCTGATTATTCCGTTTTGCCTAATAAGTATAACCTGTACAGATGCGATCGCGCCTCCCACAAGGGGGGCGGTGTTCTCATTGCTGTTGATTCTTGTATTTCCTCTGAACAGATTCAATCTCATGATCATCCGGATATTGAGTTCATATGTGTTAAAATATTATTTAGAGGCCGCTCACTATATATTACTTGTTCATATATTCCTCCCAATTCTGATATTAACATTTACATATCCCATCTGAATGCCCTGCAGCTTGGTGATTTTAATTTGCCAAATGTTGTATGGTCTGTGAATGACACATCTTCGGCGCAATTACCGGCCACTTCTAATGATTTTATCGACGGTCTTTTAGAGTTAGGCCTATCACAAGTTAACAGGGTGCATAACAGTAGTAATAAAATATTAGATTTGATATTCGTTTTTGATTCTGATTGTAGTAATGTTAGTAGAGTATCCCCTCTAGTGCTGCCTGAAGATACCTACCATCCAACTTTAGAACTTTCATTTGAACTTTTTAACCTTAGTTCAACAACTAACAATTGTTTAAAGACCCGATGTTTTCGTAAAACTAACTTTACTAAATTGAATGACCTTCTTCAGCATACTGATTGGTCTCAACTCTATTCTTGTACTGATATAGAAACTGCCATTGCCATTTTTTACAGGACTTTGAATTCGTATTTGGATTTATGTGTTCCCCTCACTGTTCCTTTAAGTGAAAATAAACCACCTTGGTTTACGAGGGAACTATCAAAATTAAAAAACCTGAAAACAAGATCCTATAAAAAATTTAAAAGATCTGGAAATACTTTAGATTTATCCGCGTATATAATTGCAAAGTCGAATTTTATTTCCGTAAACACTATTTGTTATAACAATTATCTCAATCGTTGCAGATCAAACTTTTCCCGCGATCCGAAACAGTTTTTTAAATTTGTTAACTCTAAACGTAAATCTTCTTGCTTGCCATCCTCGGTTTACCTTCATAATACAAAAGCAAATTCCGATCAGGCAGTGGCCGATCTCTTTGCTGAGTATTTTCAATCTGTGTACTCATCGAGTTCATATAGTTGCAATAATTCCTATCCTTTTCAAGTTCAAGCGTCAAACTGCATTTATGTCCCAGCTATAACTGAGTGTACGCTGCTAGGCGACCTTAACTCTATCAAACCCGGCTACTTGCCTGGTCCTGACGGAGTGCCAGGTTGTATACTTAGATATTGTGCGGACTCACTTTGTAAACCATTACACAAATTATTTAACTTGTCAGTTGACTCAGCTGTGTTTCCTGGTATATGGAAGGAATCTTTTATTATTCCACTTCATAAAAATTCTTCTAAGTCCAACGTTAAAAACTATAGGGGAATTTCTAAGCTGTCTGCCATTCCGAAAATCTTTGAAAAAATTATGTGCTCCTAATTGCAGCACATATGTAGTTCAATTTTATCCCCATATCAACACGGTTTTGTTAGGCGAAGATCTGCTACCACCAACCTTCTTGAGTTTACCTCACTTGTTATCAAAGGGTTTCAGGCAAAAATGCAAACTGACGTCGTTTACACAGATTTTAGTAAGGCATTTGATTCTGTTAGTCATTCTTTGTTGCTTCAAAAATTAAATATTATTGGATTTCCAGCAAAACTCCTGTCGTGGCTTTCTGAGTACTTGTGTGGCCGAACACAAAAAGTAGTTTTTAAATCTTCTGTATCCAAATCTATTTTTGTTACCTCTGGTGTTCCTCAGGGGAGTCACATGGGACCATTGCTATTTAATCTATTTATTAACGATCTTCCTGCTGTTATTACTAACTCTCGTGTTTATATGTTTGCTGATGATGTAAAACTATGTTTCACCTATAATGATGATTCTCTATGTAACTTACTACAGTCGGACTTGGGAGCACTGTCGGCTTGGTGCCGTTATAACTTACTTAATTTAAATTGTTCAAAATGTAAAATCATGACTTTTTGTAGAGGTACCCCACATACTGCTCACTACGTGCTTGATGCTTAAACTCTTGTCCGCGTTTTTGAAATTAAGGATTTAGGCATCATTCTTGATAGCAAATTAAAATTTGATTCTCACATATCGTCGATGGTCAATAAGGCCATAAATGTACTTGGCTTCATCAAGCGGTGGTCAAAAGAGTTTGATGATCCCTACACCACTAAAACGCTATTTACATCATTGGTACGTCCCATCCTGGAGTATGGATCTTGTGTGTGGTCCCCGCAATACGGGATTCACCAGGATAGAATTGAATCTGTGCAGAGGAAATTTCTTCTGTTTGCGCTTAGAAGTTTTAACTGGGTTCCTGGGATAGACCTACCCCCGTATTCAAGTAGACTTCTTTTAATTAATCTTCCTTCCCTCTTGAACCGTAGAATTATGCATGGTGTAGTATTTATCACTAATCTACTTAATGGTGAAATCGACTCATCAGTTCTTCTAAGTCGAATAAAATTAAATGTTCCCATTAGATCCACACGTAACTTCACACCACTTAGCCTCGATCGGTGCTCGAGCAACTATTTAATTCATGAACCATTTCGTGTTATTTGTTCAGACTTTAACCGGCTTTATTCCCGTAATTCTTTGGAGACCTCAATTCCAGTACTAAAACGATCTATCCTTTCTGCCTTATCTAATCATAGCCACTAATCAATAATCTTCCACTGGTCTGATTGGGTTTTTCTGGGTTTTTCCCAATCCACGCAACAAATGTTGGACCAGTTATATTTATTTGGAATTTCCCAGAGCTTTAACGTTAACTTTTTAAATTTTGTATCTTAATTTTGAACTTTATTTCAGATATTATAATTATTTCTTTTATATTATATTATTTTAATACTATAATTATAGCTAATTTTGATTTGTCAGCTGCTCATAGCTGACATTAAAGAAATAAATAAACTTTCATCTAAACAATGTTTTACAAAATACATTTAAAATAATAATGTACACCGCAAAAACACTTTTTTTTCAAGGCACCTCTGGAGATTCACCGTCACCGGCTTATTTATTAATATTTTTCTTTGAAATTTTTTTGTTACATACTTCAAAAGTTGTACAATAATATGTAATAAAATTATATTGTTGATTTCGCCGAAAAAAATCTTAAAAATATTCGTTTTTCTCGCCTTTAAAACCCGCCCTTAATATAAACCATTAAACCAAGCACGTGTAGTATCTAATACCTATGTTTTTTGTGTAGGTAATACACATTAATGCCGCGCAGAGAAAGTATATGTATATGATATTTTAAATATATATGTGAATGTATATCACGCGAAATTCGATGATCAAACTCTTAATATCGTTCTTTTTGTTAAAATTTTTTGAACGAATAATTTGTTTGGTGTATATACCCATTATTTGGTGTATATACCCATTATAGATACCTAGCTTTTTTCTTTTTATAGAGCAGAATATCTTAAAGAGCTAACAAGTAAAAACGTCAAAGGGCATATTCTCAGCGTCAGACAGATTAAAGAAAAAAAAAAAATTAAAAAAGAAAAGCTGAACGTCAAAAGAAATTTCGTATGTAGATAAGTAATTTGATTTAATAATCAAATTTAACTTTACTATTTCATCATTTTTTTCACAGGATTGACATCTTTTCTTTCGGTGAAATTGAACTTGCAAATGAATAATGATCCAAAAGAATCAACAACAAAATATGGGTGCACCATTGACCCAGTATTTTCGCGATATATAAAGGATATCAAGTCTCAAACTTATGTTTCCTATTTTAGTTACCATATACCTATAATTTCAACGATACAAATTCCTGAATAGCCTGCATTGTATTGTTTTTTATTGTAAAACTATAATAATTAAAATAATAAAAATAAAAAAAAAATTTTTAACAATATTACCTTGACATTTATTCAATAAAAATAAATAAATTTGTTTTCTTGCACCAAACTTTAAAACTGTAACTTGAATTAATATCAAAGAAAATATAAAAAGAACAAAAATAAAAAACTCATTGCATAAATTGATACAAAATTCCATGCAATAGCTTTACAGCGGCAGTCCCTGAGTGCCACATGTATTTTTATACTCGATACCGAAGGTAAAGAGTATATTGGGTTTGTGCAATGTCCGTCATGGTGCCTGTCCGTCTGTCCGTCTGTATGAACGCAACTTTTTTCCACACCCTTCAAGCTAGAGACTTGAAACTTTACAAATGTCCTTATCTATGGCATAGTAAATTAAAGTGCTAAGATTGGAGTTCTACGATTACTAGGGGGCTGGCAAATCGATAAACTCGATAACGCAAAATCGATGGATCCAGCTATTTCGCAAGCCCTATAAGCTAGAACTACCAAATTTGGGGAGAAAATAGCTATTTACAATTCCCAAAAAACTGCATCAAAAATTTTGGAGCCACGCCTACCCATTCCGCCCCCCCCCCCCTTGGAAGTTTAACACTAAAAATATCTTCTACAGTTTTTGAGCTAGAGCCATCAAATTTGGTGCCAAGATAGGTGTTGACGATCCCCAACCTAATTCATAAAAATTTTGGATGCCACGCCCATCTATTCTGCCCTATCCGCCCTCAACCACCCCAACGCTTCGCTAAAAACGGTAGTGCGTGTATCTTCCATAGTGTTTGAGCCTAGCTTTTGTGCCAAAATAGGTGATTATAGCAACAAAATAAATTCGTAAAAACTTTGGATGCCACGCCAATCCATACTGCCCAAGCTGCCCCAAACTTCACTTAAAACGGGAATACGTGTATTTTCCAAAGCGTTAAAGCTAGAGTCACCAAATTTGGTAGGAAGTTTTTGAAGCCACGCCCCCCGTTCTCGAGCCCCCTGCATTTTGAAATCAAAAACGCCTACATTTGGTGCGAAGATAGGCGATGAAGAAACCCAAAAAAAATGGATGGCGCCCCCCTTACCAACCCCAGCCCCACTTCCCCCAAATTGTACTATTTTTGAGCTAGAGTCACAAAATTTTGTATGAGGATAGCAATTGACATCATACACAGATCTTCAGCTAAAATTTTGATGCCACGCCCCCCCCCCCATTCCTCCACCCGCCTTCCATCCACCATATTCTTCTAACTTTGAGCTAGAGTCTCCAAATTTGGAAGGAAGATAGCTTTTTGGCATCCCCATCTGCACCAGACAATCTTTGAGGCAGCCTACACCCCTGCCGTATCCACACACCATTGCAATCAGCTCTCTTTTAATCTGTTTTACTACTGGTATCGAGTATACCGCAGTCGGGTGCGTCCGACTGCAACGTTTCTACTTGTTTTTTTTTATTACAGAAGTATAACTAACATTATGATAACTTGTACAATAAATTACCTACGCAGTCATTAGCAGACTCTGCGGGATCGCCGTGAAGCATTGCTTCGCAGAGTCATTGGCAATGGCTACGATGAAATCGCCCTTTCTCTTTCCAACCGTCGTAGCTCAACCATCGTAGAAGCTGCAAAAGCGCAAACCACATGCCAGACTTCTTGCCTCTCTATCATTGGGGTCACCATGTTGGTTGGAGATAGATGCTGGCCCGTTAGGCTTTCCGCCACGAATCGTTTCTCGGCGAATCGCCCACAATGTAAGATGACGTGCTGAGCGTCCTCCTCCCTGCCATCTCCACACCAGCTACACACTGCACAGGAGTTGTGCTGAAAGCGCTTCAGGTACCTCCTGAAGCATCCATGGCCCGTCAGGAACTGGGTGAGGTAGAAGGTAACCAACACCCGTGCTTCCTCTTCACCCATCCCCGTATACATGGAATGAGATGATACGTCCATCGACCTTTGTTCTGCTGCTGCCGGGCCTCAATGCTCCGCTCGCGGGCAGCCGCCCGAACAGCTCTCCTCTCCAACGGAGCAGCTTCCAGGACTACCACAGCTTCCAAGGCGGATATGCGGATCGGGGTCGTCCCAGCAATCACAAACGCTGCCTCCGAGAGCCGATAAGTTGACTCTATGCCCCTCATGTAGCTGGCCACCGGCGTAGCGCTGACCCAAATTGGTGCTGCGTACAGGATGACCGACTTCATCACATGCATTAGCAGCAATCTCTTATGCTGCCTCGGACCTTCCTATGGAAGGTCTGCGTAGCCTACAGCGGTTGCACCTGCTGGTAGCTGAACTCTAAGTATGCCATCATACATGATGTTCCACAGGAGAGGACCTAAAACAGTTCCTTGAAAAACTCCTGCAGACACAGCATACTCCTTTTCGCCTTCGCCCGTTTGATAGCGAAGGATTCGGTTACCAAAATAGCTCCTCACAATCGCTACTAAAAAATCCGGTACCTGAAGTAGCACCAGGGCATCCAGGATGCAGTTCCAGTTGGCGGTGTTGAACGCATTAGTCACGACAAGACAGTAAAGCTTGCTGCCAAAACGCCAGCGGGTGCCAGCGATAGCCTCAGCCGCTTTACTGACAACCGATTTATTGGCATCAGTAGTAGATTTTGCCTTTCTGAATCCATATTGGAATGGCGAAAGGCCACCAGCGTTCTGAACGGCTTCCTCCAGCCTGGCTTAGATCAGCATCTCTAGAGCCTTGCCACAATTATCGATGAGGCCTATGCCGAGGGGTCATCGGGGCGCTTGTCGGGCTTTGGTAAGAGCACAAGTTTCTGTATCTTCCACCTGTCCGGGAACATACCTTCGCGCAGGCATTAAGAGTATAACTCTGCAAACAGTTCAGGCTGTAAGCCGATTGCTGTTTTGAGGCAGCGATTGGGCGCACCGTCTCGACCCGGGGTCTTGTTGGCGGTGAGCTTTCGTGCTGCGCTCTTCAGCTCCTCTGAGGAAAAAGAGTTTGCACTATGAACTCAGTAGGCGCTTCATCATACCTGTAGGCTCGGCACAAGAGATTTTTGTCCGAAGAGTCGCAAAGCACTCCTTTTTGCTGACCCTGATTTTGTTTTTATACTCGATACCGAACGTAGAGAGTGTATTGGGTTTGTGCAATGTCCGTCATGGTGTCTGTCCGTCCGTCCGTCTGTCCGTCTGTCCGTCCGTATGTTCGCAACTTTTTTCCACACCATTCAAGTTAGAGACTTGAAACTTTGCAAATCTCTTTATCTGTTGCGTAGTAAATTAAAGAGTCAAAATTGGAGTTCTAAGATTACTAGGGGGCTGGCAAATCGATAACAGAAAATCGATAAACCCAGCTATTTCGCATGCCCTTACAGCTAGAACAAAAATTTTGAAGCAACATCCCCCAGCCCCCTGCAGCTTAAAGCCAAAAAAGCCTATATTTTTCACAGTTTTTGAGCTAGAGCCACCAAATTTTGTGCCAAGATAGGTATTGACCCCCAACCAAATTCATAAAAACTTTAGATGCCACGCCCGTAAATTCTGCCCTAGCCACCAACAACCGCCCTAACGCTTCGCTAAAAACAGTAATGCGTGTATCTTCCAAAGTGTTTGAGTTAGAGTCATCAAGATTGGTGATGAAGAAACCAAAAAAGTTTGGTAGGAGGATAGCATTTGACATCATACCTAGATCTGCAGCAAAAATTTTGATGCCACGCCCGCCTCACCCCCCACCCCTAACTGCTCCTAGCTTCCCTTTCGCCATATTCTTCTAACTTTGAGCTAGTGTCACCAAATTCGGAAGGAGGTTAACTTTTTGGCATCCCCTTTAATATCAGACAATCTTTAAAGCAGCGTACACCCCTGCCCAGTATTCACTCCATTGTAATCAGGTCTCTTTTAATTGGTATTTTTTACTGGTATCAAGTATACCGCAGACGGTTGCTTCCGACTGCAACGTTTCTTCTTGCTCAATGCTGTCCTTGCCATCTTATACTCCAACTGCAATGCACGTGTTGCACTCGAGTCTTTTTGCCCTGCTTGCTGGTAGCGCCTTCTCGCTCTGAGGCATACACGCCTAGCCTTGGCGATATCATCGTTCCACCAGAACATGCAGGTATGATGTCGTTCAATCGTACAAAGCTATCAGAAACTAGCGTATGAGTGAAGGGGGACTGCAGATCGCTGCAACTCACATATCAGCTTTTCCAGAGTTGTCGGAAGCCCCCAACCTGTAGTTAGTTGACACCCTATGATGTGGTTCGCTTAGCATGGCGAAATCTATGTTCTCAACACGGATGAATAGCTCCAGCAAAGCTGTGCAACGACGCAGTGATTTAAGTTAATCTGAAAGATTTTCACCATTTGGCGTGTTTGACAGCTTCCCGGTATGCAGGACATCTGTAAATGTCAGTCGCATGGTCAGCCCACCTGCTGTTTTCTTCGTGCAAGCTCAGGTGGCGCTTTAAGCTCTGCTGGAATATAGTGCTAACAGCTGGGACTGTGGTCTCATGAAAAGTGAAGAAGAAAAAAAGTGGCACACAACCAGCAAAGTTTATTTGTGGTGACGGCAAGTAAATCACACACCACCAAATATTCGGTAAAACAACACGGCACACCGACACGCAGGCAAACGACGCTACCTTCGCCCTACGAAAGAGCTCTGCAAGACAGCAAATGCCGAAACTGACCAAAATGCACTGGGGGAGGCGAACCAAAATAATGGTTATCCGAGCAGTCTCTTTTGAATCTGCACTAACCGAATTTTTCTATTACAGACTACAGAAATACACTGCAAATTGTCACCAGTTTAGAGCTTACCCTACGGGCGTTGCGATTTTCACTATGTTTGAGCGCCAGAGTGTGTGCAAGTGTGTGTGCCAAAAATGTGTGTGTGCCAGAGTGTGTTCCTGAGAGTGTTTTTTTTTTCTCATGGAACGCCATGAAGGGTGTGAATCTTTCAAAGATGCTGGTGGCCCGTACCACCAAACATGTACGATTTCCACGTACTAAACACACCCTACGCAACAACGCGCCGCATCCCCAAGGGATCACGATTAAGTATTACTTCTCGGGGATGGGTTGCCTATAAAGGCTGTCTCCTTATTCAACCAGTAATCTGGCCATCCTTCTTTCTACCTGGGCATCGCCCAGTGCTTCCCGTCGTTCTCTTTCGCACTTCCGAAGATCCTTCTGGATGTGAATGATCTTCTGGACTACCACATTCCAGTTCACGTCGGATTCCATCATGTATGAAAACAGTTCTCCCACTGAGGGTAGTGGTGTTGCTCCTACTAGGTATCTTGGGCAGCGGTACAGGACGTGCTCAGGATCTTCCCCGCAGCCCGGACAGACCGGACATTGCGGCGTCTCTTCGTGCCTGTACTTAAACAAGTATTTCCTATACCTTCCGTGGCCCGTTAGGAACTGCGTAAGATGGAAGTTAATTGGGCCTCTGCGTCGTTCTATCCATTCCTAAATTACCGGGATGAGCCTATGCGTCCATCTACCTTTAACTGAGAAAGTCCACCTGGCCTGCCACCTGGCCAAGGACGCCTGTCTCTCTGACCTCCTAACAGTTTCAGTCGGGGCAATGCCTCCCATGGATTCCCGCCAGGTGTGGATTTCCATCATCTCGCGGGCGAGCAGGTCGATAGGCATCATGTTCGCTAGCACAAGTGCTGCGTCATCCGAATCTGTTCGGAATCCCGAGATCACTCTTAGTGCGCTAAGTCGGTACGGCGCTGCCAGCTTCCTCCGAAGGCTTGTATTTTTATCCAGGGCTGTAGCCCAGATCGGTGCGGCATACAAAGCGACTGACGCCACCACCTTTCCAAGAAGTAGGCGCCTGGCACCCCTGGGTCCTTCTAGGTTTGGCAACATACGGGAGAGAGCCCCCTGTAATTTTGCTACTTTTATACCGACATACTCGATATGTGGCCTGTAGCACAGCCTGTTGTCCAGCATAACTCCGAGATACTTAATGTATGGCTTTGAATTGATGGTGACATTACCAACGTTCACCTCCATAAATTCAGTTTTTTCCTGTTCGTTATTAGTACTGCCTCTGTTTTCTGTTCTGCTAGTTTCAGGCTTGCGTCCCGCATCCATGATGCTATTGTTGTAATAGCTTCATTAGCTGCCGCTTCTACTTCTCGTATATTTTTTGCCGCCACTACGAGGGCCAGGTCATCTGCAAATCCAATAAGCTTACAACCCTGTGGTAGGTGCAGTCTAAGTACTTCGTCGTACATCACGAGGGGTCCCAATACCGACCCCTGAGGAACACCTGCAGTGACGTTGTATTGCTTAAGTCCTTCATCTGTGTCGTATTCCAAAGTCCTGTCTGAAAGGAAACTTGCTATAACTCTCATTAGATAAGGTGGAATTCCTATTCATCTTAAGGCACTCAGGATACGCGTCCAGCTCGCCGAGATGAACGCGTTCCGAATATCCAGAGTTACAACTGCGCAGTACTCCTTGTCGCCCCATCTCCATCGTGTTCCATCAATCTCTTTCGTTGCGATGTCGACCACTGCCTTGATCGTAACTACCGTAGACCGTGCTTTGCGGAATCCGTAATGAGATTCCGATAGAGCGTGTTTGGCGTCAAGGATCGATAGCAGTCTTGCGTAGATAATTTTCTCCAGGATCTTTCCCGCCGTGTCAAGCAGACAAATCGGCCTAAAGCCCGAAGGTTCTACGACTGGTTTGTGTCCTTTCGGCAGCAGGATGAGTCGCTGGAGTTTCCATACTCTTGGAAATACTCTCTCCTGTAAGCAGCGTGAGCAGGTGTCCGCAAAATCTTGGGACCTAGCAGAAATCGCAAGCTTTAGCGCTTTGTTTGGTATACCATCAGGCCCTGGAGTCTCATGGTCACCAATCTGTCTGCCTGCCGCAGTCACCTCGTCGGTCGTCACTGGACTAATGTACTCCGAGTCAAGTGGTGGGCTTTCCCTCTGCACCCTTGGGTGCTGTGGGAACAGGGCTTCTACGATTTTCCGTAGCTCCACTGGGCATGTGGTTCGTAACGTAGTTTGGCTCTTTACCTTTTTGATAACCACCTTATAGGCCGTTCCCCAGGGGTTGATGTCGGCCTCTTTACATATCTGGCGAAAGCAATTGACTTTGCTGCGTTTGATGCTATACTTCAGATCCCGCTTAGCCTTTTGGAAGTCTTCGGCTCTGTGGTCAAAGTCCGGGCGATCTCTGGCCCTTTGGGAGAGTCGCCTTGCCCGTAGGCACTTTTTTCTCAGCTGGTTAATCTCTTCGTTCCACCAGTAGCAAGGTGATCCGCGCCTGCTTGGTTTCCGCCTTGGCATGGATGCGTCGCATGCATAAGCTTGGTTTTTTCCTAATTGGTTTGCCATATCGTCTGCAGCGCCACTTTCCCATCCCGTATAGCCTAGCACGTCCACAAAGGTTTGCTCATCCAGGCAGCTGTCTTTCCACTTTGGTCCTGTTAGCTTTGGTGGCATCTTTGCCGAGCTTCTGCGCAGTTCGTAGTAAATGGCCTGGTGGTCACTAAAGGTGAACTCTTCACTTACTTTCCATTTGACCCCCCTTCCAAGCGAGCAGCTCATCAGGGTGAGGTCAATAATGGAGCCACTTCCAGCTTTTCGGTAAGTAAACGATTTCCCGTCATTCATCAGGGTTACATCCAGTGCAGAGAACTCTTCCAGGAGGCAGAAGCCCCGGCTATTTGTTTCTCTGCTACCCCATTCTACTGCCCATGACTTGAAGTCGCCAGCTATAACTAGCGGGGATCGTCTGCGTGAGTCAACCACGATTTCCTCCAGCATGTTTTTAAACTCTCCAAGTCCCCAGCTTGGAGGTGCGTAACAGCTGTAAAATGTAACGCTGCTTATTCGTGCCCTAACAAATCCGTTGTGGTCTGCATTGACGTCTCGTGGTGGCGTATTTATGGCCCATATGGCCGTCTTACCGTCTCTGCTAGCTACCCATCCGCTTCCTGGTATCCTCTTGAAAGGTTCGCAGATAAGGGCTACGTCAGTTTGCTTCTCCCTAGCTGACTGCATTAGTAGGGCCTGTGCGTCCTCACAGTGGTTAAGATTAAGCTGTTTTATCTTCATCTTCGCTTTGAAAGTGCTCTCCGGAATACTGGGCATTTTCCATTGCCAGCTGCATGGTCTGCCCTTGTTTTATTATGCATGCACAGCATGCACTGTGGCTTCGCTGTGCAGTCCTTTGCAATGTGGTCTTCCTGTCCGCATCTACGGCATTGCTTAGATCTGTCCACCGCACTCTTGCAGTCTCTTGCAAAGTGGCCAAACTCCATGCGTTTGAAGCAGCTCTTAACGGTAACCCATTCCCTTATTCAGAAAACCGCCCAGCCGACCTTCACGACTCCAGCGTCGAGAGCCTTCTTGGCGTCGTCCGCTGGCAACTTAATGGAAGCCGTCTGCGTCGAGCCGTAAGCCTGTCTTAGGTGGATATCTTCCACCAAGATGGCTTCTAAAAGCAGTTGCTTTTTCAAGGCCTCGCATAAATCCTCCTTGGTGGTAATCTCGTCCAGGTCCCTGCACTCGAGAGAGCGCGGACTTCGGCTTGCTCCCCAAGGGTGTCCCCAAGAAGGTTTCTTATCGCCGATGTACCAAATTTGTTCAACTGAATCAGGAGTTCCCCTTTCTGGGTTCTCCTGATTTTTGAAACAGCCTGGCCAACACCGCTTAGCTTTCCGTCTGCCTTGACTTTCCGAAGTATTTCGGAATAACTTACCTCTCCCTTTGCTGATATGATTAAAGCGTCTGGTCTGCTCTTCTCCATGCGTCTCTTACCTGGGTTGCGCTCCCTCTTTTCCTTCTTCCGTACAGTGGTCCAATTTTCCTCTGTGCGTGGTGGAGCTTTCGTGACTCTATCCGTCCCCGGTTCCTCCGTCGCAAGGGTGCCAGTTGAAACCTGCATGGTAGCCACTCCCTTACTCCTCTTGGTGGAGGGTGTGCAAACTCCAGAATTCTGCTTCCTTTTTCCATCGATGGTCTTTCCAAAGATTGGCGACGTCTGGGAAGCTTGATTTGTCCGTATCACGGCCTTTGCCCTGTTATCATGTAGCTGTAAAGCTACCAGCTCGTATAGCGCCCTGATGATCTTGATCGAATCACGCATCGGTTGGTGAATCGACCGCCTCTTTCCGTCTTCCAACAGCTCGACCAGCTTGGAAATTTCTTCTCCAAGGTCGCTGAGCGCAGTTCTTTTGTCTTGCTCCTCTGGCTCACCTGCGCCCTGGTGTAGCTTCAGAACGGCTGGTGTCGAAATTGTGGTCGGTGACCTTGCCACCTTGCTACTTCTAGCGAAACCGCCACAGGGGTTCTGTGAAAGAATCGCAAAAACCTCGCTCTCTCCTTCAATTTGGGGGGTTATTTGATTGTTCATTCTTATGGGTCCCAACTCCTGGGCCGTTGTTGCTATTGCGGTTGTGCGTTTTTGGTGTTGCACGCTGCTGATGTTGCACTACTGTCGCTGCGCACTTTGCCGCTCGTTGCTGTTGTTGTGTCTGGAGCGGCTGCGCACTGTGCCGCTCGTTGCTGTTGTTGTAGCTGCTTTCCGCGCTAGCCGGAGAGCTAGGGTTCACCTCACTAAAAGACCGCCAGACAAACTAAAATTTTGCCAAATCATTTCGTCTGCTGGCCAGTCTTAGTCTTCTACTTCTTCTCTGGGTCTCTGTATGTTTTCACTCCCAGCGTCATGCAAAATACCAACTGGTTCCGATTGTTGGCGGATAATTTTTTTGCGTTGCGTTTACGCAAAAGCGAGTATGGTTCATGCAGTTACAAGGTAACAAACAAACGACGTCACCGAGGAAATACATAAATGTGCGGTAGTTTTCGCTACCTCACACCCTCTCCTTACTTCGTGGGGCGGTGGCGGATGGTGACCTTCCCGGCTTTGGACAACCGGGGAAACATCCCTCCCGTTCCGACGACCTGCCAGCTCTCCGGAGCCATCACCCAATCGATAGCGAAGAGCGGTAAGTTGCCGAGTCCCGAGACGTCTTCTACAAGGTTCATTGTCAAAAAAACTTCGTCGTTGTTGCGGCTGTCGTCAGAATGGTATCTTTCGGAATCCACGTGTCTTTGGCAGTGGCCTTCTAGACCGAACAGGATGTTCCCTTCTGCTTCGGACATCTTTTCGCTGTAAGACGAGGGAAGTGCAACGGTCATTCACATAGCCCTGCCTATTTTGTAGCTGGTAAGAGGGTTTGAAAGATTTGACACAGTGATGGGGGTAGGTGTGCTCGGTTCTGGAGTATGAGTGGCGTTTGAGGGGTTAGATTAGCCGCCCGCCGCCGATTTGTCTCCAAGTGTTGTAGGCACACCACATTCGACGAAACGAATTTCTTCACTTTGTAGGGTCCATCAAATTTGGGTGTCAGCCTCGCTGCAAATCCTTCCGGTTCGTTTGACTAGAACCTTGACTAGAACCTGCTCGAACCCCTCGGTCATTATTGTCCGGTTTGCTCTCTCCGTTGGAATCAGTTGGGAACTTTAGGGGGCGGTGTGTTGTAGTACCATTCCGAGCTCTTCGCAAAATCTGTGGAAAGATTTGCTCGTATACTGGGTTCTGTTGTCGCGTACGAAACACTGCGGTATTCCAAAGCTGCACAGTATCCATTGGGACTAGCTCAACCCATTTAGAGAACAAACCGAAAAAAAACCAGGAGCATGGTATTCCCGTGTTTTGAATGCGGAAGGTTGCCAACGAAACAGACAGTCTCGAAAGGTTCCACTACTTTTCTAGTCATGATCTTCCCTGCGGGTTTCATCTGGCTCACTTTGTACGCCTGACACTTGGTGCACCGTCGTACGTATCGGGTTATTTCTTGAAATTCGCTGGGCCAGTAGTACCGCTGCATGACCCGGTTGATCGTCTTTCGGATTCCTGGAAGGCCAGCTGTGGGATTGTCATGACACTCGTTGAGGACACGGGAGCGTTGGTTGTATGCCACGCAAAGCTGCCACGGTACGTAGTCCTCTTCCGTTGGGCGGTGGCCCAAGTTTCGGTACGCTTGGCTGTTTTCCAGAATGTAGTCCGGGTACTTCTCTGGTGTTTGATGCGTTTGATGAGTTTAAGTAGCCATGGGCACACAATGGTATCGACCTGTGTAGAGTGCAGCATCTACTTCAGTAGTTGCCTCGACAACGCATCGGCCACGACGTTTAACTTTCCCCGACGATAATGGATGTCAAACTGGTACTGTTGTAGCTCGAGGGCCCACCTCGCAATTCACCCCGTCGGGTTGTCTATACTATTGAGCCACTTAAGGGCCAAATGATCGGTGACCACGTCGAAACGATAGCCCTGGAGAAACATTTGAGCTTGCGGCTGGCCAAAACTAGCTATCACTCGCTCTGCTCCGACTTTCTCCTGTGCCAGCATTGCTCCCAATCCAAAGTCACTGGCGTCAGTCTGTAGTACAATTTTGGCCGAGAAATCCGGGCAAGCGTGAACCGGAGCTTCGGTGAGGCGCATTTTAAGCTCTCCAAACGCAGCTTGCTGTGGTTCACCCCACTCCCACTGTTTGCTTTTCCGGAGCAGTAACGACATTCGTTAAACCTCTTCTGCGAAGTTTGCCACGAACCTTCGGTACCACGACGCAATCCAAAAGCAGCGGTGAAGTTCCCGAAAGTTGGTTGGGTAGGCCTACGTAACCGTGGTACGAGATCCGTCCGCTAGACTCACTCCCACCTGTATGCGTTGGTATCCCTTGGTTCCCACGTGCTGCGCGACCGCCTCACTAAGCCAACTCCGTGCTGCTCCCGTATCGATAGTAGCCAGAAAGGATTTCCCCCCCATAGGCACTCTGGTGTCGTACGCGTGATGGTTTTAAGGGACTTGCAGGTGGACGAAGAAACTGAACGTGGGGCTTTTAACAATAAAAAGGGAACAAAATAAGGACACCAATATCAACAAAAAAAGAACCCATAAAAATTAAATTTAAGTTATAGTTATCCCTACGTACTATGCGGTGGTGGGTCTATAAGCCACAAAGATGTTGTGCTCACAAAAGTGCATTCCAAAGTCCCTGCCCGAGCGCCGAGGTCTTTACAGATTAATCGTAAATTGCTGGGACACTGGAGGAGCTGTACCGAATATACCTAGCGGTCGAGCCAACAGGGGAAAGCGTAGGTGAAAAAGAAAAGGATTAACGAACACAACCTACGCGCTGGTGGCGATTTGGGAGACTTTCAAAGGAATACGTTGGCTAGCACAGAGTAATACTCGGAGAACGAAACTTCTATTCCCCCGAAAGGCTCTTCGTCACCGACCAGGGCGTCGAGCGAAGTTCTGTGGGTACGAGGAGAATGAGGGCTAAACAGCTCGTTGGCCAGGGTAAGACCCGGAAGCCTGCGCGCCGGATGTCTTAGTTCATCCGCCCGCACTAGTCACCGTCCGCGTCTTTGAGAAACCTCTCGGACGCGTGTGAGAAATACGAGTAGTCCGTCATGGTGTCCGTCCGTCTGTATGAACCCAACCTTTTTTCACACCCTTAAACCTAGATACTTGAAACTTTGCACATATCTATATCTATGGCCGGGACAGATAATGTGTCAAGATTGGGGCTCTAAGAAAACTGGGGGCTGGCAAATCGATAAATTTGATAACTCAAAATCGAAAACTCAGCTATTTCGCACGCCCTTACAGCTAGAACTACTAAATTCGGCAAGAAAATAGCTATTTACAACCCCCAATAAACTGCATCAAAGTTTTGGAGCCACGCCAACACTTTACGCCCCCATTTGGTGCCAAGATTGGTGATGAAGATGCCGCCCCCACTCATACCGCCCGCAGCCCCCTTCCACCATATTTTACTAGCTTTGAGCTAAAGTCACCAAATTTTGTATGATGATATCAATTGACATCATACACAGAGCTGCTAGAGTCACCAAACTTGGTAAAAGGATAGCAGTTGACATCTCACAAAGATCTGAATAAAAACTTGGGATGCCACACCCCTAAACCGCCCCCCGCCCCCTTTCCCTACCTTTAAAAAACTGTAGTTACCAAATTTTGCAGGAAGATAGCATTTTGGCATCCTCATCTGCATCAGCCAATCTTTGCGGAAGCGTACACTCCTGCCGTATCCGCACCCCATTGCTATCAGGTCACTTTTTATCTGTTTTATTACTGGTATCGAGTATCCCGCAGTCGTCCGACTGCAACGTTTCTATTTGTTTTTATCTTATAATTCCCATCTATTACCAGAACGTCATTTCGTACGTCGATTACAGCGTTAAGCTGTTTGAGGGTATCGTTGCCTAATATGCCATTAAAAGTTTTAAGAGTTGGGAGAAGGAAAAATTTGATAGGAACTTGATCAAGTCCAAATAAACTAAGATGGGTATGATGGGTGATTTTTGTTTGTCCGCCGACACAATTTGCGAAAATGGTTTTTCATTAATTTTGGATTTCTTCGTTATGCATATTATATTATAACCATCATTTGTTTAAACCATGTAAGTTTGTGGTGGCGTAAAGCGTACAATTCCATTGCTAGAATGCGTTTGTAGTTGATCATGTTTTAGCAATATAATTTGCGTTTTCGTGTGAATTTGTGTAGGCTCGTTTGTGGTATTAATTGTGTTGTTGCTGTTGTTGGGTTGTTTGAGCCAGTAGTTTCATTGTAATTTAAAGTTCTTGCATTTAAATTAAATTTTCCTCCTACGCGTTTCGGCGACTTTGTCGCCTTCTTCAGGGAGTCTGATATTTTATTTTACGTAAAAAAATATATTTGGAGATTACATTCAATTCTCACTACATAATACATAAAACATTTCCTAAATTATACATACATTTTAATTACGTCATCTTATTTTAGTTGCGTCAGTCCTAATCCTAATTTTTCGTTAGCTGTTTATGATGTTGTCTGCTGCAGTTCGTTTTGCTTATTGCAGCCGCGTAAATATAATTTGTCTGGTCAATGGCTTCTTTATGATTAAGTGCGTCGTCCCCTCTTTGCTGTATGCGCAAGCTCTCCAGCGTTAGTCTCTTTCTCTCTCTCCTCTCTACGTCAAGAACTTTTACCGTATCAAAATCGGCTGAGTGGTCATTTTCACTCAAATGTTGCGCTAGTGCTGTCGTGGTTTTTCTGTTCTTTGCGTCCTCTTTATGTTCTGTTATTCGTGTAGCGAGTGATCTTTTTGTTGTTCCAATGTAAACTCTGTTGCACTCTTCTCCTTCTTTTCCTTTGCACCGTATTTCGTAGATGACGTTATTTTGCTTGTATCTGTCAATTTTGTCTTTCGTGTTCGTAAACAAATTTCTTGTTGTTTTGTGAGCTTTGTAAGCATATGTGATGTGCTCTGTGCTGTCATTTGGTATCAACTTCGTTAGCGTTGCTCTGTTCGTTATATTTTCTATGTACGGGATGCTGATGTATTGTTTATCTTTTGTTCCTTGGGTTATTGGCTTTTGAATTTTTGTGTTATCAGGTTTAGCTGTGACGTCATTTATTAGTTTATTTATCAGATGTATCGGATAGCTGTTTTTGATAAGCATCGTTTTGAGTTTTATATAGTTTTTTGGTCGGTGTTGTATGTCGCATACTTGGTCTGAAGAACTTGTGAGATAGTTCGGAGGGGGCTAAGCTGAGGCCACCAGGCGGGTCGCGGGTTGCGGATAGCGAACGGCCTCTTATGAGGTTAGCTGCGAATAAGCGAGAATCCTTGCAAATAAGCAGTCCCGGACAAACAGCGGGTACGGTACCGTTCACCGTACTGACAAGACGCTTGTGTCGCCGTCTTTAAAGCATAGCCTCACACACTCCCAACACCCTCACACATACCTACCCCCATCCCAACCCCCCCATATCTCACTCCGGGCTGGACTAAGGTGTAATTCGAACCGTGCTGAAAGTCAACTTGGCCGGGGGCCCGGATTAAAAACTAGCCCAGTCGCTAACGGTGAGCTCAGGCAGATGGCGACCGCCTGTTCTAATTAGCCTTACCCGGGTATTGCAGATCTCTGCCCGGGTGGACCTGATATTTCTCTGCAACTCGTGGGAAAACATGAAGAACGTAAAAAAGAATGATTTTAAAGTACAGCGGGATACCCCTGCTGCCAGTGTCGCGAGGCACTTTGAGGACCGCCTCCTTGACGGGGATCGGCCCTCCAACGTGGGACTACCCCCACGGCGCCCTCAACAGGCGGAGCAAAGGAGGAGGCCGCAGGCGGCGACAGCAACAGCGTGCGCGCAGCGGACGAGGGAAGCCCCACGTCACCATGTCGCCCCAACTGCAGGAGGAGGTAGCTCGGCTGGACCATCCCAGCCGATGCGGCCAAATCTAAGCGCAGTTAGGCGACATGGCGTGCAGCGCCAGCAGCCACAGGCGCAGCTGCCAAAATTGGGAGAGCCGGGCGGTTTGGACGACCCAAACCGAAAAGCCCTCAACGGCTCGAAAACCAAATGGTACCTTAGGTACCTTCAGCAGGGACTACCCCCAGCTGAGGCACTACGCATGGCAATGGCCGGACGGGACTCGGCAAGTCAGGTACGGGGACCAGCCCCCAAACGCCTTAGTAGCACCCTGACGCCACCAACTGCCACCCCCAAGAGGGCGTGCACAGAAGAGCGTCCCGGCACATCTGCAGCCACCGCAGCAACAGCAGTGAGGTCTTCCTCACCAGTGTCCACCGAGACTCGCACTTCGTATGCAGCGATTGCGAAAAAGGTCAAGGTGGCCGTGTTACCTGTGGAATACCCGCAGGTAATGCTCAGCCATGGGGACTTGTCCGCATTGGAAGAGGCCATCCTGGACGAGGTTATCCTCACAGGATGGGACACCGCGGTCGCGTTCGCGGGCATTCATTTCCGGGTTGGCTACCTGGTCATTGAATGCTCCGACGATCACTCAGCGGAGTGGCTGAGGACCGTGGCGTCAAGACTGCAGTCGTGGAAAGGTGCTCCACTGCACTGCAAGTTGGGTGATGATATCCCATCACCCCATAACATCACCATCTTCTGCCCAAGAAGCGCGGATCGGTCAACCGAATCCTTGTTGGTTCTGCTGAGGAACCAGAACAAGATCGAGACCGACTCGTGGAAGGTGCTGTCGAGGAGAATGGAAAGCGGAGGTGCGCTATTGGTAATAGGCATCGATGAGGCCTCCAAGAACGCGATAGTGGCGAGAGGCCATCAAATTTCATTCCGCTACGGGACCATCCCCGTTAGCGGTCTGAAAAAGAAGAGTGTTGGCGCGAGGACTGCCCCCGCCCAAACGACAGCCTCGGGAGGTGCAGGCTCGGCACCCACACCTCCCACCGCCACTGTTCCGAGTGTTCATCTGGCAGATGCCACCGATTCATCGGAGGATCTGGCCGAGGACGAGGACCTGGCGGAGATGACGCTCGGTCCAGCAGAGCTGGAAGGGATGGATGAGGAGCTGCCGATGTCCTCGCAGGAACTGGCTGAGGAGCTGCAAATAGCAGAAGAAGAAGCCGATGTCACCATGACGGGCAGCGGCGATGTGAGCAACTCTGCATCGCCAGGAGCTGGAGCGGCGGAATAATGATGGTGACGTCAAACGTCATCGTCACTGGGCTAGCCCAGATAAACCTCCATCGCGCTAAGGCAGCCTCAGCTGTCTTGGCCAGGATTTTTATCACCCAACATCTTGGGCTAGCCCTGGTACAGGAGCCATGGGTCAACAATGGCATAAAAGGCCTGTACACCGCCGACTCAAAGGTAATCTGGGATCAAAGAGATCCTATACCTAGAGCATGCATCATGGTAAGGAAATGTATTAATTTTACTATTCTTTCAGAATTCCTCACTAGGGACTGCGTACCGATTGCCGTAAGGACAAGAGTTAACGCCCCCCCTATTGTGGTGGCATCAGCCTATTTTGCTGGTGATGCGGACTGCCCGCCACCGGAAATAGAAAAGCTGATGGATCACTGCAGGAGAGAGAAGCTGCCGGTAATAATCGGCTGCGATGCCAATGCACACCATTCCATATGGGGCAGCACGGACATCAACACAAGGGGTGAGTGTCTTACCAACTTTATATTCAAGCATAATTTAGAAATTGGTAATGTCGGATCAACACCGACATTTGTAACTAGAGTTAGAGAAGAGGTATTAGACATTACTCTGATTAGTCGGTCTCTCAGGCCACATTTCAGAGAATGGCATGTCTCTCCAGAAGAATCCATGTCCGATCACAGGATCATCCTATTTAAACTTCAGGTTAATACGGATAGTAGTATACCAACTCGCAACCCCAGAAAAACGAACTGGGATAAATTTAGGTCTACCCTAGAACTTAACCTAGTCACTGAGAGCTCTGGAATACCCAGATACACGAGTGAGCTAGAAAGAGTTGTTAGAAATCTGAACAGTAGCATTAAAAATGCGTATGAAGAAAGCTGCCCACTAGGGAGAACGCGTAGAGAAAAAGATGCCCCATGGTGGAATGACGGTCTTGAAAGACTGCGGCTCACCACCCGTCACCTCTTCAATAAAGCCAAGAGAGACGGGTCATGGGATACATACCGCGAAAGCCTCACCTCCTACAGCAAGGAGATCAGGAAGGCCAAGCGTAGGAACTATAGGGACTTCTGTGAAGGCATAGCAAGTACAAGCGAAGGTGCCCGGCTCCATAGAGCATTATCAAAGCGGGCACCGGAGGGTAATTTAGCCCTGAAACGTATAGACAATTCATATACGAGCACCAACATGCAAAGATTAGAGCTTCTGTTTGAGACGCACTTCCCAGGAAGTATCCCCTGGCAACAGTGCGAACCTCTAGATACAGCGACTCAATACAGACCAACGGCCACTGACTGGGCATGCGCCAAGTCGGTGGTAACAGCGGAGAAACTAAAATGGGCAATTGGAACCTTCCAGCCTTACAAATCTCCCGGTCTGGATGGTATATCACCGGTATTCCTGCAGCAGGGACGGGGAATACTCCTACCCACTCTGAGGAAAATCCTGGTCAGTAGCCTAGCACTTGGTCATATACCAAGCACTTGGAGTAGAGCTAGGGTGGTCTTCATCCCCAAGGCAGGGAAGACAGATACCACCAACCCAAAGTCCTTCAGACCCATTAGCTTAACATCGTTTTTGCTGAAAACGTTGGAAAAGCTGGTGGATTATAACATCAGGAGCACTCTGCTTACACAGAATCCACTGCAAGCAACGCAGCATGCATACAGAACAGGCAGATCTACGGACACTGCCCTGTATGAGCTGCACCGCACTTTGCGGGCGGCAGTAGTAAACAAAGAAGTAGCAGTCTGTGCATTTTTAGACATTGAGGGCGCTTTCGACAACACATCACATGATGCTGTCAAGGCCACCTTGGATAGAAGAGGGCTGGACAGTACAACTAGTAGATGAATATCATCCTTACTAGGGTCCAGACAGGCTACGGCATCTATACAAGATAGTACCGTAACAGTAACAACCACAAGGGGCTGTCCACAAGGGGGGGTTTTATCACCCCTCTTATGGAGTATACTAGTAGACGAATTATTAAGTAGACTCGCCAACAGTGGTATCCAATGTCAGGGCTATGCAGACGACATTGTGATAATAGCTCGGGGCAAGTATGAAGAAACTCTTTGTGATAATGTTCAACTGGGACTTAGGATCACGCATGATTGGTGTAGGGAGGTTGGTCTCAACCTAAACCCTGCGAAATCAATCATCGTTCCGTTCACCAGAAGATACAAGCTACAAAGGATGAGGGAGATTAGGCTCGCGGGGAGCCCAATAGAAACAAGCAAGGAAGTCAAATACCTTGGGGTCACTTTCGACAGCAAATTAAACTTTGGTACCCATGTTCAAAATACGATTGCAAAGTGCTGCAGAGCGCTGTATGCGTGTCGTAACATAGCCGGGAAGTCATGGGGAACATTACCAAACATAATAAGATGGCTATACCTCATGGTAGTAAGACCCATGCTCACGTACGGAGCGATTGCATGGGGGGATAAGGCACAACAAATCACTGTGCAGAAGCAGCTTCAGAAGCTACAAAGAATGGCATGTGTAGGAATCACAGGAGCGATGAGGACCTGTCCCACATCCGCGCTTGAGGTTCTATTGGAGTTAACACCACTCCATCACACAATTAGGCTGCAACAAAAAGCAACGCTTTTAAGAATGTCCGTTGAAGGAGTTGGGAGAGGACACATTCTTAGTCGAGTAGAGGCAGACATGCTGTCGGGTGAACTTCCCCTACTGGCACAGCCAAGGGACGAAATGAAAGCCGAACATATGTTCGAGCAAAAGTTTCAAGTTCACGTCTGTAACAAAAAGGAGTGGACATCTTTAGAAGAGGTCCACAACATGAAGCCACACACCATAAAATGGTACACCGATGGATCCCTAACGCATCAAGGCTCCGGTCTTGGTGTGGTGGGCCATCGGCTAACTTACCACGAGCCCCTAGGTATGCACACCAGCATATTCCAAGCTGAGGTATGTGCAATAGGGAGGTGTGTGGACGTTAACTTAAAGCGTAACTATCGAAATAGAGACATTGCCATCTTATCCGATAGCCAAGCAGCAATAATGGCACTTAGTAAGACCGAAATTAGGTCAAAGATAGTTCATGAGGTACGAACCAAGCTAGACACTCTGGGATCACAAAATAGGCTTGCCCTAAGATGGGTCCCGGGACATGTCAACATAGCGGGGAACGAAGAGGCAGACAAGCAAGCAAGAATGGGGGCAGCGACACCCCTCATAGGACCTGAGCCGTATTGTGGCATAGGAAGAAGCACAATACGGCAAGAGCTTAGGAACGAGGAGAGATTTTTGCGAAGAACGAGCTGGGCAAGGACACCAGGACTCAGACAAGCAAAACTTCTCTTGGGTGGCTATAACCTCAAACGGTTTAAGCAAGTAATATCGATGGGCAAAAATAGACTCAGGATACTCACCGGTCTCTTGACAGGACACTGTAGACTAAGAGGTCACCTAGCAAAGCTAGGTATAGTCAGCAGCGAAACTTGCAGATTCTGTGAAATGGAAGGAGAATCCTCCTTGCACATCATAGCAGAATGCGTAGCCTTAGCGAGGAAAAGAAGTAGTTTTCTAGGAAAACACATTGTGGAATTCAGCGATTTAGAAACCATCGACCCAACAAAGGTACTTGCTTTTGTACAACACTTGGGCTTGACGGAAGAGCTATAAGCCAAGAAGGGGGCACAATAGATCAGCTTGGTCGCAGTGTAGTCATCCCCAATATAATAATAATATGTCGCATAGGGTGTAGGTATTTCTAATAATATTCTTGATTCTGTTTATTTTCTGTGTCATCGGCTGGTTTGAGTCGTAGTTTATTATTCGTTCCGATGCTGTTCTTTTGGTGTATCAGTCAAATGTGAGTCTATTTTCCCTTCGTTCTATTTCCATATCAAGATAGGCAATTTTATTGTTTGTTTCTGTTTCTATTGTAAATTGTATTCTTTTGTGCTGTTCGTTGAATGTTTATAATATTACTTGTGCTTCAGTCTTATTTATGATCAGAAAAATGTCATCAACGTATTTTGAGATATGTTTGATTTTTTTATTATGTTGTTTCAGCTCCTCAATCGCGTCGTCTAAGATTTTGCCCAGAACTATATTTGCGATTGTCGGTGAAAGCGGGTTCCCCATTGGCATGCCAAAAACTTGACTGTATGTTATGTTATTGTATTTGAAGTAATTATTTTCAATTAATACAAAATCTAGGAGTTCTTTAAATTTCTGTTTTGGAATGGATGTGTGTATTTATATGTCTGTCCATCTGTCCATTATGTTTTTTGTAGCGGTGTAAATAGGTATGTTAGTTAGAGTGAGATGACATCAAATGAGACTAGTATTTCCTCATTTCCGATTTCTAAGTCCTTTATATCGTTCTTCAATTCAGTTGCGTTCCTTATGTTATACTGTGTTGATTGTATGTTCTTAATAATGTCACCTACGTGTTTGGCCAATTTGTAGCACGGAACTTCAGTTGAAGCAGATATGGGTCTCAGTGGTGTTCCGGTTTTATGTATTTTTGGTAATCCGTACAGTCGTGGTGCGTTTCCTCCAGAGCAATATGTCCTTAGTTTTGTTTTTATGTCTATAAATTTGTTTTTATACAAATAGTTAACTATTGTGTTGTTGTTTTTGTTGATTAGTTTTTGTGTGGGGTCATTTCTTATTGTTTTGTATGTTGTTTTGTCATTAAGAATTTGTTGTATCTTATCATGATATTCTCTCTTTTATAGTATAACAGTTTTGTTTCCTTTGTCTGCTTGTGTAATAATTATTTTGTCGTTATGTTCCTTTAAAAGTTTTTCTGTGTTGTTTGCTATGTTGAGAATAAATTTTTCTTTTTGGTTTAGTTTTCTAGATTGTTTGTAGTTGTTTAGTCTCGATGCTAAGTTCCCTCTGATCGAATCTCTTAGTTTTTCGTTCTCAATCGTTTTTATTCCCTGTTCTAAGTCTGCAATAACGTGTTTTGGCGATATGTTCTGTCCGTTTGTCGGTAGTCCAAATTTGGGTCCCAGCGATAGAAGCCACTTGCTTTCATTTGGTATGAAAACGTCGGTCATGTTAGTAATCCACTTTTCGTTTAGTCTTAAGTTGAGTTGTTGTGCTATTTCATTTTTTGCGTTGTGTAGTTTTCGTTCAATTATCTGTTCTGTGTTAGTGCGTATTCTTTGGTAGGCTAGTTTTTGATATTTTTGTAGTTTTTCAATGTCGTGTTGTTTTAGGTATTTTCTAAGTTCATTTATGATGTTTGTTTGTGTTCTATTTATACTGTGTATGTGTCGATGTGTTTCCTCTACTTCTAGCTGTAATATTTTAAGTAGAAAGTTGTTCTCTAGTTTCTGAAGTTTTTTCTTTGATTCGTGAAGCGTCAAGATGTGTTTCGGTGTTTTCATTGTGTTTGTGTTTGCGATTCTCAAAGAATCTGTTTTGTTGACATCAACTGCTAATGTCCTTTACAGAGCACAATATACAGCCGTAATGTAATTTTGATTTGATCCTGTATCTATTAGAAATTAAAATTTTTTCCGTTCCTCGTATTGCAGTTAAAATAAGGCAATGAGGAACTGTTTAATCTAACAAATTAATGTCGGCAGTATCTACTAATTCTGTTGCACACTCGTTTTCGGTTTCGTACGGTAAAGCTTCTGGTAGGTATTCTATCCCTACTTGTTCTAGATATTACAGGTAGGCCTGTTCGGAGTAATCTGCGATCGCATCGTGCAATTGCTCCTCTGTAACTGGTTCTACCTCGCCTGTAGTTACGTGGAACTGCCTCTGATATTTCTAGAGCGGACCTGATTGGCTTTGAGGTGGAGGACGCTTCCCTACTTTTTTTTTTTTTTTGTTTCTAATTTCAATTTATTATATGTCAAAAGGAATCGTTCAGTATCTTCTGCACATAACCTAATGGGTAGCTTAAAAAAGTAGTATGGCTCGTATTATGATGCCGTAACAATAATAAAACTAGGTATTAAATAGGATTAGGATACCCTGCGGCTAGGGAGATCACTGGGATGGGTTCTCTTCAGACGTCGGAGGGAGATAGGTTCAGCGAGATCATTCGCCAAAGGATTTGGGTGGGCCACAAGCCTGTCGGCATGTCGGTTGCTGTGAAAGTTGATTTGGTCCCCAAATGGCACAAGTTGCAGGTCCCTCTCAAAGACACGGTTTGTCACGTACCAGGGAAGCCCAGATGCATGACGTGCAGCTCGCGATTGGACTACTCTAAGTCTGTTAAGCTGGCTTTTAGCAGCAGATCCCCACACTGGGATAGCGCAGGTCCAAGTTGGGGCTAAAATGGCTTATATCAAAAGAGCCGTAGTTGCCATTTGAAGCTTACTTGAATGGAAAAGCCAATAGAGCTTTTTTAGCTTGCCTAAACATTTTGTTTTAACTGCCGTAATGTGGGCTCTCCAAGTCAGTTTCCGATTCAGATGGACTACAAGGTAGCAGTGGGATGTGACGCTGTTAATAGCATTACCTTCAAACGTAAGACTTGTGCAAGTTCCGTGCCGCAAAGAAAAAGTTACACACGCTGATTTAGAGCAGTTAATGGGTATATTCCATATTTTTGGCAATCCATCGCTCAATTGCATGCAGCCATTCCTGGACCGCGTTGGAGGCAGTTTGCAGTGATGAGTGAGACGCGAGCATAGCGGTGTCAGCGGCGTAGCTGAGCCGGGAAGGCTTCATCGCTGTTGTTGATGGGTAATGGGATATCTGCGGTGTACAGAGTGTACAAGAATGGTCCAAGCACACTTCCCTGTGGATCGCCTGCATGTATCTGTTCCAGGCAGGACTGAGAATCTCGTACCCACACCTTATCAAACGCTTGTTTCAGGTCTAAAAATACACCGACAGTGTATAGCTTATGCTCAAAGCCGTGTGTCACCTGATTTACGATGCGATGGATTTGTTCAGGGCAACCATGGGACTTCCTGAAGCCAAATTGGTGTTGTGGAACGAAGTCTACTACCTGTGGCAGTTCCATTAAACGAGCTAGCAAAATACGCTCAAAAACCTTTGAGAAGGCTGATAGCAGGCTGATTGGGCGGTATGAATCGATCTGTATTGGTGACTTTCCGGTTTTGGGGATCATAACAATACGCGCACGCTTCCATTGCTTTGGGAAGTGCCCTAGTCTTAGCATGGCATTAAATATTTTGACAAGGGCTAAAACTCCTTTGTGTAGCAGAGATTTCGCAGCACGGTTGTCAATGCCATCGTACCCAGGTGTTTTTTTTAGTTGCAGCACCTTTAGTTGCATCAAGACTTCCTGTGGTGTGGTATGTCTTATGGGGCGGGCTGGTGCAGTCGGAGTGTCCAAGAAGTTTGCAATGGCTTCTCGATTGGAGACGTCCGTTACATTGAAGGGCTTGAAGGTGGAGAACAAGTGCGAAGTGAAAGCGCTCGCTTTTTCATTATCCGTCCAAAGCCAGTGGCCACTGTGATTCAGTACGGGTGATGTAAATAACGGCTGTCTCTTGATACCTCTCGTAAGCCTCCAAATTGAGAAGTCACTGTTATTATCCGGGCCAGCACCCTCTAGCAGGGTATCCAGGTTTGCTTGTCGGTTCTTTGCTAGCAAACGGTGTAGTCTAGTTGTGATGCTTGAATATTGCTGCTTAACGCTAAGATCTCCTGTCGCAATATATTGTCTTCTGAGGCGCCTTTTGTGGGTGAGCAGTTCTCTAGCCTCCAAGCTTAAGATGGGAGTCCTCCGTGCGGTCGTGAGACCAGCTTGGTGTGGAGTAGGTGTAGCCCGCCGAGCTGCTTTAACGATTGTTGATGCGAAGTAGTCAACATACGCTTCCAGTCTACTGCAAGTGTCAATGGGAATGTTGAGTTCTACGGTGGCCTCGATATGTTCCTTAAAAATTTCAGTGTTTGCATGCGGAGGCAGCAATTTAGAGACACCTTTAAATGATTGGGCGTCTTCATCTAGCTCAAAGAGCAAGGGCAGGTGGTCGGATGACAGCTCTGTCAGCACTTGCACCTTGATTTGCTGCTGTCTGAAACCTTTGGAGATCCCGAAATCGATTGCACTTGGAGTGGCACCAGCACGATAGGGGTAGCCAGTAGCTTCTCCCGTTGCGACGATGTCAATTCCTTCTTCCACCAGGGCGGAAAACAGCACCCTGCCTCTAGTGCACATCCTGTAGTTTCCCCACCATCTGTGTTTAGCGTTCCAATCACCAGCCGCAAGAAACTTTGTGCCGAATTGAGTGATGATCGGCGCAACGCGGCCTCCGTCCACCTGAAGGCAGGAGGGCAGTATACTGAGGCAATATTAAAGTTTCCTCTGCTTGAAGTCAGCTGGATAACTGTTGCCTGAATATGATTTTCCGACATAGTGGAGAAAGTTTGATGGGAGATGGTTGATCTAACAAGGATCGCCGCACCTCCATGTTGGGTGTCATCCGGATGATTGGCAGTAAGTAGGGTGAAGCCGAATACCCTGAAAGTGGACCGGGACAAGAAGTGGGTTTCCGACAAAAGAAGGATGTCGATGTCGTGAAGCTCAATAAAGGCGATGATCTCATTGGTCTTCGAGGAGGCCCCATTGGCATTCCAGGTTGCTATCTTAAAAGGACCCATTTTGAACAGCAGAAGGGAAGGTGCGTGTCTGCAGAAGCAGTTGCATTAAGGATTCCACTAGCGACATCATCCTGTCAAGCCTAGTAAAAAGTTGCTCCAGCTTGGAATCCAGGTTGGCGCTTGCAATAGGAACACTGGCGGCAGGGGGGCTCTCTGCCTTTTTTAAAGGCTGAAAAACGGGCTGGTTGCCTCTGACGATGCTTGCAAATGATGGCATTCTAGCGCTGTAAGCGGGTGGACTAAGTAGATGCGTGCTCTTTGCGGGACCAGTATCGGAGGGTTCGTTGGCCTTCCGTTGGTGTTTCCGGGTAGAAGCTTGTTGAATGTACTTTTTGCAACCTTTAAAATTAGCTGCATGGGGCTTGGCGCAATGATAGCAGCATCTGGCATCATCTTGTTTCAGCTTGCACTCCAGGGTGGCGTGATTATCTCCACATTCTCGGTCTGACCGTAGCCTTGACACCTTTGGCATTGTACAGGCTCAGATCGCTTTTGGGGTTTCTCCCAGGTCACTCTATGCCTGCAGACAACAAGAATGTTGTTAACAAGCTTATTGTTGTCCGCCTTTTTGAGATCAATGAACCTCATATTAAGAGGGAGTAAAGTCTCCTTATTGCGCGGAGTATGTACTCGAACAACGCTATGGTCTTCCTTCTTTAGGAACGCTATGATGTCCTCCGATGGAACTCCGTGGTGGATGTTCCGCATTACAATACGGTAAGGCCGGTCTTCCGGTTGCTGGTGGTGATGGAACAAAGTTCCTTTATCCAGAAAGTGCCGGGCCATCAGTCTGTAGGTATCTGAATTGCTGCATTGAACAGCACAGCCTCCTGAATTCAGTGCCTTGATCGTGTAGGAGTCTCCTACAAAAGCGTCCAGCTCGCTGCGAAATGCAGTAAAATTTACCACATTGGGAAACATCATTCTGGGTACCTTTGAGTGAGAGCTTGGTTTCGGGGCGGCGGGGGCAGATTGGTTAACACATGCCAACTGTTGGTTTGGACTTGCTTTCCTTGCAGCACGAATATGGGCAGTTTTCGACAAACTGGGCTCGTCATCGTCACTCGAAGATACAACGCCAATGTCCATATCTTCTTCGTCACTTAGGGCTTGGAAACGGTTTGTAGAATTTATCACAGGTCCTTTCTTTACCATTTTAGAGGAGACGACCGCACCTGCTCTCTTTTTAATTCCTCCTTTACCTTTTTTAAATGAGGCATCCTGCCAGGCGGTAGCAGATTGGGGCTTCGCTATTGAGCTGACGAGTGCACTGCTGTGAGACGTGCTGGCAGAAGTAGAACATTCATTGCCACTCAAAGAGGAAGTGGACGGGATAGTTGAACCTTCACTTGGCCAGCTCGCGAGCAATTTCTCACGACTCTCTTTTGGGCCCACGCCAGCAGTTTGCTTCATCGACTCATATTCGATAGATTTCTGCTGTGGACCATTATTTTCCATTTCTCCAATAAATGTTTTACGACATGAACTAACTAGAAAGGAAGGTTCTAGCAGTTGATCGCCTCTTGATTGTAAGTTGACTCGTTGCCGCTGCTTAGTAGTCAGCTGCTTTAGAATGGGACCAGATTTAACAGCGCGCCTAGTAGTAGGCATCTATTTTTCCAAGGTCCTAGCCTAGACTTCAACCTTAGGATAGTTCTCAAAGCTACTATCGAGCTCTTGAACCAGACCGAAGCGTCTCGAACTTTTGGAAAAATATTTTTGTGTGACGTGGCCGCTGACCAGCGGAGTCCCGTTTTGGGCAAATCCTCACTTTATTAAAGCCAATCTGAGTCTGCCTCATGAACTGGGATTATTCATTGATCACTTCATTGCAGGGCTCACAGTACCATTTCAGGCCAGTGTCCGCGAGTAAACAGTCTCTAATTTTGGCAGTACAACCAGCACATTTCATATGGATCATGCTGTTTGGTTGTTTGACCCAACTAATTTGCAATATGAACTGCAGCAAACAAGCATATTGATAATAATTAAAAAAATAAATAAACTAACTACAACAATTGATATGCTTTATCAAACAAAAAGTAGGGTGCAAGAATGAAGTACGAAAGTGACTATGCAATGAGCACTATAATATTCAACCGCACGTACGTCGGATAAGAGCGGACGAAAACGGGAAAGGACTGATGCTGGTAAGTTAGAGCAAAAAATAGACAAGCTGTTTGTTATTAGAGTACGAGCGACAACACAGAGTATGCAAATGCGAATAAATGTTTGTATTTATATAAGTTTGTTTTCAATGTTTCAAAGCACTGCAGCGTAAGTTTTACTGCAAATTAAAATGAGATTAAAATCGGCAATCAATTGATGCACACAAAAATATATATATAACGTATATTTGCGATCACTGCTAGAATTGTTTTCCAAATAAAACTAATTAAAACTCCGTACACAAATACAAGAAAATAATAAATTATTGAGAGCACTCAAAAACACAACCGTCACCAACGAAAGACAAAAGCTTATGAATGAAAATATAAGTTAAATAAAAAATATATATACGTTTTGTATATATTCACTCCAATTAGGTAGAGTAAATATATTTTTCCAAAAGTAAATACTAAGAACGATTTTTATTCAATAAAAAAAATAACTTATCTTAACTTCACATATAGTCAGTTATATTTTTTTTGTTTTTTAGGTTTTTTTTTAAGTCTGTAACAAAAATATCGTTACGGAGAGCCACAAAAATTCTTATGTCATTATTGGAAAACAATTCTTTATAGTTCCACCAATTTGTTAAATTATTAACGCTTTAAATAGGAGTAGATTTAGAGATAACTGGTAAGACCTTAATATCATCGTATTCGCTGCAATCTGAAGACTCATTATCACTATTGAGTTCATATCCGTCATCAAACACATCCTTATTCCACCTTTCTATGTCTTCTAACCAGATGCTATTGTTTGACTCAATTTCTCCTAAAAGAGCTTGAGTTTTTTGAATGACTTCATTGCAGTCCTGATTCATCTTAAGCAATTATGCAAGTTGCACATCATCATCGCTGTCATACTGGTCAGAGTTTCAGTTGATCAACTTTGACCAAGAGCTCTTTATCACACTTTGTGGTACATCATGCCAAGCTTTTTCTAACAATATTATTGCATTGCAGATTTAATGGGATTTCAAATGATATTTTAGTTCATCTCCTTCAGCAATTTGTTCAGAAAGAAACAAAGCCCTGTAGCTTAACTTGGCTAACTAAATAGGGTTCTGATCCATTGGTTGTAAAGCTGCTGTCACATTTGGTGGAAGGAAAAATGCAACTATATTTGCATCTTCACTTCGAAGTTTCTCAACCGGTGCATGAGCGGTGCAGTTATCAATAAGCAAAATAGCCTTGGGAGGCAAACTATTTTCTCGAGAGAAGCGGATCATCTGCGGATGGAAAATATTTTTAAAAAAACTGAACCTATAATCGATGTGTATGTACGTTTGTTTTACATATTCCTTGGCATACTTTCAGTTTTAAACAAGAATTGCCAAAACACGTTCAACTGTTTCAAATTTCAAACATTCCTGTGCTCAGAAAAAAAAAAAAAAATTACGCTCTGACATTCGAGTTTTCAATTCTAATTTTAGAGCGTGTAATGTATTACGATAACCAATTCTAATTTCTGTACAATTCTAATTTCAGATTTTCTACTGTATTACAATAAAAAAAAACTCTCTTATTCCTTGACCACATCACGGCTGCGACTCGAAGCGTAATCCAGCTAACCAAGGGGCAAGTAAAACACTTCCATCGGGTCAGGAAAAAAAGCAGTTCTATAATACATTTCCGCAACCAGGAAACACCAAAATTGATTCTGCACAAACTCATATATATTGTCAACCAAGATACAGATATGAGCAAACCAATAAATTTGGAAGAGGTCCTGAATCCGCAGGACGAATTGAGCCAGGAGATATCGAAGCTTATCATGAACAGGAGAACGGAAAGCGAAACCTGGCTACTGGCAATCTAGAGACTCAGTACTAGAGCAAAGGTGGACTGTTTTAAAAGGCAACAACGAGTTGATCAAGATGAAGAACTAAGAGAAGTCCCATAGATACTTCAAGTTCTTCGAAGAAGTGGCTGATATGGTCCAACAAACCAAAATCTTCTTCTCAGAACAGGCTGATATTGCAAATCTGTCTTGCAGCAAAATGACGGAACCAAAGACCGTCATGAGACTTACAAACTCAGCTTGGGACGAAATTTTGACATAAGTTTAATCGTTACCCATTTTTTCGACCCCCATTTTAAGATTTTTCAAATTCGATATTTTTTGTGATCGATTCCATGTGTATATCGGAAACCAGAATACTTATCGATAATTTGAAAAAAACTTGTTCTGCTCATAGTATAGGAGAACTTATATTCCAAACCTGAAGCCTTTAGCTCTTGTAGTCTCTGAGATCTACGCGTTCATACAGACGGACAGACGGACGGACAGACGTGGCCATGGCCATATCGACTCGGCTATTGATGCTGATCAAGAATATATATACTTTATGGGGTCGGAGATGCTTCCTTCTGCCTGTTACATACTTTTGCAAACCATTATACCCTGATTTACCCATTTTTATAGGTTCAGGGTATAAAGAGTAAAACACCAGCAGTACACACTCAACGACAGCTCTTCAACTACTACTGTTGGAGCAGTTCTTAACTTTAACATTAACATAGTTTAAGTTAGTTTAAGAGAAAACACTTGAAGCCGATCTATTTATGTTAATTTGGAAGCCGATCAACTTTCTGCCGACAGCGAATTGGTGTTGCGTGTGGCCGTCTGTAGCTCACGCAGATTGTATTAGGCTAAGCTAGATTTATTTGTCGTTCTCATATACTGAAAACCACGGCCGATAATTTTGCATATCGTTTTTCCCATTCGATTGAATACATCCAGCATCGATTATCTCCAAAGATGCGTTGTTTAACAATGAAGTTCACCAGGGACCATAAGTTTTGCCTGAATACACGTGCTTGACTTATTAAATTTATTTAATTATTATTGTCAGCTATGAGCTGACATGAAATTAAAATTAATTTAAAATAATTATAGTAAAAATAATTATACTAAGAGTAAAAATTATATGTTATTTTGAAATTAAATTAAGGTTTAATATTTAAAAAGTTAACGTTAAAGCTCTCGGAAATTGCACAAGAAAATGTCGTGTCGATCGCTTGATGTTTGTCCGGATAGCAGCATCTGAACAATATCTATCCATTTTTGATTACAGGTAAAAGTAATAAAAATATCTTGCCGACCGTAATGACGAACATATGTCACTGCATTACGTAAATGAATATACTCCTCAGAACGCAGTTAGGCTTGGTTCAACCGAATGAAAGTTAAGCGATCCGTTTATATTTTAACGTAATGTCCACACAGTACTGCTGAACCCATCGACAAAGCCGCAGCAAATAGTTGTCAGCATTTTGTCGAATCATCAAACGATATGCGTAAAATTTCATTGAGCTAACGTTCTTGATTTATTTTAACTTAATTGATTTTTTATTTTGATATTGATATAATAACCATCTTTTCCTTGCCAAAACATCAGCGGGTATTGCCACAGACATATGCATATGCTGCACCTTTTAATGTGTGGCAATTGTATATTATTCAAGTTTTAAAAAACATAAGATTCTTTACGGACATCAATAATATTTTTTGTATTTAAATATTATTGTTTTTATAGAAAGACTAAGTTTATTTTTTTAATAATTTAAAAATATGTAACAAATAAATAAAATATATAAATAAAAATGAACCTGTCTAATTTGTTCATAATTTGACAACCTTAAAGTTGAGACTGTTTAAGAAATGATATACAATTGCCAGGCACACATTTAAAGGTGCAGCATATTCATACATAACCACACACAGCCAAAAATCTGTATTCAATTGCTGGTCATTAATACTCTTTCATGTTTTTAGTTTTATGACACTATTTATTTATTTATTGTCAGCTGTGAGCAGCTGACATAAAAATAAAATTAATTTAAAATAATTATAATAAAAATAATTAAGTTTAAAATAAAATTTAAAATTATATGTAGTTCTGAAAGTAAATTAAGGTTGAAAAAATTATAAAGTTAACGTTAAAGCTCTGGGAAATTCAACAAGAACATAAGTGGCCCAACATTTGTTGCGTGGATTGGGAAAAGCCCAGAAAAACCAAATCATACCAGTGGTAGGTTAGTGATAAGTGGTTACGATTAGATAAGGCAAAAGGGATAGATCGTTTTAGTACTGGAGTCGAGGTCTCTAGAGAGACAAGAGAATAAAGCTTGTTCTTGTCAGAACATAATACACGAAATGGTTCATGAATTAAATAGTTGCTCGAGCAACGATCGAGGCTGAGGGGTAAAAAGTTACGTGTGGATCTAATGGGAACATTTAATTTTATTCGACTTAGAAGAACTGATGAGTCGATTTCACCATTAAGTAGATTAGTGATAATTACTACACCATGCATAATTCTACGGTTCAACAGGGAAGGAAGATTAACTAAAAGAAGTCTACTTGAATAGGGGGGTAGGTCTATTCCAGGAACCCAGTTAAAAAATCTGAGCGCAAACAGAAGAAATTTCCTCTGCACAGATTCAATTCTATCCTGGTGAACCCCGTATTGCGGGGACCACACACAAGATCCAAACTCCAGGATGGGACGTACTAGGGATGTATATAGCGTTTTAGTGGTGTAGGGATCATCAAACTCTTTTGACCACCACTTGATAGAGCCAAGAGCGTTTATGGCCTTATTGACCATCGACGATATGTGAGAATCAAATTTTAATTTGCTATCAAGAATGATGCCTAAATCTTTAATTTTAAAATCGCGGACAAGTGGTGAAGCATCAAGCACGTAGTGAGCAGTATGAGGAGTACCTCTACAAAAAGTCATGATTTTACATTTTGAACAATTTAAATTTAGTAAGTTATAACGGCACCAAGCCGACAGTTCTCCCAAGTCCGACTGTAGTAAGTTACATAGAGAATCATCATTATAGGTGAAACATAGCTTTACATCATCAGCAAACATAAATACACGAGAATTAGTAATAACAGCAGGAAGATCGTTAATAAAGAGATTAAATAGCAATAATCCTGGGTGACTCCCCTGAGGGACACCAGAGGTAAAAAAAATAGATTTGGATACTGAAGATTTAAAAACAACTTTTAGTGTTCGGCCACACAAGTACTCAGAAAGCCACGACAAGAGTTTCGCTGGAAATCCAATAATATTTAATTTTTGAAGCAACAAAGAATGACTAACAGAATCAAATGCCTTACTAAAATCTGTATAAACGACGTCAGTTTGCATTTTAGCCTGAAACCCTTTGATAACAATTGAGGTGAACTCAAGAAGGTTAGTGGTAGCAGATCTTCGCCTAACAAAACCGTGTTGATATGGGGATAAAATTGAACTACATAAGTGCTGCAATTGAGAGCATATAATTTGTTCAAAGACTTTCGGAATGGCAGACAACTTTGATATACCCCTATAGTTTATAACGTTAGACTTAGAACAACTTTTATGAAGTAGAATAATAAAATATTCCTTCCATATACCAGGAAACACAGCTGAGTCAACCGATTTATGTAAAGGTTTACAAAGTGAATCCGCACAGTATCTAAGTATATAACCTGGCACTCCATCTGGACCAGGCAAGAAGCCTGGTTTGATAGAGTTAAGGTCACTGAGCAGCGTACACTCAGTTATAACTGGGACATATATACAATTTGAGGTTTGCGCTTGAAAAGGATAGGAATTATTGCGTCTATACAAGCTCGATGAGTATACTGATCGAAAATACTCCGCAAACAGATCAGCCACTGCTTGATCGGAACTTGCTTTTGTATTATCAAGGTAAACCGAGGATGGCAAGCATGAAGATTTACGTTTAGAGTTTACAAATTTATAAAACTGTTTCGGATCGCGGGAAAAGTTTGATCTGCAACGATTGAGATAATTGTTATAACAAAAAGTGTTTACAGAAATAAAATTTGATTTTGCAATTATATACGAGGATAAATCTATAGTATTTCCAGATTTTTTAAATTTTTTATAGGATCTTGTTTTCACGTTTTTTAATTTTGAAAGTTCCCTCGTAAACCAAGGTGGTTTATTTTCACTTGACGGAACAGTGAGGGGAACACAGTTATCCAAATGCGAATTTAAAATCCAGTAAAAAATGGCAATGGCAGTTTCTATATCACTACAAGAATAAACTTGAGACCATTTAGTATTTTGAAGCAAATAATTCAATTTAGTAAAGTCAGTTTTACGAAAGCAACGTGTCTTTAAAGAATTGTTAGATGCTGGTCTAAGGTTAAAAATTTCGAAGGAAAGTTCTAAGGTTGGATGGTAGGTATCTTCGGGAAGCACTAAAGGGTGTACTCTACTAACTTTACTACAATCAGAATCAGAAACAAATATCAAATCTAACATTTTATTACTACTGTTACGCACCCCATTAACTTGTGATAGGCCTAACTCTAAAAGGCCATCGATAAAATCATCAGAAGTGGCCGGTAATTGCGCTGAAGACCATACAACATGTGGCAAATTAAAATCGCCAACCACTATAAGTTGATCCAGATCCGTCAACAACGACGACACAAGCTGCAGGGCATTCAGATGTGATATGTAAATGTTATTATCAGAATTTGGAGGGATATAAGAGCAAGTAATACATAGTGAGCGGCCTCTAAATAATATTTTAACACATATGAACTCAATATCTGGATGATCATGAGAGTGAATCTGTTCAGAGGAAATACAAGAATCAACGGCAATGAGAACCCCGCCCCCCTTGTGGGAGGTGCGATCGCATCTGTACAAGTTATACTTATTAGGCAAAACGGAATAATCAGATATATCAGGTTTTAACCCGGTTTCTGTGAGTGCAATTATCTGTGAATCAAAGGATAAGCTGTTTACATATAGTTTAGAAAGTTTAGTGTTAAGGCTTCGAACATTTTGATAGGCCAAGCTAACTACTTTTGTTAGTTTTTTGCCGCCGAAGTTGAGGCAACAGGATGGCTAACAGTTGGTGCACTACTGAACCTACTATCGTTATTATTAATTTTACGCCTATTCACATACTCCTTGACAATGAGCTGAGGTGGCCAAAACTTTCCAGAACAAATTGTCGAGAAGAGTACGGGCGGATCACTCAATTTGAAAGAAGATATGGTTCGGGCTTGTTTAAACTTAAACTTTTCAACAGTTAAAGGTGGTGAGTCTATTTTACTCTTAACGGAGGCACTAACATCATCCAACGAAGTGTCGGATGCTAGCCTAGACACGAAAATAAATTTGTTCAAGGGCACAACAACAAGAGGCTTGTGAGCCCCTGGTGTACCTTCAGTAGGCTTAATAGGCACACTAGTTGGAAGAGAAAGCTCGGATGTTAAATTCGGGGAAAGATTATTGTTGGGATTTCTTGCCGGCGAGTTAAAATGCATTAACGGGCTAGCAATTAAACCCGTTGGGGGACTAGTGATTGGTACCAAAAGGGGAGTGGTGACCAAACCAGGAGGAACACTGAGCTGATTAGGCCCCGAAGTCTTTTTACGTTTCGGCGAATTACTCAACAACTTGCCTTTTTTGAAGCTCGACTGCAACTTTTTAAAGGAGGTATGAAGGTTATTAAATGCAGTATGTATTGTTTTAAAACCTACAAAGGTCTGTCTCATAAATTGAGTAGACTCCTTTTTGACCTCTTTGCAGGACTGACAAAACCATTTAAGGCCTATGTCTGCAATTAAGCAGTCCCGTATTTTGGCCGTAAAGCCAACACACTTCATGTGTATCACATTGTCACACAATCTGCACATAAGGAAGTCTTGGTTGGATGATCCAACCAATTTGCAGTTGTTGCTGCAACAAAGTAGCATATTGATTTTAAGTTGAAAAATAAAAATAAAACAAGTAGAAACGTTGCAGTCGGACGCACCCGACTGCGGTATACTCGATACCAGTAGTAAAACAGATTAAAAGACAGCTGATTGCAATGGGGTGTGGGTACGGCAGGGGTGTAGGCTGCCCCAAAGATTGTCTGGTGCAGATGGGGATGCCAAAAAGCTATATTCCTTCCAAATTTGGTGACTCTAGCTCAAAGTCAGAAGAATATGGTGGATGGAAGGCTGGTGGTGGAATGAAGGGGGGGGAGGCGTGGCATCAAAATTTTAGCTGAAGATATGTGTATGATGTCAATTGCTATCCTCATACAAAATTTGGTGAATCTAGCTCAAAAATAGTAGAATTTGGGGAAGGGGGGCTGTGGTTGGTATGGGGGGAGGGAGGCGCCATCCACTTTTTTTTGGGTTTCTTCATCACCTATCTTGGCACCAAATGTAGGCGTTTTTGATTTCAAAATGCAGGGGGCTCGGCTATCTTCCTACCAAATTTGGTGACTCTGGCCTTAACGCTTTGGAAAATACACGTATTCCCGTTTTTAGTGAAGCATTGGGGCGGTTTGGGGCAGCTTGGGCAGTATGGAATGGCGTGGCATCTAAGAATTTTATGAAATTATTTTGGGGCTATAATCACCTATTTTGGCACAAAATTTGGTGGCTCTAACTCAAAAACTGTAAAAGATATAAGCATTTCTGTTTTTGAACTGCGGAGGGCTGGGGGCGGAATGGGTGGGGCTCCAAAACTTTGATGCAGTTTTTGGGGGTCGTTCCCAGTTATCTATCTACCATTTTGTGAGCTAGGCTTTAACACTATGGAAGATACACGCACTACCGTTTTTAGCGAAGCGTTGGGGTGGTTGAGGGCGGATAGGGCAGTATAGATGAGCTTGGCATCCAAAGTTTTTATGAATAAGGTTTTGGGGTCGTTAACACCTATCTTGGCACCAAATTTGATGGCTCTAGCTCAAAAACTGTAGAAGTTATGGGCATTTTTAGTGTTAAACTGCGGGGGGGCTGGGGGCGGAATGTGTGGGCGTGGCTCCAAAATTTTTGATGCTGGTAGTTTGGTAGTTCTAGCTGTTAGGGCTTGCGAAATAGCTGGATCTATCGATTTTGCGTTATCGAGTTTATCGATTTGCCAGCCCCCTAGTAATCGTAGAACTCCAATCTTGACACTTTAATTTACTATGCCATAGATAAGGACATTTGTAAAGTTTCAAGTCTCTAGCTTGAAGGGTGTGGAAAAAAGTTGCGTTCATACAGACGGACATACACCATGACGGACATTGCACATACCCAATATACTCTTTACCTTCGGCTCGAGTATAAAAATTAATATGCTTTATCAAAAAGATGTAGGGTTCACGAAAGTAAGTGTGAAGGAGTTGATGCAATGAGCACGATAAAACGGTAAAAACCAAGAGAGCGAGAGAGCTTGAGTGCGTTGGCAGATACAACTAAAGTGCTTCGGATAAGAGCGGACGTAAGCTGGAGAGGACTGATGCTGGAGTGCAAGAGCAAGAAAAATTAGACAAGCTGTTTGTTGTTAGTGGAAGAAAGAAAACACAAAACAAGCACAGAATAAGCAAATGCAAATATACGTATGTATGTATGTACATATGTTTTTTTAAAGCAACTGCAGTGTTGGTTCTGCTGCGACTTTAAATGCAATTTAAGTCAGCAACTATTATTATGCACATGTAAATATACACAAGGTATATTTGCGATCACAGATAAAATAGTTTACCAAATAAAACCAAGTAACACTCCGTGCACAAACACAAAAAAACAATAACTTATTGAGAGCGCTCAAAAACACAACCGTCATCAACGAAAGACAAAAGCTAGTCAACAATTTTGCCATCGCAACTACCATACAGTTATGCAAAAATGCACTCAAATTCCGAAAGTATTTTCAGTAGTTCAGTAGTACGTTTGTCGATGTCGTTCGCCGCCGACACAGAAAAAGGAAAAATATCAGAAATAACAAAAATCTCGGCAAGCAGGCCCAGAAAGAAATACGTGTATCAAGCACTTGCATTCAATACTTACAAACACATACCGATTTTGGTTGTCGTACGATAGACGACGAGCGCGAGGGCAAGTGACACAAAAACGTTTGCAACATGCTTTTCGCTTTCGCGCTCGCTCATACCTACTGAAAGCGAAGGCAAAGCCCGGCAAAACCAAGAGAAGTTCCCAAGTGCGGAAACATGAGACGCGAAAGCTCTAAAAGCTTTTGTCAGCAATTGCACAGTCTGTATATTAGATTGTCTGTGGTATTGCAACGTGTCATATGAACGATGTGTTTCCGATATTCGTTGTAGTTGACCAATACCGCGACGTGAAAGCACAATATCGCGTGTTTCAATGTTTATACCAACAATAAGGATTGCAACATCATGAATTCAGGTGGTCGTTTATCCGCTCTGATCTCGACTTTGTAGTCATGATTTGGCATGCGCACCGCAGCACTCTTATACATCCTGACCAACGCATGATGTTTATGAAGTGGTAACTGTAGATCTTGTAGAATTCCTCTTTTCATGGTGCATTTAAATCTTGTTGTCGATCAAGTTGTTCCTTCGTGTTACCCTTGAAGTATGTTTGTAAAAATGTATGCTTTCCATCTTCATGAGGCAGTAACGATCCGATTCGATGGTGAATCTGTCCTTGTATCTTGAATGTCGGATTAAATCCTCGATTTATGATAATGTCTGCCCCAAATAATGTCACTTGGAAACAACCATTGTATTTTTGAGTGTTTGCTAGGAAATGTTTTGATTCGGGTGTTTCACCGCGAAGCAATGAATACAATGGCTCTGGTCAATGAGAATGTTAAACATATAGAGGGTCCAAACAGGCATATTCCAACCAACCTAACATTTCTGGAACCTGGTTATTTTTCTCTCTCGCGGGACTGCCGTTTGTTGCTTGGTGAATTGAGGGCGAATTCGATGTCATTCGGCTTGCTGGCTGCGCTACGACATGAGCTGCCGTAGCACAGCCAGCCCAGCCGTGCTGTGTGTGTGAGCGCGATCACTGCCAATTTCAGAAACTACTGCGCGCAGCGATCGCGCTCACACACACAGCACGGCTGGGCTGGCTGTGCTACGGCAGCTCATGTCGTAGCGAAACCAGCAAGCCGAATGACATCGAATTCGCCCTCAATTCACCAAGCAACAAACGGCAGTCCCGCGAGAGAGAAAAATAACCAGGTTCCAGAAATGTTAGGTTGGTTGGAATATGCCTGTTTGGACCCTCTATATGTTTAACATTCTCATTGCTCTGGTGATGGATTCAATAATGGCAATTTTCTTTTTCCGTCAAGGCAGCACAATCCTAGTGTTACCCCGGAAAACTTCAATGCCCATCGGCCCAATGCGATCTCTAGTATGCCCGCCGTAATCAGTGCGGCAACCATATCGAAACGCTGCTCGATTCAAATCAGCAAGTGACGTATTTCTTCTTGAGCGTCAAAAATTATCTATTTGTTGATCTCTGAGGTTTCACGTTTCACGGGCTGCTTCTCTTGGTCGAATGAACCGCCTGTTTTAAATATTGTTTGTGAAAAAAATCTTCTTTCTTCAATTAAAACGACTTTTCACTCACGAATTCAAATATAAATTTTGTTTGTGAAAAAATCAATTTTCGTCAAATTTTATACTAGATACCGAATTTAAAGAGTACATTGGGTAAATGCAATGTCCGTCATGGTGTCCGTCCGTCTTTATGAACACAACTTTTTTCCACACCCTTCAACACAGAGACTTGAATCTTTGCGCATATCTTTATGTATGGCCGGGACAGATAAAGTGTCAAGATTGGGGTTCTACGAAATCTGGGGGGCTGGCAAATCGATAAATTCGATATTTTAAAATCGAAAAGCCCAGCTATTTCGCACGCCCTTACAGATAGAACTACCTATTTTAGGGAGAAGATAGCTATTTACAACATCCAAAAAACTGCATCAAAAGTTTTGGATGCCACGCCGTTCCATACCGCCCCCAGCCCCCCTTCCACCAAATTCTACTAACTTTGAGCTAGAGTCACCAAATTTGGTAGGAGGATAGCAATTGACATATACATAGATCTGCAGCAAAAATTTGGGTGCCACGCCCCCATACCACCCATACCACCCACAGCCCCCCTTCCACACCTTTAACAAACTTAGATCTAGAGTCACCAAATTTGGAACGAAGATAGCTTTTTGGCATCCCCTTCTTCATCTGACAATCTATAATACCCCGATTCCACTACAAGCCGAATGCAAGTATGTAACTGGAACTCGGGAATGTTGCTTCCGTTTGTATAAGATTCCCTTATGCACAATGAGAATCTTGTTCAAATTTCCCCGTTGGTCGGTTGCATTTCCCAGTTGGTCGGTTTTCGACTGATGTTAGAATTTAACATAACAGAGCACTGAACAGCACTTTTACATAGTCGATAGTATGAAATTTCCTATCGATACTTGGTTTAAACAGTGCCAATTTGGGTAAAACAGCAGCTGGTCATCAAGAGCATGAAAGAAAAAAAACAAAACCCCTTTTAAAACAGGATGTGGATAAATTAGATTTGTAGTGGAATCACCAACATCCGCGACTTGCTGTTAATGACGGATGCAACCTAATGGAATTAGGGTATAAGGCAGCATACACCCCTGCCATATCCGCACCCGATTATAATCAGGTCTCTTTTTATTGGTTTTTTACTGGTATCGAGTATACCGCAGTCAGTTGCGTCCGACTTCAACGTTTCTACTTGTTGAATTTTATTGGACGCAGAAAATTTGTGAAAAATTCTTATGGCTAACAAACGAGGTATTGTGTAACAAAACTTGAGCATCAAAATTTAACTTTTGTGTCGCTGCAGTCGACAAAAATATTAAAAATTTGTGATATTGTATTGTATTTATTTATTATTCAGGCCTGTTCTACTTTTCGAGTCGAAACGGAATCCTCATTTCGATAATTGCATTCCCAGATTTCGATCGACTTATATTCTTCGTATACTCAATTTCGATACCAATTTTGTATTGAGACAAGCAGCTGATTGACATTTTGTATAAGACTGATTCCGATCGCTTTGGCTTTGCCATCGCACATAAATTTCAGGTTTACAGCTAACAAAAAACACAAATTTAAAATAATATTCAGGCCTAGGAATCATAATGTTAAACTATTGCCAATAGTATATAAATTAAGTAAGTGTAGTTTCAGGGTTTAAAAACACTCATTAGTTGCTTTATAAGCACAATCGTTTACATTTCGAGTGCTAATTGTCACTTGTTTGCTAAACGATCTTAACAATAATAATAATTTTGATATTGTCATTGCAAGACATAAAAGCTAAAAAACTAATGAGTGTTAGAACTCACGAGCGATGTGTTAACACATTTTTGTACCTGTGTATTCAGTAGTGCATTGGTACTAGAGAGCTGCATGGCTTCACTCACAACGTACGTGTTGCTGAATGCTATGAATTGAGTTGAATTGAGTGAGTTAGGCACACAATGCATTGAATGAAATAAATTTTGTTGTGTGCTGCGACTCATAACCAAGGTCACTCAGTGGAATGAATTAGAATGAATGAAGCGTAAAGCGGAATGAAAAATTTGGCTAAGCCGAAGACATTCGAATTATTCTATTTATTGTGTTTCGCTCATTTCGTTAGAGACAATTGTTACACACATGTGTCCCTTGCACTCTCAGTTCGTCTATCTGCTTGACCTTGAGTGCGCACAAGGCATGTTTTTAATCTTATTTTATTACTATTTATGTTCATGCCTGAACACCCTTTTTCGTTTTCTTTCAGCACGGCAAAACAAAAAATAACTGTTTGGCATTCGAATGAACTAAAACGGCATTCTATCATTCTCTCGCATTCCCACTCAATTAGGGTGTTCACTTTGTGTTGCGAAATTGCGAAATCGCAACACTGGTGTTGTGAACACTCAATTTGACTGTTGAAGTGTTTTACTTTTGCACAAACAGCTGTTCGCATTGCTGCAACAAAAAAATAAATTTCAAAATGCCTTTTAAAAGCGTGAACGATTCACTTATAGAATGGACAGCATCCCAAGCAATTGAGAAAATTGAAGCAATTGAAGGGATATAGGTCGAAATATGTGGCAATTTAAGTATATAAATTAAAAATGATTGCAGGTGTTTCTGACCAAGTGTTGGCCGACTCTGCATTGGACGAGATATGGGATGATTTTGTTGATGACGCAATTTGGATTTATTCGAGCCGCAGAGGCGACGTAACATATGTACCTAAGTCCATTAGTTGGCGGGATAACATCCTTTTCTCATTTAAAACCAAACCTCACTTACTTGTAGCAGCCGCTCACAACAAACAGCTGTTTGTTTTGATTTAGCACCGAAAGCACAAAATTACCTCAAAAAACACCACAAAATTGCATGTATTGTGCAACACTTTTTCACTTTTGTATAATTTTTCAACACTCAAATCGTTGCGAAATCGCAACGATTTCTTAGTCATAGGCAGGAGTGTTGCGAAAAAGCAAAATGGTGTTCAGTACAAATTGTTGTTGGGATGGTATGCACTGTTGTGATTTCGCAATTTCGCAACACAAAGTGAACACCCTAATTGTATTTGTCTTTTTTCTTTTGAATGTTGTGAATGTTGTCTTACGCGAGCTCATTCATTCACTCAAATTTATGCCGTTGTGAAGTAGGCCCGGCGGGAGCCTCCTACACATATAGACTTTAGATTAGAAACACTTATGAAAACAAAGTTATGAAGAACACGTATCATGTACCATATACCTAGTATTTAATCATTAACCATATACTTATCATTTAATCATTAATTATATACTTACTATGTAATCGTTGACTACATGCTTATTATTTAATCATTATTCACGTACTTAGCATTTAATCATTACGCACATACTTATTGTTTAAGTTTACAATGGAATGAATTTAAATAGAGCTGTTAGTAAAATACGTATAAGTTAATAGTATAAGCCTGAACGAAGGAGAAGAACAAACGCAAGTACAGCAGTACGTCACAGCACAGCAAGAGAGCCGGGCAGCGAAGCCGGCGACAAAAGAGTGACGATCGGCCGCACGTTCGCGGCACGCGACCGAATTGTCGAGAACCAAAGCACAAGAAGCGCGCTGACCTGGAGTGCGAGACCGGCATAGTTAGAAGGTAATAGAGTTCACAGCCGAGCAGACGCGGCCGCGGGTTAGAAATAAGAGAAGTCGAAGTATAAGCAGGATAAGAAAGTTTAAATATACACATAAAACGGAAAGTATGATATAACAGAAAGACATGCGCGTTTTGCTTGGGAGTTACTAATACTGGGCAGAGGGTTAAATGCGCCAAAGAAATCGGTGGTCGGCATTTAACAAAGTGGCGGCGCGATTTGCGCGACTGGAGGCGACAGTACAAAGGTTGACCTTGTACGACCCCTAACCGCTGAGGCGCTCGTTTGCTGTACTTGTCTAAAGACACCGGGTCGAACATCACAACGCTTATCTCCATTTCGCGAGCGTCCCTTGATGTTGAATATAAATATCTTGTGACGTGGGCCGTGGACAGACTGAGATCTGTACCCCGGCAAAATAACTACTTTACAAGTGGCGCCCGAGCAGGGACGCAAGCGAAAGAGGAGTAATATAATTTGGAAGTAAAAACCCCAAACATATTACTAACAAGTGTAAATTGTAACAGTCGGACATACCCGGTCATACCCCGTAGATCGCGCGCGCGTTCAAAAAAAAAAACTGAAAGCAACGGCGAGGGCAATAAAAGGTGCCAGATAGTCAGTTGGCGCTAGAAAAATTTGTCAAACGTACAGTCGTCGCGAAAAAATTATTTGGTTTGTGTTAAGCAGCGAATCGGTCGAAGCTTAGAGTGCACGTGCAGCGAAGTTGACGGTGAAAGAAGACGCACCAACTAAGCGAACGGGAATAACGAAAAGACAGACGTGAGCGTTCGGCTAGAAAACGGCTAAAATCGCGGGAAACAGTGTCGGTCGTGAAAAAAGATCACAGCGGAGCAGCGCGAACGCTGACTGTGAAAGTGCAGCACACGCCAACACCTGAAGGTTGAAATTGGTATTGGGCGTGGTAGCTGACTGCGATACAGTGGGTCGAGAGAGAAAATTTAAATAAATAAAAAAAAAATTTTAAATAAACGAAATTTTAATAAATTAAATAAAATTTTTATTAAATTAAACAAAAAAAATAAATAAATTAAATGCAGCTAAAAAAAAAAATTAAATAAACAAAATTTAAATAAATTGAATAAAACTGAAATAAATTAAATTAAAATTGAATAAATTAAGAAAAAAAAAAAAATTTCACGAGCAACGACCATGGAGTACAACAAAAGCGGAGAGGAAGAAGGATGCGACAACCCGGGCGTGAGTCTAGGATGGGTATACCACTGCCGGAAGGAGGATCTGGAACGAATCGCTCAGGAACTAAACGTGGAAAGCGCCGGCAAGGTAGAAGATTTACGGAAACGGGTATGTGACTTGATAAAATTGGGGGGCCATAGTTCGTCAACCTGGAACCGGTTGGGCGAATGGGAGCGGAGGTTCGCCAAGGGTCGAGGGTCACCCGTCCCGCCCACTGTTGTTAATGAAGGGGCGCGACCCAGACAAAAATCGGAATCCGATTTGTTGGCGTTATCAGGGTCATCAGGAGAATTGCCACCATCATCCGGCCACGCTCGGTTTGCACCGACCGTTGGCGGATACATAGCTGGATTGACCCCGAATGTACATGTAGTGCCACCCGTAGGACCGTCCATGACTAGTACCCAGGAGGCCCAGGCGGATTACAGGCAAATGTACGAGCTCGCCAACAGTCACCGGCATTACATGGTCGTCCCTGATCAGGTTAGGAAATGGGGTGTTAAGTTTGATGGTTATTCCGACCCACTGGCGTTTATAGAGACATTGGAGGAACGCGCTCAAACGTACGATATAGATCTGAATCGCATACCGAGACCGATGAGCGAGGCTTTGACAGGCATGGCAGGCAGTTGGTTTTCAACGAGCGGATTAAGGGACGTGACGTGGGGAACGTTCAAAAGAGAGTTTTTAGGATTCTTTCTGCCTCCCCAATACTTTGACAGGCTAGAGGACGAAATCAGGGCCCGCCGACAACGCGTAGGGGAAGGGTATAAAGAATATTTAGTCGATCTGAAGAGATTATTGCGGCACGCCAGTAACACTCCTGAGCAGGAGCTGAAAAGAGTATACGAGAATCTTTCTCGGGAGTACCGTCTATATATTCGACGGAGTGATTTTACAGACTTGTCTCAGCTAACACAGATAGCCTCAGAGTTTGAAAGCATCCCGGGTCAGTTCCAGGGGGACACGGGGTACAACCAGACAAGGGTTCTTGGGTATCAAGGTAGGCCCGGTGGCGTGGACACACCCGCCAAACCGCCTAATCCGTTTAGGAGCCCGCCAGCACAGGCACCCTTAGCGCGAAATGAGACTGGCAGTTATCCCGTCACCAGGCGCGATGAAATTTCGAATAACATGATGGGGCATGAACAGGTTAGGTCGGCAGTCGTGAGTCGCGTGTGCTACAACTGCTCACAAGGGGGACACTTTGCCAGAGAATGCCCAAATCCTAAGGTGGTATTCTGTAGACAGTGTGGTGCTCAAGGCGTGAGCGATTTGGCATGTTGCGGTAGAAGAGCGGGAAACGGGCAGCCGCGTCATCCGGATCGGGATCGGATGGGCGCCGGCGCGAGTCAGTCCCGAAATTAGAATGTCCTCTCAGAGTAGAGAACAGTCGCATAGTCGCCATGATGAAGGTCGGGGACCGAGTGGCGAAGGCGACGGTTGATACAGGGGCATCACGAAGCTTCGTGAGCCAAAGTTTTTTTGAGGAGATAAAGGCAAAGGGGGAAGTGTTCGCAGCGACCGCGAATACTCACTTAGCAGATGGGTCAAAGGTAGCGATTAGTAAATTGTTGAGAGTCAAAATCAAGTTGATCAGCAAAGAAGTGCCGATGGACATGCTCGTAATGCCATCCATGTTAGACAGTCTTATCATGGGGATGGATTTTCTATGCAAGATGGGGACGACCATGCAGTGCGGTGAGGCGATGCTGGTACTGAAGTGCGCCGATGCGCCAGCCAAGGCGATCGAAACGGCCGAGTTAGAGCCAGGAGGGGAGAAGGAGCAAGAGAGACGCGGCACCCGAGGCAAGAAGCGAGAGGCTGTCCTGGGGACGCATCGCAGCAAGGATACCACGCTAGCCAAGCAAGGGGCCGGCCGAGACGCAGTTACAGTCGTCAAGGAGCCATCGCTTGGCCAGGTGGAAAGTGCAGGAGCCGAGGCGCCGCAACAGGGAGACCCTAAAGCAGGATCATCATCGGAAGAAGACGCTGCGCAGGAATCGGTGTGGCCAGCGGACTTGGAACCAGCCACGCAGGAGTTTTTAAGGACAGAGTTGCAGCTCTTCGAGGGATTGAAGGGCGTATCCAACGTAGCCGAGCATCGGATCGTCATGAGGGATGACAAGCCGGTCAAGCAGAGGTACTACCCCAAAAATCCGGCGATGCAACGCGTGATCGACCAGCAGGTAAATGAACTGATAGAGGCGGGGGCAATCGAGCCGTCACGCAGCCCACACAGCGCGCCCATAGTGCTCGTCCGTAAGAAGACGAACGAGTGGAGGATGTGCGTGGACTACAGGCAGCTCAACGCACACTCTATACCGGATGCATACCCTGTACCAAGGATAAATCACATACTGGAAAAGTTGAGGCACGCACGTTACATTTCGACGCTGGACTTGAAGCACGGTTACTGGCAAATCCCAATGGCGGCAGGCAGTAGGGAGTACACCGCGTTCACAGTGCCCGGTCGAGGACTATTTCAATGGCGGGTCATGCCATTTGGTTTGCATTCGGCCGGTGCGACTTTTCAGAGAGCATTGGATACGGTAATAGGCCCGGAGATGGAGCCCCATGCGTTCGCCTACTTAGACGACATCATAGTGATAAGCGCAACGAAAGAGCAACACATAGAAAACTTGAGAGAAGTATTCCGACGGCTGAGAGAGGCCAACCTAACACTTAACCAAAAAAAATGTTCGTTTTTTCAGAAGAAGCTAGTATACCTAGGGCATCTGGTGAGCGAGAAAGGAATCCAGACGGACCCCTCAAAGGTGGAAGCCATGAAAAATCTTAAGGCACCCACAAACCTAAAAGAGCTTAGACGATGCCTGGGGATGGCGTCGTGGTACCGCCGATTTGTGCCCAATTTCACAACGGTGGTACAACCGATGACAGAGCTGTTGAAGAAGTCCCGGAAGTGGTCGTGGAAGGAGGAGCAACAAGCCGCATTAGACAGTCTCAAGAAGTGTCTAACGTCCGCTCCTGTCCTGGCTTGTCCGGAGTTCGGAGAAAAGTTCACGTTGCAGACGGACGCGAGCGACTACGGCCTCGGAGCAGTCCTCACGCAAACCATCGATCAGCAGGAGCAGGTCATAGCGTACACCAGCCGGAAGTTGTCAAAGGCCGAGTCGAACTATTCGGCTACAGAAAAGGAGTGCTTGGCGATCGTGTGGGCGATCAGGAAACTCAAATGCTACCTGGAAGGATACTGATTTGAGGTGGTCACAGACCACATGGCATTAAAATGGTTGGATTCAATCGAGAGCCCCACAGGAAGGATAGCGCGCTGGGCTTTAGAGCTACAGCAATACCAGTTTGACGTAAAATACAGGAAAGGCAAGCTCAACGTGGTGGCAGACGCTTTGTCTCGAGACCCGTTAGAGCAGCTCCAGCAAGCCGTTGTTCAGCAGTCCCCGGGAGGATGGATTCCAAAGATGCTGGAAAAGATAGCCAAGGAACCATCTAAGTATACAGACTACGTGGAAGAAAACGGACAGTTGTACAGACACCTGGGCCACCGCGCGGATGACGAGGACTACATCCCGTGGAAGCTATGCGTCAGCGAGGAACAAAGAAGGCGAGTACTACTGGAATGCCACGACGCGCCGACGGCCGGGCATCAGGGAGTCCGCAAGACGATTATGAGGTTGTCCCAACGATACTACTGGCCTGGGATGTTCAGAGATGCAGCCAGGTATGTCAAATGTTGCGAAAAATGCCAACTGTTCAAGACCGAGCAAAAGAAGCCAGCCGGACACATGCTAACCCGCCAGGTGGCGGAGCCAATGGCGATACTGTGCGCAGATTTCGTGGGCCCCTTACCGCGATCAAAACAAGGTAACACGATGTTATTGGTATTTCACGACGCATTCACAAAGTGGGTGGAATTGGTTCCCCTGAGACGAGCAACAGCGGCCAATCCCAAAGAGGACACAGGAGGATCACCCGAGGTCCCAAGGATGTGGACGTGTCACCCAGACACAAGCATTGTGACCAAGAGAGCCATCGACGAGATAAAACGGGAAATGCGATCACGTAGCAGACGAAATACGAGAGACCAGCTTAGGCTAACGATAGGAGAAGTAGTTTACTCTGTGACCATACACCCGGACGGGAGGGTCACAGTCACGAAGAAAGGGGGGGGTGTGAAGTAGGCCCGGCGGGAGCCTCCTACACATATAGACTTTAGATTAGAAACACTTATGAAAACAAAGTTATGAAGAACACGTATCATGTACCATATACCTAGTATTTAATCATTAACCATATACTTATCATTTAATCATTAATTATATACTTACTATGTAATCGTTGACTACATGCTTATTATTTAATCATTATTCACGTACTTAGCATTTAATCATTACGCACATACTTATTGTTTAAGTTTACAATGGAATGAATTTAAATAGAGCTGTTAGTAAAATACGTATAAGTTAATAGTATAAGCCTGAACGAAGGAGAAGAACAAACGCAAGTACAGCAGTACGTCACAGCACAGCAAGAGAGCCGGGCAGCGAAGCCGGCGACAAAAGAGTGACGATCGGCCGCACGTTCGCGGCACGCGACCGAATTGTCGCGAACCAGAGCACAAGAAGCGCGCTGACCTGGAGTGCGAGACCGGCATAGTTAGTAGGTAATAGAGTTCACAGCCGAGCAGACGCGGCCGCGGGTTAGAAATAAGAGAAGTCGAAGTATAAGCAGGATAAGAAAGTTTAAATATACACATAAAACGGAAAGTATGATTTAACAGAAAGACATGCGCGTTTTGCTTGGGAGTTACTAATACTGGGCAGAGGGTTAAATGCGCCAAAGAAATCGGTGGTCGGCATTTAACAAAGTGGCGGCGCGATTTGCGCGACTGGAGGCGACAGTACAAAGGTTGACCTTGTACGACCCCTAACCGCTGAGGCGCTCGTTTGCTGTACTTGTCTTAAGACACCGGGTCGAACATCACAACGCTTATCTCCATTTCGCGAGCGTCCCTTGATGTTGAATATAAATATCTTGTGACGTGGGCCGTGGACAGACTGAGATCTGTACCCCGGCAAAATAACTACTTTACACCGTTTCGCATTCAATTCAATTCAACTCATTTTGAGCGTTGTTAATTCAAATGTGCATTTTTTGCCATTCTCTAATTGGTGCATATGTATGTAAATGTAAGCGCGCGTTTGCCGCTGACACAGAAAAAGGAAAAATATCAAAAATAACAAAAACCTCGATAAGCAGGCACAGCACGAAATATATGTACATATTTGGCCGCTGAACGCAAAGGAAAACTGAACAAAAAAACAACTTGCTGGCTTGTCGTAGCTGAGACGCACAAATTGCACAAAGAACAAGTAGAAACGTTGCAGACGGTACTCGATACCAGTTATAAAACCGATAAAAAGAGACCAGATTGTAATGGAGTGTGGATACGGCAGGGATGTACGCTGCCTCAAAGATAGTCTGGTGCAGATGGGGATGCCAAAAAGCTTTCTTCCTTCCAAGTTTGGTGACTCTAGCTCAAAGTTTGTTAAAGGTATGGAAAGGGGGGCTGTGGGTGGTATGGGGGCCTAACACCAAATTTTTGCTGCAGATCTATTTATTATGTCAATTGCTATCCTCCAACCAAATTTAGTGATTCTAGCTCAAAGTTAGTAGAATACGACGGAAGGGGGGCTGGGGGCGGTATGGGTGGAGGGTATCACCCAAATTTTTCGGTTTCTTCATCACCAATCTTGGCACCAAATTTGGCGGCTCTAGCTCAATAGCTGTGGAAAATATAGGCGTTTTTGATTTCAAAATGCAGAGGGCTGGGGAACGTTGGGCGTGGCTCCAAAACTTTGATGCAGTTTTTTTGGGGGTCATAAACAGTTATCTTCCTACCAAATTTGGTGACTCTAGCTTCAAGACTTTTGAATTACAAGCATTACCGTTTTTAGCGAAGGGTTAGGGCGTTTGGGGCGGCTAGGGCAGTATGGATGGGCATTGCATCCAAAAATTTACTTTGCTTTTTTTGGGGATCCTCAACACCTATCTTGGCACAAAATTTGGTGACTCTAGCTCTAAAACTGTGGAAGATATAGGCATTTATGTTTTTTAACCTCCGGGCACTGCGGGCGGAATGGGTGGGCGTGACATCCAAAATTTGTATGAATTTGGTTGGAAGTCGTCAACACCTTTCTTTGCACTAAATTTGGTAGCTCCAGCTCAAAAACTGTAAAAGATAAAGGCATATTTGGTTTAAACCTGCGGGAGGTCTGGGGGCGGTATAGGTGGGCGTGGCTCCAAAATTTATGATGTAGTTTTTTGGACCTTGCTAGTAGCTATCTTTCCTTTAAATTTGATAGTTCTAGCTGTAAGGGCGTGTGAAATAGCTGGCTTTATCGATATTGAGTTATCGAATTTATCGGTTTGCCGGCCCCCTAGATATCGTAGAACCCCAATCTTAACACTTTATCTTACACGGCCATAGGTAAAGAAATTTGCAAAGTTTCAAGTCTCTTTGTTGAAGGGTGTGGAAAAAAGTTGCGCACATACGGACACACTGACGGACAGACACCATGACGGACATTGCACAAACCCAATATACTCTTTACCTTCGGTATCGAGTATAAAAATACCCCTTGAACCAACATTCAATGATTGCCAATGAAAACTTTAATGTATGATGTTAATATATATATATATTGTTTATGCTAGAATATTAACAATAAACAAAGCTAGAATATAAACAAACATGTAGAATTGAAATTATATTTGAGAATCTCAAGCTTTGCTATTCAATTGCACAAAGTTCATATTAAGTTTATACTTCCCTTCCCACTTGGACTATATCAAGCAGATTGAGGCAAAACTCTAAAATTTGTATTTACACAGCACTCTAAATTTGTTCGTAGGTCGAGACCATTGCAGCACGGCACGCTGCATTGTTTGTATGTATTCAATTGGCAGAAATAGATACCCGTGAGAGCTCGAAGTGCACACACGTACCACGCGCATCATTTTCGATCATAAACCAAACCTTATCAGCAAACCAAAGCTTATCAGCAAACAGCGAGAAAGTCAACATAAAGCGACTAAGTGCAGTCGTTGAAATGTCTCGAGTTAAAAGAAAAAAACTAAACAAGCTAGACACCGGTCAGCGACCATGCGAGAGTTAAAACTATTTCGCACCATTGCAGACTTTAGACAAAGAGAACATTGATAATAGCGAAAACGAAATAGAGCAAATCATTGAAAAGTTACCATCAAAAGTACAAGTCCCCCCAATCACAGTTATTAAATGTTCACTACAAGACCTGCATGATGTGTGCAGAATCATTAACATCACCGAATACTCTATTTGAAAAATTTCGATAGGCCTAAAACTTTACTGTGTCAACAAAGTCGACTTCATCAAAGCCTGTGAACACCTTAAAACTCGATTTCAATTTTTCTCTTATGCCTCAAAAGATGAGAAACCGAACAAAGCCCTACTCATTGGGCTAGACAAAATGGACCCCTTGATTATTAAATCAAAATTTAACCAAATGGGCCTTAAATGTAAAGACGTTAAACTAGTCGAACATAATCGGCAGAACAACACAACTTTCATGCTATACGTGGTGTACTTTGAGAATAAATCCATCACGCTTAACAACCTCAAACTCAACTTCTCGGTTATTGATTTTGTCAAGGTAAGGTGGGACTACCAGAAACAAAAGTGAAACAAAATCACTCAATGCTACAACTGCCAAATGTTTGGCCACGGCTCCAGCCTTTATGCAGTGAAAACCTACTGTGCAAAGTGCGCGGGGAACCACAAAACCGAAATCTGCACTGAGACGCAATTCAAATGTGCCAACTGCAATGGGCCCCACAAGTAATCCTCACCTGTTTGCCAAAGTCGACACAGCTACGTTAGCATCAGAGAACGAGCGCCACTTCATTTCCAACCGGATGCGTTTCCTAGCCTTGCAAATAACAACGCTCCGAAACTACAGAGCGTGTGGGCGACCCTCCCTGCCCCCGAGGCCAAAAGCGGTGATATTTTCTCCATGGAAGAAATTAAAAATTTAATGTTTGATTTAATAAGGAATTTTAAAAATTGCAAAACTAAAACAGATCAGTTTGAGGTCATTACCTCTTTAGCATGAAAATTTCTTTATTAATGTCACAATTCATGAAAATAATTACTTTAAATGCCAGAGGCATTCGAAACAAAATAGAAAAATTGACGGACCTATTATCCGAAGAGAGCATAGACATTTGTTTACTTACAGAAACCTGACTAAACAATTCTTTATCAATAAAAAACCCTAACTATATATGCTATCGACTCGACCGTCAAAACCACAGGGGGGGAAGGGTAGCGATCCTCATAAAGAAAAACATTCGCCATACTTTACTACCCATCCCGCAAACAAATATAATTGAAGTTATTGGCATTTAAGTTCAAGGTCAAGCCAACAATAATAAAAAAAAGCAATTTGCTGCCGATATTCGGAAGCTTACGAATATAAATGGTAACTACCTTCTTGGTGGTGACTTTAATAGAAGACACCGTGAGAGGGGGTGCACACGTGCAAACTGCTGGGGCAACATACTGCACGAAAAATTAGCGACACTTCGTATTAATATGTCATATCCCGCAAGCCATACTTTAGTCCCTGCTAGCTCCAGGTGTCAAGGTTCCACTCTGGATATTTTCCTCTCAAACTGCCCACAATTAATAACCCAGGCCACAGTATTAAACCAGCTGAGTTCGGACCACCTACCAGTCCAGGTTGAGCCACACAAGCAACCTTTAGTAGAAGCAACCTATAGATTGGACTATAAGAGAGCCAACTGGTCGCTATACGCCAGCTACCTTACCCAAAACCTCCAACCAGTTCTACAAAAGACAATTACTCAAGCAAGTCATATATGACTCTATGATAGACAAATTTCCAAAATTAATTTAAGAGACTAAGGATCGTTGTATCCCTAAAGAAAGGACCCAGTTCATTACAAAGACACTGCCGGCTCACATTAAACTTTTAATGACGCGCAGAAACAGCCATCGTTGCAACTGGCAAAGGAACAGGCATATATCGCAACTAGTGGCGATGAAAGAGCTTAACCGCTGTAAAAGCGCAGAAATAGCATCGCATCGAAATAAGTCACGGAACACATTTCTGTCCACTTTGGAAAAAATAATAAAATAATAAGAAAAAAACTTTTAAGCATCCCCACTCTTGCAGTTGGAGCAGTACGGTGTTACACTCCAGAGGAAAAATGTGAAGCACTCGCAGTATCATTTTTGGCAAATCATTTGAGTACACCGTGTTTAAGCTTTCCTGATACCGAATATGATGTTCAAAACTGCGTAGACCTACTAAATACGCTAGATTTAAGCCCCAACGAAAGCTACTTTATGAACAGAAGGACAGTCTCGGATATTATATAAAAACTTAAAACCCATAAAGCTCCTGGCCTAGATGATATCAATAAAGTTATCCCAATAAGAAAGCCAACAAAACATCCCGAGACCCCATCTTCATACCGGCTTATAAGCCTTCTGTCTGCAGTCAGCAAAATATTAGAAAAGATTGTAAAAGAAAAGATATCTTCTTTTGTAGACAACGCCGAGCTACTTCCTAAGGAGCAGTTCGGTTTTCGTAAGGAACATAGCACAATCCATCCGCTAGTCCGAATCAAAAAGATTGTTAAACAGAATTTTAACAGGAAGAACTCAATCGGAATGGTACTGATGGTCATAAAAGCAGCTTTTGACTCAGTATGGCACAACGGTCTCATTTTTAAGATGTCAGCCCTTAATTTACCTAAGGAACTCATCAAAATAATTTAGAGCTTTCTAAGCAAGCGTTCGTCCGCAGTCTACATTGGCAAAGCCCATTCTGTCCTTGTAGACATTCTTGCAGGATGCAGGATACAGGGGTCGTGCCTTTCCCCCCTGCTTTATAACATTTATACTGCCGACTTCCCGACTATAAACGGCTGCACCGTCTCTTTATTTGCTGACGATACAGCAATAATCACAGCAGGGCTGTTACGTGCGGAAGTCACAAATAATTTACAGGAGGCTTTTGATACCATCCAATCGTTTTTCACAAGATGGAAAATCCAAGTCAACGCAGACAAAACCCAAGCAATCTAGTAAAGTACTAGAAAAAGATTGCCCAGATTTTTACCAAATAACCGCATAGTTCTGGATGGAAACGAAATTTCATGAAAAAAAGGTATGGTACCTCGGTGTCACGCTAGATCCCTAACTCAACTTTAAGGACCATATAGGGTATACCATAGACAAAACAAAACCTTACCAGAATTCTATATCCCTTCATCAAAAGAAACTCCCGTCTATCTATTGAAAACAAGCTATACCTATTTCGGTCGATTTTTAGGCTGTAATGTTTTACGGCGCGCCTGTGTGGTCGGATGTTGCCAAATGTCACGTCAAAAGGCTACAAATAGCCCAAAACAAGCTATTAAAAATGATTTACAGGCCTCCTTGGCATCATCAGACCATCGACTTTCACCACAATGTATATACTCAACCCATAACCACATAAACCAGATTATTATGTAAATATAGTTATAAGTCTTAAGCTGGATTAGGGTTTTTCCAAATTTCTCTCCTAACGTACATTGTTAATAATCTAAAATAATAATATACTTCACATGTAGAGCATAGCAGAAAATGTCAATAGATCTGAACTCTAAATATAAATATAATACTAGCAAATAATATTTTTATAACAAACAGATGCAATAAAATAAAAAAAAAAAAACAATATACAATATACTCTAGCATTGTTTATTGTTTATATTCTAGAATAAACAATATATATATATTAAAACCATATACGAGCCCCGACCACTATTAATTCGTACGACAAGCTTTTTTACCCTTATGCAATGTTTAACATACGATATATTCAATAATAATGTAGATAACATATCCAAACTTTTTTTCTACGAAAGATCGTTTTATTCTCTTCATTTAAGAACTTTGTTGTACTTCAACAACAACAACAGCAATATTAATATTTTTAAATGCTTTGCTTTACTGATAAGAAAATAGTGACCAGTAATTATTCGAACCGTGCGTTTGCTTAGCTTAGAATTGAAAGAAGATCAAAACAAAAGCAAACAGTGTAACATAATCAGTGTCTAGACATCAAGAAACAGTTATAAAATGAAGAATGTTAGAAATTTGTACTTGCTTTAGGTTATTCAAAGTTTAGCAACGATGGTACGTGGTAAGCCGAATTGGAATTCAAGGAATTGTACAAACTTTTAAGAAAAATGGCAATATTGAAAATAATATCGCAAACAGAGGCCGAACATCATCAATTACAGCTCGTGATAAAGGAGCCTTGGCCACAATCGTGAAGGCTGATCGTCGCCAAATTTGAAGAAACTTAGCATCTGAATGGTCTTGTAAAATCGGAAAAATTGTGTTAAGCGTGAGTGGACACGCCTGCAGCTAAGAGATATTGGATATAAGTTCTATAAAGTATGTACAGTGATTATCTAATTTTCATACTGAACATCTTAAATTACTCTTAGGCCAAGGAAAAACCATTGCTTACGCTTCTCTAAAAGAAGAAGCGTTTACAATGGGCTCGGGAACGGATTTCTTGGACTCAAAGGCAATGGAACACCATCATATTTATTGATGAAGCTAAATTTGATGTGAGTGCCGGTGATGCGCGAAGGAGAGTTATCCGTACCAAAACTGAAGCGTACCATAAAGACTGCCTTAAAAGAACTGTAAAGTTCCCAGCAAGCATAATGATATGGGGTTGTATGTCTGCCAAAGGGTTGGGACAACTGCACTTTATTGACGGGATGGTCAACGCCGAAAAGTACGTTAACATTCTCGAAGAAAGCTTGCTGCCATCAATACCAAAACTGGCTGACTGTTGTGAATACACTTTTCAGCAGCATGGAGCATCATCGCATACTGCCAAACGAACCAAATCATGGCTGCAGTGTAATGAAATTGGGGTCTCAGGTTGGTCATCAAATAGTCCGGACCTTAGCCCAATTGAGAATATATTGGTAAAAATGAAAAGAAACCTAAGAAATTACCCTCAAAGAACCCTTTCTGACCTTAAAACAAAATTGCAAGCGATGTGGGACTCCATTTCAACCGAAGAATGCCAGAATTTATTAAAATCTATGCAAAAGCGATGTTACCCAGTATTAATATTAAAAAAAAAAAATTTTGTTATCAAATAGTAACTACAATATAACGCACCATACGAATAATTACTAGTCACTATTTTCTTATCTGTTTTTGTTGTTGAATTACAATAAAAAATATTTGTTCTAAAATGAAGAGAATAAAACGATCTTTCGGAGAAAAAAACTTTGGATATGTTATCTACATTATTATTGAATATATCGTATGTTAAACATTGCATAAGGGTAAAAAAGCTTGTCGTACGAATTAATAGTGGTCAGGGCTCGTATTAGAGTTTTCGTTGACAATTATTGAATATTGGTTCAAGAGGAATTTTTTCTTTGTGCAATTTGTGCGTCTCAGCTACGACAAGCCAGCACGTTGTTGTTTTGTTCAGCTTCTCTTTGTGCTCAGCAGCTCTTCGGATAAAAGAGTGGCGGCCGGTCAGCAGACAGCAAGAACGGTAAAAAGTTGTCGGTACATATTGTATGCAAGTGCGTTTGAAACATACATATATTTTTTGCTGTGCCTGCTTATCGAGGTTTTTGTTATTTTTGATATTTTGCCTTTTTTCTGTGTCATTACATTTACATATGTACCAATGCACTACTGAATACACTTTCGTAATTTGTGTACATCTTTCCATAACTGTATGTCAAGGATTGTTAGAAAGTGTCAAAGGGTAAAAATTGGGAAGACTGTGTATGATCAGCAGTAGCAAAACTGATATTTGACTGCCTTGGAAGACAAAATCTTGTTTTCTTACTCAAGCGCAATGATGGGGGAAGATAAATAGTTTTGTGGACAAGTGTTTGCAGAAGCCTAGTTTTTAGCTGAAGATACTTGGTTGGCTAGGTGCATATCAGTTGCTAGTGCATGTGTTTTGTGGGGTAGGACAGGTATCAAAAGGTCACAGGCAAGCTATCGTTCATATCCAAGAATTTTAATTATTGCAAAAATAACTAAATTCAATAAACTATTCTTTTTTTTTGACGTAGAATACGTCTTACGTTTCGGTATGAGTGTGCTATCCAAAAAAGTTGTTGTTGTAATATGGTTGCTTCACAAAATCGCTCATTGCTCATGAACTAATGAATAGATTTTCCTCAAATTAATTTCATTTTAAAGCCAAGGCTTCAACCTTTATTTTAAGCTATATATATATATGAAGTGATTAGATTTTCTATTAAAAAAATGAGACCAAAAACATGCAAAATTTTGCTTCATTTTGAAGACTTTAAATTGCTCTAGCAATCTCAATAATCAATCAATTAATCTGAGTTTTTCGAATTTAAGTTGAGATGAGGTAAACAAACATTCCCACATTCAAATTTCTAATAATTTTGCCAAATATATAACTTTTCAAGGCAAAAAATCAGTGCAAAAATCACTACTTTTTTTTCAATTGCACATTGCTCAAAAATTCCGCCAGAGAATCGATTAAAACTTGTTTTAATACAAAGAAGACTTGATTTCCTTTCGTTTGATATACATGCGGTCATGACTGATAGCTTCTAAATGTGGAAATTTCATTAAGATATTCGGGCATAATTAAATTTTCATACATAAATTCTTCCGTGCCAGGGGTGAACAAGCTCAGCTTAAGCGTCAGCCCCAAACAATTATAACACAATAAAATATATTTACCCCAATTCTGAAATTTGAGTGCAAGTTTTCGAAATCATGTTTTATTGTTTGTGTTGCACATTTAATTATGCTTTTGCACCAAAACAATAAATATGCCCGTGCAAAAATATCATATAAACTATCGTGAGTTAAACTATCGATAATTCGTCTTTACGGTGGCAGCCCTGATTTTCGCATCTTGTGAACAGTTACTGTGAATTAAGTTAATTTAATTTAATTTAAATGAATATTGAACAATGCCGCCTGTAAAAAGAAACGTAGCTTCGCTGCGTAACAGAGTGAATATTTTAAATGTACGGAATAGAAGTTCAGGTAAGTTGTGTTTTAAAATTAAATATTCGAAATTATTCTATAAAAGACAATTTTGATGTAATAAATTATGTAAATATATATTTCTATTTCAAGTCAATGTTTGCTAAATTTATATCAGAGATGCTAACCAGTATTGCAGTAAAAAGGAAATAATTAGCCAAATGACAACAAACACAATTAAAATTAAAATAAAACATCTATGTGGTTGTTGTTATTAGGCTATCGCTTCATAATTTTTGTTGCACAAGGACAGACGTATTCTACGGCTAACCTATGCGCCCGTGTGATCTGACACAGGCTGTCAATTTTTTTATGCTAATGTTTATAGCAAGAAAACAGGTAGAAACAGGTGTTGACACATCGCTCGTGAGTTCTAACGCTCATTCGTTTTTTTTTTTTCATTATTTTGACGTAGAGTACGTCTTACCTTACGGTAATGAGTGTGCTATCCAAAAAAAAAGTGGACAGCCTGTGTTAGATCACACGGGCGCATAGGTTAACCGTAAAATACGTCTGTCCTCGTGCAACAAAAATTATGAAGCGGTAGCCTAATAACAACCATAGACTAATAATGTTAACCAGACGGGTATACAGAACTGGTTCTGTTACTACCCCTGTGGACATGGGCGCAAGATGCAAGCGAATGAAGTAGCGAGTAAAAACGTCGGGTTCTCGCCGTTTCTCTTGTTTTGATTAGTGCTTCTTTGTTTACAACTCACAAAGCAGCCATGATATACTGGGTTTGTTCGTGTTTTGCACTGCTGTCCTATTGCCTGCTTGCTTATCGCTTTCAACGCGTGCCGTAGAGTAGCAAAGCACTAGTGCGTATATATATGTATGAATATATACGTGCAATTGTGCGTTTGATGTGTTTTCTGCAAATTTGGTCGACTTGGGCTTTGAAATGATTTTTTGATATTTCGTTTGGACTAGCGCGCATAAGATTGTGTGTGTATCCCTTTGGGTATACATGAATAATTTTAATTGTATACGTAGAATACAATTTATGACAATGTATAAAAATTATACAACTTTAATCAGTATTAAATACTGTAATACAAATAATATAGATATATTTGTAAAAAAATATGAGCATAAATCAAACATTTTGATGTGCCGTCGGCAAAACGGCTTCAGCTGAGTGCAAATTAGACTAGGTAAGTTATGCCTTGTGTGTATGTGTGCATGTGCGTGTGTTTTCTCTTAAAGAAACACACAATTTTGTCTTCGAAGGCAGGCAATTATCAGTTTTGGTGCTGCTCATCATACATACTCTGCCCAATTTTTACTCTATCACTTTTCAACCCTTTTTGGCCTTTGTAACGTCCAAGTTCCTTCACAAATAGCGAAAGTGTATTCAGTAATTCATATGTAAAAGTCATTTGCCCCGAACTCTGAATATACTATATTCAATATAGTAAAGCAAAATACAAAAATGTACCGGCAGCAGCGTTGCCAAAAAGCAACAAAAAATAGTAAAAAGTACTTATGGTTGTTGTAATTTAGCTTACATTTTGGCAACGATGGACAGCAGGCCTAGCCATAGACACCGACCAAACGACCGACCGACGCTTGCTTTTTAAGCTGTGCGCCTATTGCTGAGTTGTCGGGTACCTACGTATGTTGGTGTATTAAGACATTCAATGCAGGGCAAATAATAGAAAAATATCAAAAACCGCGACCCAGCATGAAATGAAACAAACATGTATACAAATACTAACAAATTTTTTACCGTTCACGCATTCCGCTGACACCCCGCCTCTCCTTTAATCGACGGGCCGCTTAACACAAAGCGCAACTGAGACAAACCAACTCGGTGCCGGCTTGTCGTTGCTGAGACGCACTCGCTGCTGTATGAAAAAATACCCTTTGTACCAATATTCAATAATTTTCAATAAAAACACTAATATATGATTTTAATGTGTATATATAGTTTATTTCAAGCATATGAATACAAATTACGTTTAATTAAGTGTTGGCTTACTTAATTATATACAAGTTGTTTTATTGCTCTGCCTTATTGCTAGAACATAAGTACTGGCCTTTGCCATTGTTTTCCCCATTCGCTTCCAAAACGCACAATGTTTTTTAACATAACATACCAGCTCTGTTTTCCAGTCTGTTTACATAGTTAGTCTATGATAACAACAACCACATAGATGTTTTATTTTAACTCTGTTCGTTGTCATTTGGCTAATTTTTTGCTTTTTACAGCAACACTGGTTAGCATCTCTGATATAAATAATACAAACACTTGACTTGAAATATAAATATGATATAATTTATTAAATCAAAATTTCTGCATAGTTTAATCTAAAATTGTATTTATATTTTTTTTTTTGATGTGTTAACATCTATAAGCACGGGTAGCTATTTCTATCAGTTGAATACATGCAAACAAATTAAGCGTGCCGTGCTGCACTGAGCTCGACCGACGAACGAATTTCGAGTGCCGTGCTGGACCGACTGAGAAATTTCATATACGTATTCATCTGAGTACGATTGTATTGGTGTAGGGGCAGAGAATAACTGTAAAATACGTAGTCTTCCTACTCGCAAGTTTACAAATATATTACGATGTGTCTGCTGCTTTGCTGTCGCTATGTTTTGTCGGGAGAGCCCGTCTAGAAGATACCCTGAACCCAGTTGCAATAAATATATTAAATTTATAAAAGACTATGGTTTTAGTTATTATGTATCACTTGGATTTAAGCCAGGACTTCCATGTTTTAATGTGGGCTATAGATTCCTTTAAGAGCTACAAATGACCGGGTCCAGACGGGATACTCCCGGCCATGCTGCAGAAGTTGAAACATGTGATCACAACATGAGAGAATGCCGCAGTTATGGCTATGTGGCAGTGGCCTGGAGGTTGGCGAGGGTAATTTTTCTGCCTAAAGCGGGATGTAGCCACGTGCTGCTAAAAGACTACAGACCCATTAGCTTGACTTCATTTATGTCAAAAACGCTTGAAAAACTGATAGATCTCCACATCAGAGAGAACACAGGGATGACCCTAGAAAAGAACCAGCACGCATACACGAAGGGCAAGTCAGTGGAAATTGCGCTACTTTCCCTCGTAGCAACCATAGAGAAAGCACTTCACCATAAATAATACGCCCTAGGTGCATTTATGGACATCTCAGGCGCATTTAACAATTGTTCAACGGAATCCATAATGCACAGCCTAAGAGCTGTGACCCAAACCGAAGCAGTAAACTCCTTGGTCCAGTACCTACTGTGCAGCAGGAAAGTATCAAATAACTATTATTGAATAGCAATTTGAGTTTGAAGCTCAATGTGGAGAAAAAAGTGAAGAAGGCCACCAATGCTTTCTATACATCGCAAAAGATGTTGGGTAACAGTTGGGGACTCTTACCAAGACTGACACACTGGATTCTTATAGCAATTGTGCGCCCATACTGCTCTACGGAATACTTGTGTGGTAGACAGCCACATACAATTCTACACACCTAAAACGAATGGAAAAAAATCGACGATCTGTGCTTTTGGCTTGACCTATTGGCTGTTTCTCTAACACGGCCGCTAAGATTTTACTTAAAATACGTTATATTTCAAATTTATCAAACAAACAAGTAGAAACGTTGCAGTCGGACGGAAACTGACTGCGGTATACTCGATACCAGTAGTAAAACAGATTAAAGAGACCTGATTGCAATGGGGTGTGGATACGGCAGGGGTGTACGCTGCCTCAAAGACTGTCTGGTGCAGATGGGGATGCAAAAAAGCTATCTTTTTTCCAAATTTGGTGAATCCAGCTCTAAGTTAGTAGAATATGGTGGAAGAGTTCTGGGGGCGGTATGGGTAGGGGCGCAATCCAAATTTTTTGGGTTTCTTCATCACCAATCTTGGCACCATATTTGGCGGCTCTAGCTCAAAAGCTGTGGAAAAAATATTTCAAAATGCAGGGAGCTGGGGAACGGAGGGGGCGTGGCTCCAAAACTTTGATGCCGTTTTTTGGTGATCGTTAACAGCTACCTTCCTAATTTGATGACTCTAGCTTTAACGCTTTGGAAAATACAAGCATTCCCGTTTTTGGTAAAGCATTGGGGCGGTTTGGGGTAGCTTGGGCAGTATGGATTGGCGTGGCATTCAATGCTCTAATGAATTTTTTGGGGGCTGTAATCACCTTTCTTGGCGCTAAATTTGGTGGCTCTAGCTCAAAATTGTAAAAGATATAAGCATTTCTGTTTTTAAACTGCGGGGGGCTGGGGGCGGAATGGGTAGGTGGGGCTCCAAAACTTTGATGCAGTTTTTTAGGAGATGTTAGTAGCTATTTTTTCCCCAAATTTGGTAGTTCTAGCTGTAAGGGCTTGCGAAATGGCTGGATCTATCAATTTTGCGTTATCGAGTTTATCGATTTGCCAGCCCCCTAGTTATCGTAGAGCTCCAATCTTGACACTTTAATTTACTATGCCATAGATAAAGAGATTTCCAAAGTTTGAAGTCTCTAAATTGAAGGGTATGGAAAAAAGTTGCGAACATACAGACGGACAGACGGACGGACGGACAGACACCATGACGGACATTGCACAAACCCAATATACTCTTTACCTTCGGTATCGAGTATAAAAAGAAGTAAGGACACAACAATGAAATTAAAACGATTAAAATATATTTTTAAATTCAACACCTGGCATTCGATATTAATATGTCTGCTGAAAGCCATATCAATGCATGTGCTTTAATTGGTTGTCGATGCGGCGGGCAATTTTAATTGAAGTTTGAAAGGAGTTTTCATAAATTTTTCTCCTGATAAATTTCAGTATAGAAGTATTGTGTACTCACTCTCTATTCTTTTGACTTTCAAAATTGTTTGCTAAATATGTATGTATATTCGAATATTAGGAGGCATTTTATTATATTTTAATTCTTTTTTGTATTTTAGTTTTGGACTGGTTTATTTTTTGTGAATACACACACATTTTGGCTCCCGAATCACATGCATACATAAATACATAATCAAAAACAGACAAAAACCAACAACAACACGTGCTGACTTGTCGTGAGCTGAGACCAACAAAATGCACAAATTAAAAATACCCCTTGTACACATATTAAATAATAGTCAATAAAAAAACTCAAATATATAATTTAATATAAAGATAAAATCGAGCCTTAATTGCAAAAATAAAGTATGCGCCATTTCCGGAAAAAAAATGTTTAATGCAAATTTCTATATAAACACTAACCGCATCTGCACCCAAAATATTTCATTTCCATTGTACATATTATTATTATGTCATTGTTATAGCCTGTTCATTATAACGTAAGCGACACAAATCCACTTAACGAATTCTCAAATAATAATAAAAAAAACTCACCTGTAAAATTGCGTTTTGGCGCATACGTTATTTTTGCAATAGGCTCGATATATTTTATTAACTTACAAAAAACGTAGATTTAAGTGTAAGTTTATTTAATTATATACAACTTGCTCTATTGATTATGAACGTCCTTCTTTATTGCCAAAATGTAAACAAAAATATTAAACAAATATACAATTAAAGTGATCACGTTTTGCTGTTTAATTGCACAAAGTTTATTTATTTTATGCAACCCTTCTAAGTTGGGTTGCACTAATCAGTATAAGTCAAAAGTTGAGACGACATGAGAAATGAAGCGCGGTTGCTTCTGAACACACGCTTTTGCTGTTGATTGCTGTTGCACTATGGGGCACTTTGCCAGAAAAAACAGTCATTTATTAATTTTTTACATGTCCTAAAATAAACTTGTTTATGCAAATCTCTTGTAAAAATTATAAACTTGGCCGATCTCGATGATTTTTAAAAAAAAATTGTAGTATTATTTAAAGAAGCTTAACTCCCAGATTTAAGCCTGATATGATGAAAACAAGGGGCGGTAACAAGCCAATTTTATAAAAATGATTTTCCTTTGGTTCTTACAAATCTAACGCAAAAACCCAAATCAAAATATCTTGCTATTAATTAATGTCAGTTTTTTGGCAAAATGCCCATAGTGCGTTGGCCCGCCGCTTACTTTGAAACACCACTGAGCGACGGGGGCAACTGAAACAACACTATACGCACAGTCTATCCACTATAACTATCACTATCGCGCCCGCTCGCACTTATTGCAAATACATGTACACATAAAACACGCAAATGAAAAATGATGAAAAATGTATTGCGCTTAAAAATTTATTTACTTATGGATTCAAAAACTTGATATATAGAAGTATTATACTTTATATACTGTCCGAAAGCTAACAAATGTAATTAACTCCTATATAAATGAGATTCCATTTGGGTATGTATAAAGTATAAAAAAATCAAAATGAACGCAGCGAAAGTAGTCGCAAAAATTTTTACTTCAAATTGAACCCCTAACCAGCCAAATAACGTATTCTACGTTAATACCCAGTGACATGCACTTACGTGCATCACAGGGGCGCTGAGGACCACACCAACAAAAGCACTACAGACCATTCTGAACGTCTACCCTGAGGACGTACAGGCACGCCTAACAGCAAAAAAGACTGCATAATGTCTCTGCACGATAAGCACCATTACAGTACACAACTACGGGCATAGTACAATTGGAAGGGAGACCATAGTCGAGACAGACTATATGACCCCAAGAAACAATTTTAACTTCACGCCCACGCTCCTAGGAGTAGATTACTGACGCTCAGGAGCAGAGCTGGCTGCCATTAACATCTATACAGATGGCTCAAAAATTGAGGGAGGGAGTCGGCGCAGCAGTGCACTGCGCGGACCCACCCATGAGCATGTCATATAAACTCCGGGACCACTGCAGCATATTCCAAGCGGATACATTCGCAATAAGGAAAGCAGCAGAAACAGTCCTAAAAACAAACACAACAAAGACAAATTACATAGTCGTGGACAGCTTGGTGGCGAGCAGGGAAACGCTAGATGCACTATGAATTCCTAGCTGTTACGTTTTGGGAGGAGCAGACAGAAACTATCACGTTCAGTGCTGGTTATAGACTGTTTATTTCATAAGTATATGAATATCATAAAAAGAAGTGTAAAATTTGCTAGATCGTACAATGTATACATATTTTGTGAATAATATTTGTGAATAGTAAAGAAGAAGTAATATAAGGTTGTCGAGTTATACATTTGATTGTACATCACACATCTCCTCCTTTAATTTATAGCGATGCAATTTTTTTTCGTTTTCTGAAGTCTTTCGGCTTGTAACGATCGACTTATATCATATCAGTTTCTAGCGCAAGTAATTTGTGGGTGGGACAGATATCAAAAGGTCACGAAATACGTAAAACAGGCGTCTAAATTGTATCTGCAGATTTTTGGAGGTCGTCAATTACAATCGTCCTACAAAATTTGGTGACTACTGTGAAGGGGGCTGGGTGTGGTATGGAAGGCGTGGCATCCAAATTTTTGCTGCAGATATGTGTATGTTGACAATCGCTATCCTCCTACCTAATTTGGTGACTCTAGCTCAAAATTAGTAAAATATGGGGGATGGGGTGCTGTAGGCGGTATTGGTAAGTATGGCATCTAAATTTTTTGGGTTAGTTTTATCACCAATCTTGGCACCAAATTTGGTGGTTCTAGCTCAAAAGCTGTGTAAGATGTACGTGTTTCTGCTTTCAAAATTCAGGGCGCTCGGGAACGGGGGACGTGGCTCCAATTTTTTTTGGGTCGTTGAGAGTTATCTGCCCACGAAATTCGGTGACTCTAGCTCAAAAACTGTGGAAGATATAGGCATTTCTGGTTGCGGAGGTGGCTCAAAAATTTTTGATGCAGTTTTTGGGGGTTTTTAGTAGCTATCTTCTCTCTAAATGCGTTCGAAAACAACGGATTTATCGATTTCGAGTTATCGAATTTATCGATTTGGTAGCCCCCAGTTATCGTAGAATCCCAATCTTCACATTTTAATTTACTATGCTATAGATAAAGATAATTGCAAAGTTTCAAGTCTTTAGCATACAGACGGACGGACGGAAACCATGACGGACATTGCAAAAACCCCAAAAACTCTTTACCTTCGGTATCGAGTATGAAAACGAACAAAACCCCAAACAACTTGTACACGAATGAATATATAAACGATAAACAGAAAACTTAGAAAATAAATAAATAAATAATAAATTAATCTAAATTATTTTTTTAATTTCGTTTTACATTAACAATTTATCTTTAAGTTAATAAGTGTAAAGGATATGCTCATAAAACTTTATAATATTTATTTATTTATTTATTTATTGTCAGCTATGAGCAGCTGACATGAAAATAATACTAATTTAAAATAATAATAGTAAAAATAATTAATTTAAAAGTAAAATTTAAAATTATATGTCGTTCTGAAAGTAAATTAAGGTAAAAAGTTTAAAAGTTAACGTTAAAGCTATGGGAAATTCACCAAGAAAATTAGTGGTCCAACATTTGTTGCATGGATTGGGAAAAACCCAGAAAAACCCAATCAGACCGGCGGTAGAGTAGTGACAACAAGAATTCATATAATAGAGCGTTCAAATGCAAAAATTCTGATATAGAGTTGGGAAGTCGTCTAGCAGCTACCACGCTCTCAGAGAGAAATATCGCAGGCTAGTTTTACTTAAGTCGTGAGCCTCGAGCATATCGCGTCAGTCTGCTTGCTGGTTTCGCAGAGACATGAGCCATACTGTATGTGTGCGCATAGCTTGTTTGTTTCTCTTCTTGTGTCCCTTTTCTTTGTATACCTGCTTGCGTATCGCTTTTGCCGCTATCCCTAGAGCAGCAACGCACTAGTGCGTTTACACAAATTACATATTCATAAAAATATATATTTCACAATTTTAGAAAATTTTGTGACAACAACAAGAGAAATGAAGGTTCATCCTTACGACTGTAAGCGTATCTCTTAAGTTAAAATTGTCAAAACAAAAGAAGAATCATATCAAGAAAAAATAATTCAGGCCTATTAATGCGAATTAAGAAAAGATATAAAAGAGTTTAAGTAATATTTAAAAGTGAATTTAAATTAAAAAAAAAGTAAATAGAGCAAAACATTTTTTCCTTGCCAATGATAAATAAATAAATAAAAATTCTAAGAAAAAAAAAGAAAAAATTTAAATATAAGGAATATTTTCTCTAATAGAATCATAAAAGAAAAGAAAAAATTACACAATTCTCTCTTGCTTTTGTTGGAGAACCAACAACAAAATACCCAGCTAGGCGAAGTATTTTCAAAATTAAAAGTGCCTGACAATATCATGAACGACAACCCCCCAACTATGTCCAGAAGTCCTCTTATGCCAGCACCTAGGAAGACACTAACGGAAAAAAGCAAAGAACTATTCCAGTTAAATACTGACTTTAAAATATTGACCGACTAGACTACAGCACCCGAACATGCAGGCAAAATTAGCGACTTAGATAGACTTCCAGACATTGTAAGAATATTAAAAGCATTTTCTGGGAACAAAACCGATTTTACCTCATGGCGCAAAAGCGTAGACAGAGTGTTTGAAGTCTACTCCGCACACCAAGGCACGTCGAAAAAATTACGGGATCTTATTGGTTGTACGTAGTAAGATAGTGGGAGAAGCCGATGCCGTACTAGAGGCATACAACACCCCATTGAATTGGAAAGCGATTGCGCAGTGTCTTACGGATCATTTTACAGACGGCAGAGATCTTAAGGCGCTAGAATACCAATTATACACCCTCAGCCAACGCGGCAAATCTATCGACGAGTTTTACCAGACGGTTTATTATCATCTGTCTTTAATTCTGAATCAAATAAACAATCACGATTCATCGTCAGAAACATTGAGAGCCCTCACAAAGATTTACAGCGACAAAGCCCTGGATACTTTCATAAGAGGAATCAATGGGGATTTGCTCCGATTGCTCGCCATTAAAGAACCAACTGATCTAACACACGCTCTTCACTTGTGTCGACTAATCGAAAATCAATCCATCAGAAATAATGTAAATCCCAACAAAATTCCTTTGCTACCACCAAGGAATATTCACCAACCTCAAAGATTCAATAATCAACGTATTCCGATCTGACATCCCTCAAGCTGTATTTAGAAACAATTTTTATCCAAATTTATATTATCCACCAAAACCCGCTTTTAATTCACAACCACCCATTTTGCCCCAAGACAAACGTACCAACAACCACAACCCTTTTTTAACGTACCACCAAGCCCTTCAGTCCCTAAACCACAACCGCCTCCACAACCGATGGAGATTGATTCGTCTATCAGGACAAAAAACATCAGCTACATGAACAGACCGGACAACAACCAGTTCGCTGGAAAAAGACCATTATCTTTAAGAGCAGATCAAATGCCAAACATATTCCAAAGACAATTCCATATAAAAACTGAAGAAGCATTAGGGCAGGTCGCAGACGATCAAGTTGATGGCGAAGCTAGTACTTATGCCGATCCATACGCCTGCGGCTACACTGATGCCTATGCACGTTACGTAGACGAACAAAATTATTGTGCCTCAATGGAAGAACAAGACGCTCGCAAATTCCCATATGAAATCGAAACCTTAGCAAACGATGACACGCTAGTCGAGACAACTGACATGTCCGAACTAAATTTTGTTATCTTGAATCGTTCCTCGTTGCCCTACTATCAATGTAAAACGAGGGACGGCAAAGTACTGAATTTTCTCATTGACACTGGATCTAACCAAAATTATATACAACCCTCACTCGTAGCAAACCTCAAAATAAACAAAGAAGCCTTCGAAGCTAATTCGATCGGCAGAAAAATAGCGATTACCCATCACGTATTACTAAACCTATTCAGTCTCTACGACACTCCAATTTGATTTTTCTTATTACCCACTCTCAAAACGTTCCATGGTATCTTGCGTAATGATACGATGAAACAACTCAATGTTATAATCAAAGTTAGAAACGACATTCTCGTAATAAACGGCAAAAGCCAAATCCGAATCAAACAGCTGCCTGCACAGGCAATAAACAATATCAAAGTACGAACCGATCACATGTCCCATAGTCAGAAAAAACAATAGACAACCTAACGCACGCATTAAAAAACCTTTTCGCAGACCCAGAACAGAAATTAACTTACACTACAAATGTAGTAGGCGAGATTCGAACATCTACAGCAAACATTATCCATAACCTACCGCACTAAAACAAGAGGTAGAAAACAAATTTCAGAAATGTTAGATGACGGAATAATCCGACCCTCTAAATCGCCATACAATGCACCACTATGGGTAGTACCAACAGAAGCTGATGCCTCAGGAAAAAAGAAATACAGACTAGTAATCGATTACAGAAAGCTTAATTTAGTAACGATATCCGATCGTTACCCTATGCCCGAAATAAGAGACATCATAGCCCAGTTAGGGGATAATAAATTTTTCATGGTCGTTGACCTAAAAAGTGGCTTTCATCAAATCCCTCTAAAAGAAACAGACATAGAAAAGACAGCATTTGCAGTCAATGGTGGGAAATACGAATTCACTAGACTACCATTCGGTCTCAAGAATTGTCCTTCAATTTTCCAAAGAGACGATATCTTAAGGGACCATGTTGGGAAAATATGTCTTTGTCTACATCGATGACATTATCGTGATTAGCAAAACTAAAAACGAGCATGCTCATCACTTGAAACAAGTCTTCACGATATGAAAGAACGCAAAAATGAGAGTCCAAATGGATAAGTGCGATTTTTTCAAAAGGGAAGTCAATTTTCTAACCAATCCTAAGAAAGTTCAAGCAATTTCAAAGTTTCCCATTCATAGAGTGTTTTACTACAGCCCCCTTCACACGATCGAAGTTCAAGCAAAGCATCAGACAAAGTCCCAGTAACTATGAATGAGCACGCAATAGAGGCTTTTAACACAATAAAACAATCACTTAGTTCCAAGGACGTTGATCTAAAGTACCCGATCTTAAATAAAGAATTTCAATTAACACCTGACGCTTCAAATTATGCAATAGGAGCTGTCCTTGAACAAGAAGGTAAACCTATTACTTTTATATCTCGCACTTTGTCAAAAACAGAGGAAAATTACGCGACAAACGAAAAAAAAATGCTCGCAATAGCTTGGGCTCTACAAAGCCTCCGAATATACCTTTACGGTACAGCTAAGGTGGTAATTTTCGCAGATCACCAACCACTTATTTTTGCCTTAAGCAACAAAAACCATAATGGTAATTTAAAACGTTGGACTAGTTACCTGGAAGAATTTAATTACGAACTGAAATGCAAACCAGGAATATCCAATGGAGTAGCAGATGCATTGTCCAGAAACCCAATAAGTGAGGTAAATAGCACCGAAGCCACAATAATGAGCGATGAAAGCTTTTCCCATAACCTAATCCCTCCAATAGAAGTACCCATTAACGTCTTTTAAAATCAACTTTTTATACTAATCGGAGAAAAACCCGACTACAAATTTGAGATACCATTTCCGACATACCATAGGCACATAAAAACTCGACCCAGTTACACAGAAGATGAAATAATCAAAATTAATGAAAAAGAAAGGCTCGACCCAAGGCTAGTTAACGGCCTGTGCACTCCGGAACATATAATGGGACGAATTCAAGAATTCTACCCAGTACATTGTAGTATACACATACATCGAGAATACACTGTACTCCGTGTAATTCAAATATATTGAACAGCAACACTTTGTTGCAACATAAATATAACTCAAGCAACGATACTTTGTCGTTATATAAACACAAGCACATTTCAAGTGCACGTAATATGATCGCTTGAGAATTTAGCGGGCATCATCAATGCCCAGTCAGCATTCTCATGCATAGACTACACATGTATATATATAGTGACATATTCAGTTCTTGCAGAACTCTCATGTCAACCTCCACTCCAATCCACATCACACACACATATCATATTCTAAGCAATAAATACCAGGCGAACAAAACTAATAACATAAAGCTATGCACTTGAAAAAAGCAATCCATTAAAATCAATCACACCATTTGATCACGCCACTTCTGACAAAGTCCAAATGTAATTTGATCCTTGTACGAAGCCCAGTCCACGACTTCCCAAAACTTTCCACACTAAACTGCTGAGCATTCATAAATTCAAACAAAGGGAACGTCGCCATACGAGCTTTCATCAACGATCAAAACGCTAGCATAAGTAGAGTTAGAATTTACACATCAAACTGTAAAGACGCGTTTAAAGAGACGAATAAAGACCTTTGGTTTTTTTTTGTATTTAAATGACTTCAAACTTCTAATTGGCGCAGCCGGTAGGATACGCTTTTGAAATCGTGGAAAAGTCTTTGTAACAAAGGATCAAAAGATCCTTAACTTGTTCAAGAGTCGCGAACTAATCGAAAGTGATATCCGCATAAGGACCTCGTGAATCCTTAAAATTTTTTTTTTATAATTTTTTATTTTTCAAAAAAAAATTAATTATTATTTAAATCTACAAAACGTTTTTTCGGCAAAAACAAAATATTACTGCGTAAACATTTTACAACAAAAGCAACAAACTTTTAAAATGTATAATAAAGTGCAACAAACAAACAAAAATAAAGTCAAATAAAATGACATTGCGAACCTTATCCGAAAGCAACTTAAGCCAAGCGCTAAACCAAATAAGACAAATACCAAGCTTTGGAGGAGAAGTAGAAGATCTAAGCGCCTTCGTCAGCAGAATCGAATTTATTATCAAACTATACCCAACCGATGACAACAGACAGCAAAACGTGCTATTCAGTGCAGTGGAAATGCAGTTACATGGAGATGCACAAAGGACATCATTAAGACACATGGCTTCAGACTGGAACACCCTAAGAAATATCCTGATCAACACCTACAAGACGCAGACACCTTACGAAGAACTACTCAGGAAGTTATATTACACCAATTACGGAGGAAGTATCCGTAAGTTTATCGAGGAATTAGAAAATAAGTCCTTTGTTATTGTAAATAAACTAATACTAGAAGGCGATCAGGCCAATACATTATTATACACAAACGCAATGAACAACACAATAAAGGACGTCATCAGTAAGAAGTTACCAGACAGATTGTATATGCAGTTAGCTAGATATGACATAACGACAATAGATAAACTAAAACAAGTAGCTCAAAAAGAAGGAGTTTATGAAGATTATGTATCTGAGAGAACCAAGAACAATAATAATACTACATTTCCTAAAGGTAACAAAACCAATTACAACCCTAGACATCAAAATTATAACAATAACTCGAGCTATAGAAACCAACAGAATTTCAGTACAAATTTCCAAAACAATAGAAACCAACAGAGTTTCAACGCAAATTTCAAAGGTTATAGGAACCAAAATCAAAATCAAAATAGAGCAGCATAGACCCACCACTATTCAGGGAATTCCAACAAAAATTATATCAAGGTAGAACCGAAAATCCAATCAACTACCCGCAAAATCAAAATAGAATTAATGCACCAAATCCACCAGTTAAAAGAACTCGCCATGGTTATAGCGAGCAATCAAAAATGGATACGTCCGAAAATTTTCATCAAACAGCCTCGGAATAGAAAATAAAACACCGTACATAAAAATAATTATGAATGATATTCCCCAAAAATGCTTAGTAGACACGGGATCATCAATAAATTTAATGAGCAAAAATTTCTTAAACCATAAAACATCAAAAGAAAATATAATATGCCACACCATAAGTGGAAAAGTAACTTTAACTAACAGTATATCATTGGCACCCAGTAGACTTTGTCCGACCGATCAAAAATTTTATATCCATGAATTCTCAAAGAAATTTGATATTCTATTAGGCTGAACGTTCCTAACAGATTGTAAAGCTAAGATCGACTACGAGGAAGAGTTTATAAAACTTGGGGATTTTCAATTCCTATTCAAGTATGGTATCAAAGAAGATAGTAAAAAAGAAACAGATTTAGATGAAACATCAGAAGAATGGTTAAACGAAAACTTAGAAGAATGTTTAGATCCACCATTAACAAGAGATTTACACATAGCATATGCATAGGATTTCATCAAATCCAAATGGACGAAAGGTCCATACCAAAAACTGCTTTCTCAACAAAAAACGGCCATTTCGAATATACACGTATGCCATTCGGATTAAAGAATGCACCAGCAACATTTCAACGTTGTATGAACAATCTTTTAGGAGATCTAGCCTACAAAAATTGTTTAGTTTATATGGACGACATAATAGTGTTTTCCACTTCATTGGAAGAACACATATTATCACTGAGAAAAGTTTTCAAAAAGCTAAGGGAAGCGAATTTAAAATTGCAATTAGATAAATGTGAATGGATGAAAAAGGAAACAGATTTCTTAGGTCACGTCATAACAGTAGATGGTATTAAACCAAACCCAAATAAAATTGAAGCTGTAAAAATATTCCCAATACCAAAAACACCAAAAGAAATAAAGAGATTTCTAGGATTATGTGGATTTTATCGAAAATTTATACCCAACTTTGCCAAAGTCGCAAAACCAATAACATTAAAATTAAAAAAAGGAGCAAAAATAAACATTAATGATGAAGAATACAAAGAAGCAGTCGAAAAATTGAAACTACTAATTATATCCGATCCAATATTAACTTATCCCGACTTCAAAAAGAAATTTTCATTAACGACAGACGCAAGCAACTATGCACTAGGAGCAGTATTGTCGCAAGACCACAAACCAATATGTTTCGCAAGTAGGACATTAAATGAACACGAAATTAATTATTCCGCAATAGAAAAGGAACTCTTAGCAATAATATGGGACACCAAAAACTTTAGATCATATCTTTTTGGTAGAAAATTCGAAATTCTAAGCGACCATAAACCTTTAGTTTGGCTAGACAATATAAAAGACCCTAATATGAAATTACAAAGATGGAAAATCAGACTAAACGAATTTGATTATGAAATAAAATATTTACCAGGAAAAGAGAATTACGTAGCAGATGCACTTTCGAGAATGAAACAAGAAGAAAATTTCATGGGAGACACACAAGATAGCGTTGCCGCCACAATACATAGCGCAAACGAAGATAATCAAAATTATATACAAATTACAGAAAGACCTTTGAACAACTACAATCACCAAATTGAATTTATTAAAAGCAATACTGACGATATCAAGACAATAAATTATTTTCACAAAACAAAAATTATAATAAACTACACAGAAATGACAACAGAAAGAGCAAAAGAAATAATAAAAGAATATTTATGTGCGAAAAATAGCGTAATATATTTCTCACATAATGGCGACTACGAAATATTCCAAAAAGCTTATATAGAAATAATCAACATAAATAACCCCATCAGAACAATGAGAGCAACAACAAAATTAATAGACATCCAAAATTATTCAGAATTTAAAGAAATTATAATGAAAAACCATAAAAAACTACTACACCCAGGGATAGAAAAAACAATAGTTATTTTCAAGACAAAATATTGCTACCCAGATTACCAGAAACTAATTCAAAATATTATAAATGATTGCGAAGTTTGCAATATATCTAAAACAGAACACAGAGATACAAAATTCACTTTCGAAATTACACCAGAAATTTACAACCCAAGAGAAAAATATGTAATAGATTTTTACATGATAGATAATAAACAGTTCTTGTCTTGTATAGACGTATATTCAAAATACGCTACATTAATCGAAGTAAATGGCAGAGACTGGCTAGAAGCAAAAAGAGCTATCCTAAAAATATTTAATGATATGGGAAAACCAATAGAAATAAAGGCAGACAAAGATTCAGCATTTATGTGCGCAGCTTTGAAAATATGGTTAGAATCAGAAGACGTCAAAATAGAAATAACAACAAGTAAAAACGGAATTTAAGATGTAGAAAGATTTCACAAAACAATAAATGAAAAACTAAGAATTATAAATACCGACAACGACCAAGAAAACAAATTGACAAAATTCGAAACAATCCTTTACACATACAACCACAAGATAATACACAACACCACAGGTAGAACACCCGCAGATATATTCATTTACGCAGGAACACCAACCCATGACGTTCAAACAAAGAAAATCGACAAAATTAATAAACTTAATGAGAAAAGGAAAACATTCGAAATAAATACAAAATACAGGGAAATGCCTTTAGTAAAGTCAAAAGTAACTAACCCATTTAGGAAAACAGGCAATATTAAACAAGAAGAAACGTTGCAGTCGGACGCACCCGACTGCGGTATACTCGATACCACTAGTAAAACAGATTAAAAGAGAGCTGATTGCAATGGTGTTTGATTACGGCAGGGGTGTATGCTGCTGCAGGGGTGTATGCTGCCTCAAAGATTGTCTGGTGCAGATGGGGATGCCAAAAAGCTATCTTCCTTCCAAATTTGGTGATTCTAGCTCAAAGTTAGAAGAATATGGTGGATGGTAGGCTGGGGGAGGTATGGGGGGGCGTGGCATCAAAATTTTAGCTAAAGATCTGTGTATGATGTCAATTGCTATCCTCATACCAAATTTGGTGACTCTAGCTCGAAAATAGTAAAATTTGGGGGAAGGGGGGCTGGGGTTGGTAAGGGGGGACGTGGCATCCAAACTTTTGCTGCAGATCTATTTATTATGTCAATAGCTATCCTCAAACCGAATTTGGTGACTCTAGATCAAAGTTAGTAGAATATGGTAGAAGGGGGGCTGGGTGCTGGGGGCTGATATGGGGGCGTGGCGTCCAAAGTTTTGCTGCAGATCTGTTTATGATGTTAATTGCTATCCTAATACCAAATTTGGTGACTCTAGCTCAAAGTTAGTAGAATATGGTGGAAGGGGGGCTGGGGGCGGTATGGGTGGGGGGCGCCATCCACTTTTTTTTGGGTTTCTTCATCACCTATCTTGGCACCAAATTTGGCGGCTCTAGCTCAAAAAATGTGGAAAATATAGGCGTTTTTGATTTCAAAATGCAGAGGGCTCGGGATCAGGGGGGGGGGGGCGTGGCTCCAAAACTTTTATGCAGTTTTTTGGGGATTGTTATTAGCTATCTTCCTACCAAATTTGGTGACTCTAGCCTTAACGCTTTGGAAAATACACGCATTCCCGTTTTTAGTGAAGCATTGGGGCGGTTTGGGGCAGCTTGGTCAGTATGGATTGGCGTGGCATCCAAAGTTTATATGCATTTAATTTGGGGCTATAATCACCTATTTTGGCACACAATTTGGTGGCTCTAACTCAAAAACTGTAAAAGATATAAGCATTTCTGTTTTTAAACTGCGGGGGGGCTGGGGGCGGAATGGGTGGGTGGGGCTCCAAAACTTTGATGCAGTTTTTGGGGGGTCGTTACCAGTTATCTACCTACCAAATTTTGTGACTCTAGCTCAAACACTATGGAAGATACACGCACTACCGTTTTTAGCGAAGCGTTGGGGTGGTTGAGGGCGGATAGGGCAGTATAGATAGGCGTGGCATCCAAAGTGAATTTGGTTGGAGATCGTCAACACCTATCTTGGCACCAAATTTGGTGGGTCTAGCTCAAAAACTGTAGAAGATATAGGCAATTTTAGTGTTAAACTGTGGGGGGGCTGGGGGCGGAATGGGTGGGCGCGGCTCCAAAACTTTGATGCAGTTTTTTAGGAGTTGTTAGTAGCTATTTTCTCCCCAAATTTGGTAGTTCTAGCTGTAAGGGCTTGCGAAATAGCTAGATCTATCGATTTTGCGTTATCGATTTTATCGATTTGCCAGCCCCCTAGTTATCGTAGAGCTCCAATCTTGACACTTTAATTTACTATGCCATAGATAAAGAGATTTGCAAAGTTTTAAGTCTCTAACTTGAAGGGTGTGGAAAAAAGTTGCGAACATACGGACGGACAGACGGACAGACGGACAGACACCATGACGGACATTGCACAAACCCAATATACTCTTTACCTTCGGTATCGAGTATAAAAAATAGATGAAAAACACTTTGAAGAAACTAACAGAGGGAGAAAAATCATACATTACCAAACTAAATTCAAAAAACAGAAAATAACTAACACAAGTAAATACAACAATTCCAGGTCAACTGCTGAAGCTGCAAATGATATACTTGTTCCAATTAATAATTTTATCCACAATAATAATAAATTGTAACACTCAATCCATCGAAATTAATCAGATCAAAGCTCAAAACGGATACCTAATTTTTAAAACCGGTCTAATAAGCATCACATCAGAGTATGAATATCATTGTTTAACAATTAACTTAACAAAAACAGATGAAACACTTAATAATATATTACAGCAAGCCGAACCTTTCAAATTTTTACCACAAATAGAATATTTAATAGAAAAACTTGACAGAGAAATGAATGGAATCAAAATAGTTAGAAGAAACAAAAGAGGTTTAATAAACATAGTAGGAACAGCATATAAATACTTATTCGGAACTTTAAATGATGAAGACAAAACTGAACTTGAAAATAAAATAAATAACTTAGAAGAAAACAGCATACAAATTAACGAATTAAACAAAATTATAGAAGCTGTTAATCACGGGATAAAAATAATAGACACTATGTTAGAAGATTCACAACAAGATAAAAAGATAAATTTAATACTCTTCAATTTACAACAATTCACCGAATACATTGAAGATATAGAAATGGGTATGCAACTCACAAGATTAGGAATTTTTAATCCAAAATTACTCAAACATGATCGTTTAAGAAATGTAGATTCAGAACATATATTGAACATAAAAACTTCAACTTGGTTAAAATCAGATACAAATGAAATCCTTCTCATTTCTCACATTCCAAAAACACTAATTCAAAAATCGTTATATACAATTATCCCATACCCAGACGAGAATAGAAACATATTGACCGAAGTTATAAAAACCAAATATTACATCAACAATGACAAAACATATTCAGTAGACGAGAAATTAAAGCCAAATAAATGTATAGAAGGCATTATAAAACAAAAACATACAGAATGTAAATTTACAAAAACACATAAAAATTACGAAATAAATTTCGTAGAACCAAATGTTATAATAACATGGAATTTACCAAAAACAACACTTAATCAAAATTGTATTAATCAAAAAATAGAAATAAGTGGAAATAATATTATTAAGGCAATTAATTGTTCAATTCAATTAGAAGATATATCTATAACAAATCACACAAACAGTTTACATAAGTAACAACATAACAAAAATCGAACCAATATCTTTCATACACACAAGACAAGTCATAAAAGAACAAACTAAGATACACAATTACATGTTAATAATTGTCCTAACTATACTCGCAATATTGTTAATCGCGATAACTATATACTTAATTTATAAATTTAAAAATATTCCACAACGTATGATTATAAAATATAAGAAAAACGAAGAAACAGAAATGGCAAGTGAACAAGAAAACAAAATCATAATTGATACAGAAACTAAAATGTACCCAAACATAACAGCTTGAGGACAAGCAAATTTTTAGGGGATGGGGAAGTGACATATTCAGTTCTTGCAGAACTCTCATGTCAACCTCCACTCCAATCCACATCACACACACATATCATATTCTAAGCAATAAATACCAGGCGAACAAAACTAATAACATAAAGCTATGCACTTGAAAAAAGCAAACCATTATAATCAATCACACCATTTGATCACGCCACTTCTGACAAAGTCCAAATGTAATTTGATCCTTGTACGAAGCCCAGTCCACGACTTCCCAAAACTTTCCACACTAAACTGCTGAGCATTCATAAATTCAAACAAAGGGAACGTCGCCATACGAGCTTTCATCAACGATCAAAACGCTAGCATAAGTAGAGTTAGAATTTACATCAAACTGTAAAGACGCGTTTAAAGAGACGAATAAAGACCTTTGGTTTTTTTTTGTATTTAAATGACTTCAAACTTCTAATTATATATATAATACTCTCCAACTCTCCCGCTCTTTGTAGCTGTTAACCAATTGCAACAGACTAAATCATTAAAAAAAGAGGACTAAGTGGACACGCAAGTGTCCGCTTGAGCAACAATCATTTAGACATCAATTATTAATCACCACATGGCGACCGTGACAAAGTGACTTGTGATAAAAACAATATAAAATAAAAATATAAAATGAAACTCCACACTAAAGTACAATACATAAAAACATAAAAATTTGTGTGAAAAAACTACAATTATGACGCTAAAGTTGGCTGATTATACCAACAAGATGAACTTAAATCAAAGGCAATTCAATATATCTAAAAAATAATAGTGACAGCGTTTTTTTGAAACAGCAAATTGGAAGAGTCTTGATAAAACTGACTAAATCAAAGCACTCATGTCAATTTTTTCAATAAAATCGAATTAAAAAAAACTAATGAGTGTTAAAACTCACGAGCGATGTGTTAACAGCCGTTTGTACATGTTTGATTGCTATATATTAGCATAAAAAAGAAAAGAATAGTTTATTAAATTTAGTTTTCCTTTCACCAGTTTCTCTCTCTATTTTTTGTAATCTACTTTACTTTATTCCGAGTTTTCGGCAACTGACCTTTAAAAATGCATCGCTGAATACACTTTCGTAATTTGTGTACATCTTTGGATTATTTCATAGCAAGGGCTGTTAGAAAGAGTCATAAAGGAAAAACTGGGAAGAGTATGTATGATGAGCAGCAGCAAAAGTGATATTTGACTGCCTTGGAAGACAAAAAGAGAGAGAAGTCTTTATTGTTGATTTGGTTGTTTTAAGTTAGAGCTTCTAACTCAACAAAACCACCTGCTGCTGACTTCTGTTATTTCATAACATTTAACTACGATTAAAACACACAATCAAAGAAACATACCAGCAAATAAATACAGGAGAAGTATTTGCAGAAGCCTGTTTATTTTTGCAACAAATAAGATTCTTGGATATGAACGATAGCTTGCCTGCCTTGCGTATTCTATGACCTTTTGATACCTGTCCTACCCCACAAAACACTTGGACTAGCAACTGATATGCACCTAGCCAACATAGTATATTGAGCTAAAAACTAGGCTTCTGCAAGCACTTGTCCACAAAACTATTTTTCTTTCCCCATTATTGCGCTTGAGTAAAATAAAACAATAAAACAACAAGATTTTGTCTTCCAAGACAGTCAAATATCAGTTTTGCTATTGCTGATCATACATACTCTTCCCAATTTTTACCCTATGACACTTTCTAACAATCATTGGCATACAGCTATGTAAAGATGTACACAAATTACGAAAGTGTATTCAGTAGTGCATTGGTACATATGCAAATGTAAACGCGCGTTTGCCGCCGACACAGAAAAAGGAAATATATCAAAAATAACAAAAACCTCGATAAGCAGGCACAGCAAGAAATATATGTTTCAAACGCACTTTCATACAATATGTACCAACAACTTTTTACTGTTCTTGCTGTCCCCTGACCTGCCGCCTCTCCTTTAATCGACAGGCCGCTGAACGCAATGGGAAACTGAACAAAAGAACAACGTGCTGTCTTGTCGTAGCTGAGACCAACAAGAATTCATATAATAGAGCGTTCAAATGCAAAAATTCTGATATAGAGTTGGGAAGTCGTCTAGCAGCTACCACGCTCTCAGAGAGAAATATCGCAGGCTAGATTTACTTAAGTCGTGAGCCTCGAGCATATCGCGTCAGTCTGCTTGCTGGTTTCGCAGAGACATGAGCCATACTGTAAGTGTGCGCATAGCTTGTTTGTTTCTCGTCTTGTGACCCTTTTTTTTTGTATACCTGCTTGGGTATCGCTTTTGCCGCTAGCCCTAGAGCAGCAAGGCAGTGTGTTTACACAAATTACATTTACATATACATACATATATATTTGTGTGTGCAAATGTGCGTTTGTTTTGTTTGCTGTTTTGGTGGACTTGGGCTATGAAATGATTTTTGTTATTTCATTTCGACTAGGTTTCATAAGCATGTCTGTGTGTCCCTTTGTGAATACATGTGCATGTATGCGTAGCATTGGCATTGTCATTGATTGACCTGCTGCGATCGGCATGAATGAGGACAATTTAATTAAAAGCAATTATGTTTCTATACTAATAAAATAAACGTATTTTAATTCAATTTCAATATTGTACAATTGATTCGTCTTCTCACATTTAGCTCAAGAAACTTGGTTGGCCAGGTGCATAACAATTGCTAGTGCAAGTGTTTTGTGGGGTGGGACAGGTATCAAAAGGTCACAAAATACTTTAGGCAGGCAAACTTTCATTCATATCTAAGAACCATATTTATTTGAAGAAAAAAAAGCCCAGTCTTGGGTCAAACACTTGTTCCTCGCAACTCTTTTTCATCCCTCATTAATGCGCTTGGGTAAAAACAAACACAAGACTTTGACTTCGAAGGCAGTCAAATATCAGTTGTGCTGCTGCTGATCATTCATACTCTTCCCAATTTTTACCCTATGACACTTTCTAACAACCCTTGCCATACAATTATGCAAAGATGTACACAAATTACGAAAGTGTATTCAAATACAAATACTAACAAACTTCTGTACGTTCATGCTTTCCGCTGACCCTTCGCCGCTCCTTTAATCAACCGGCCGCTGAACGCAAAGCGCAACTGAAACAAAACAACAACTTGCTGGCTTCTCGTTACTGAGACGCTCACGCTGCTGTATGAAAAAATACCCTCTGTACCAATATTCAATAATTGTCAATGAAGTTTCTCACGTTTAGCTATAGAGTTGCACAAGGTTCATATAAGTCGATACCACCCTTCCATTATGGGAAGCAGCAGGTATGTTCAAGTAAGTGTCTAAAATAGCCAGTTTCACAATTTTAGAAAATTTTGTGACAACAACAAGAGAAATGAAGTGCGGCAACAATATTGGGTCGTCCGCATAGCACACCATAGACTCATGATGTAAACATAACAGCCATCATTCACGAATTGTGCCGCACTTCATTTCTCTTGTTGTTGTAACAAAATTTTCTAAAATTGTGAAACTGGCTATTTTAGACACTTACTTGAATATACCTGCTGCTTCCCATAATGGAAGGGTGGTATCGACTTATATGAACCTTGTGCAACTCTATAGCTAAACGTGAGAAACTTCATTGACAATTATTGAATATTGGTACAGAGGGTATTTTTTCATACAGCAGCGTGAGCGTCTCAGTAACGAGAAGCCAGCAAGTTGTTGTTTTGTTTCAGTTGCGCTTTGCGTTCAGCGGCCGGTTGATTAAAGGAGCGGCGAAGGGTCAGCGGAAAGCATGAACGTACAGAAGTTTGTTAGTATTTGTATTTGAATACACTTTCGTAATTTGTGTACATCTTTGCATAATTGTATGGCAAGGGTTGTTAGAAAGTGTCATAGGGTAAAAATTGGGAAGAGTATGAATGATCAGCAGCAGCACAACTGATATTTGACTGCCTTCGAAGTCAAAGTCTTGTGTTTGTTTTTACCCAAGCGCATTAATGAGGGATGAAAAAGAGTTGCGAGGAACAAGTGTTTGACCCAAGACTGGGCTTTTTTTTCTTCAAATAAATATGGTTCTTAGATATGAATGAAAGTTTGCCTGCCTAAAGTATTTTGTGACCTTTTGATACCTGTCCCACCCCACAAAACACTTGCACTAGCAATTGTTATGCACCTGGCCAACCAAGTTTCTTGAGCTAAATGTGAGAAGACGAATCAATTGTACAATATTGAAATTGAATTAAAATACGTTTATTTTATTAGTATAGAAACATAATTGCTTTTAATTAAATTGTCCTCATTCATGCCGATCGCAGCAGGTCAATCAATGACAATGCCAATGCTACGCATACATGCACATGTATTCACAAAGGGACACACAGACATGCTTATGAAACCTAGTCGAAATGAAATAACAAAAATCATTTCATAGCCCAAGTCCACCAAAACAGCAAACAAAACAAACGCACATTTGCACACACAAATATATATGTATGTATATGTAAATGTAATTTGTGTAAACACACTGCCTTGCTGCTCTAGGGCTAGCGGCAAAAGCGATACCCAAGCAGGTATACAAAAAAAAAGGGTCACAAGACGAGAAACAAACAAGCTATGCGCACACTTACAGTATGGCTCATGTCTCTGCGAAACCAGCAAGCAGACTGACGCGATATGCTCGAGGCTCACGACTTAAGTAAAACTAGCCTGCGATATTTCTCTCTGAGAGCGTGGTAGCTGCTAGACCATGATACAATTATAATGGTAGTGTCATGCGGGCAACCAAGTACCAACTGATTTGAACATGTGAGTGTGAGGGAGACAGTTAAGTTGCTCTCTTTATTTTACTCTCTTGACTCTTTTAAGGGGTTGTTTTGTTAGTGCGACAGAGTTAGGTATAAAAAGTGTTTTGGTTGTATGTATACGGCCGATACATTTTGGTTGCTTTGTTGTGACATTTAAATTAAAATAAATATTCATATTCAAATAAAAAACATTTATTATTATTATTTTAAAGTAGTATTTTTAATAGTTTTTTATTTTTAATTATGTTTTGTTTTTGTTTTTGTATTTTTAATACTAAATTAAGGTTTTTGATACGAAAATGTATTCTTATCTTAAAATAAAATTTTTTACTTCGTTGGGCAATGCAAACGGCACAAGTAAAAATCTAAACTAAAAAAAACACATGAACAAACATAACAAACAGAACAAAATTCGTCCGCACGGACGTCTTACCACAACGACAAGCACTTTGCGACTGTCGATTGGTACCAGAAAAAAGAGAGCGTTGCTCGCATGACACTACCATAATAATTGTATCATGTGCTAGACCAAGGTATACTTAACTAGGTAGTCTCACTCCGCTCTCTCGTTGCCTAACGAAATATCCGCGTACGTGCGTCGCTTACAACGTTCGCAACGAGACTGAATCGTAAGGCAACAGAAAAAGAGGGCAAGCAAAAGAGCGGGACTACCTAGTTAAGTATACCTTGTGCTAGACCATGGTTGAATTATACAAGGTTAAGTCATGCGCGGCAGAAGGAGCCTGTTGATAAGACCATGCGAGTGCAAGAGAGATAGCATAGTTGCTGCTTCGATATTGCTTCATCGTCTTGTTTTAGTGTGCAAAAACGAGATAGAACGATGTGTGATTTTGTTTACATTTTTCAACAGAGGTTCTAATTTCAGAGCGTTGTGTGTTTTCGGCTACATGTGTAATTTAAATTTTTAAACTGATTATGTAAATGAAATAAAATGACATGAAACATGTATAAACGTATAAAACATATAAACATAGTTCTAAAAAAGTAACGTAACCTTAAAATTCCACGAAAAATTCGTCCGCACTCACAACTTATCACGTTGACAGCTGCTTTGCGACTAACAACAGGCTCCTAAAAATTGAGCGAGCATGCTCTCACGACTTAACCATGTATAATTCAACCATGTGCTAGACGACTTCCCAACTCTATATCAGAATTTTTGCATTTGAACGCTCTATTATATGAATTCTTGTTGCTGAGACGCACAAGTTGCACAAAGAAAAAATACCCCTTGAACCAATATTCAATGATTGTCAATGAAAACTCTATTTTATTTTAATATATATATTGTTTATGCTAAAAAATAAACAATAAACAATGCTACTGCCGTTGTAACTTATTAAATTTAAATTGTTCAAAATGTACAATCATGCCTTTACGTAGAGGTACCCCTCATACTGCTCACTACGTGCTTGATGCTTCACCACTTGTCCGCGTTTTTGAAATTAAAGATTTAGGCATCATTCTTGATAGCAAATTCAAATTTGATTCTCACATATCGTCGATGGTCAATAAGGCCATAAACGCTCTTGGCTTCATCAAGCGATGGTCAAAAGAGTTTAATGATCCCTACACCACTAAAACGCTATATACATCTCTAGTACGTCTCATCCTGGAGTATGGATCTTGTGTGTGGTCCCCGCAATACGGGATTCACCCGGATAGAATTGAGTCTGTGCAGAGGAAATTTCTTCTGTTTGCGCTTAGATGTTTTAACTGGGTTCCTGGAATAGACCTACCCCCCTATTCAAGTAGACTTCTTTTAATTAATCTTCCTTCCCTGTTGAACCGTAGAATTATGCATTGTGTAGTATTTGTCACTAATCTACTTAATGGTGAAATTGACACATCAGTTCTTCTAAGTCGAATAAAATTAAATGTTCCCATTAGATCCACACGTAACATTTTACCCCTTAGCCTCGATCGTTGCTCGAGCAACTATTAAATTCATGAACCATTTCGTGTATTATGTTCTGACTATAACAATCTTTATTCTCTTGTCTCTTTGGAGACCTCGACTCCAGTACTAAAACGATCTATCCTTTCTGCCTTATCTAATCGTAACCACTAATCACTAATCTACCACTGGTCTGATTGGGTTTTTCTGGGTTTTTCCCAATCCACGCAACAAATGTTGGGCCACTTATTTTCTTGTTGAATTTCCCAGAGCTTTAACGTTAATTTTATAATTATTTCAACCTTAATTTACTTTCAGAACTACACATAATTTTAAATTTTACTTTAAACTTAATTATTTTTATTATAATTTTTTTTAATTAATTTTAATTTCATGTCAGCTGTTCATAGCTGACAATAAATAAATAAATAAAATAAAAAATAAATAAAAATATAAACAAATATGTAGAATTGAAATTATATTAAAGAATCTCAAGTTTTGCTATTCAATTGCACAAAGTTCATATTAAGTTTATACTACCCTTCCAACTTGGACACATCGTTAGCAAGACTTTTTATTTTACAGTTATTCTCTGCCGCTACACCAATACAATCATACTCAGATGAATATGTATATGAGCGGCACGCTGCATTTGCCCACCATGCAGAGCGGCACGCTGCATTGTTTGCATGTATTATCAAATGGCAGAAATGGGTACCCGTGCCTATAGATGTTAACACATCAAAAAATATAAATGATGAATAAAAGAACACACACGCATGAAGCGCAAAACATCAAAACTATATTGTTTTATAATAATTAAACATAATAATTACAAATTATTCAAATGTTGCCGACATCGAGAGCGCAAAAATATTATGTGTTTAAAAACAAAATATAAATATAAAAACCTTTCATTTAAAAAAGAAATTAATTAATAAACTTAACAAATGCCTGTGCAGCTAGCACCGGCCACGGGATGATACAATTAATTTGGTAGTGTCATGCGAGCAAGCCAGTACCAACTGATTTGAACATGTGAGTGCGAGGGAAAAAGTCAAGTTGCTCTCTTTATATAACTCTCTTGACTCTTTTAAGGGGTTGTTTTGTTAGTGCGACAGAGTTAGGTATAAAAAGTGTTTTGGTTGTATGTATACGGCCGATACATTTTGGTTGCTTTCATATTCAAATAAAAAACATTTATTATTATTATTTTAAAGTAGTATTTTTAATAGTTTTTAACGTAGAATACGTTATTCGGCAGGTTAGGGGTGCAATGCGAAGTAAAAATTTTTGCGACCACTTTCGCCGCGTTCATTTCGATTTTTTTATACTTTAAACACACCCAAATGGAATCTCATTTATATAGGAGTTAACTGAATTTGTTAGCTTTCGAACAGTATATAAAGTATAATACTGCTACATATAAAGTTTTTGAATCCATAAGTAAATGAAATTTTAAGCGCAATACATTTTTCGGCAATTTTCATATGCGTGTTTTATGTGCTCATGTATTAGCAATAAGTAAGAGCAGGCGCGATAGTGATAGTTATAGCGGATAGACTGTGCATATAGTGTTGTTTCAGTTGCCATTGCGCTCAGTGGTGTTTCGAAGCAAGCGGCGTGCCAACGCACTGTGGGCATTTTACCAAAAACTGGCATTAATTAATGGCTTGCAAACCACGCAAGATATTTTGATTTGGTTTTTTGCGTTAGGTTTGTAAGAACCAAAGGAAAATCATTTTAATAAAATTGGCTTGTTGCCGCCCTTTGTTTTCAACATATCAGGTCGAAATCTGGGAGTCAAGCATGTTTATATAATACTAAAATTTTTTTAAAAATTCATGGATATCGGCCAACTATATAATTTTACTAGAGATTTGCATAAACAAGAAGTTAGTTTTGGGACATGTAAAAATAAATATATGACAGTTTTTTTTTGCAAAGCGCCCCATAGTGCAGCCGCATTAAACAACGGTAAAAGCTTGTGTGTGTTCGAAAAAGAAGCAACCACGTTTCATTTCTCATGTCGTCTCAACATTTGACTTATACTAATTAATGCAAACCAACTTAGAAGGGTTGTATAAACTAAATATGAACTTTGTGCAATTAAATAGCAAAACGTGATTACTTCAATATTATGTCTGTGTAATATGTTTGTTCATATTTTGGCAATAAGGTAAGGCGTTCAGAATCAATTAAACACGTTGTAGATAATTTAATAAACTAGCACTTAAATCGACGTTTTTTGTAAGTAATTAAAATATATTATCTATATATTAAATTATATATTTGATTTTTTTTATTGACGATTATTAAATATTTGTACAAGGGGTATTTTTAATTTGTGCATTTTTTGAGTCTCAGCCACGACAATCCAGCACGTGTTGTTGTTGGTTTATGGCTGTTTTTAACTATTTATGTATGTATTTGATTCGGGAGGAAAAATGAGTGTGTGTGTGTGTATATTCACGAAAAATAAACCAGTGCAAAAAAGTCGCTACCAATATACTAAATAGAATGAAAATATAATAAAATGCCTCCTTAAAAGCGCCTATATTTAACAAAATATTTTGAAAGTAAATATAAATACAGTAGATGCCGGTTATAACGATACCGGCTTTAACGATTTGCCGCTTTTAACGATACACACTAGAATGTTTGGTTGGGTTTCATACAAACTTGTATGAAAGCACAATCGGCTATAACGATATCGTTTTTAACGATAAACCGCTTATGGCGATGAAATTTTGAAAACAAATACCGCTTATAACGATCACAAGTAAGATCAAAAACAAGAGAATGACCATTTTACACAAGCGGTCGGCACAAAGTGGTCCAAAAAATTGCTGCGTTCAGGAACTGCTTAGCGTTGCACATGGTTTTGCACATTAGTTCAGCGAACGATTACTAAACATGTTTTGTAAGCGCTTAGTTCCCTGAACGCAGCCAATGCATTTGTGCAAAGTAATTTCGGTTCGACACTCTTAAATATACTTCGTGGTAACTTCGGCCTATCTGTGTGAATTGCCGTTATGTTTGCTTATGTGTAGTACATATATCAAAAATTAAGCATTGTGTAAAACGCACATGTTTGCTTTGTTTGTTTTGAGTGGCACGCTTTGCTTTAATTTGCAAGATGGCATTAAAACAAAAATGCTTCTCAATGGAAACTAACCACATAATTTTACAGCGCTTAGAAGCAGGTGAAAAATCTATGAGTTTGGCAAACGAATTTGGTGTAAATCAGTCTACATTTGCTTCAATTAAAGCCAACAAACAAAAGATAGAGGCGCAAGTCAATAAAAATTAACTCAATTCCAAACGCGTTAGGATGAGCAATCACGACGAAATAGATAAAGCACTTTTGCAGTAGTTTAAAGTGCAGCGCAGTCGAGGAATTTCCATTAGTGGCCCGATACTTCAGAAAAAAGCGAATGTTTTTGCAAAGGAGTTCAAGATTGGCAATTGTGTTTGTTCATCAAGTTAGACTCAGCGTTTTAAAGCAAGGCTAATTTAAAGCAATCCAAAAATACTGATTTTTTAAAAAATGCCTAAAATATATTTATATTTAAACAATCTAAGAAAATAAAGCACAAATAAGAAGTAAAAAAATAATTACGAGAAAAAATAGTTTTTTCTTTAACACCGGCTATAACGGCTATCGGTTATAACGATGATATATTGCCGGTCCCTTGAGTATCGTTATAGCCGGCATCTACTGTAAGTGTGATTAGAAAATACATTTATATTATTAATATTCGTATGAAATTTATCAGGAGAGAAAACAAACCCTTCTAGGAACTTATGGAAACTACATTCAATCTTCAACCTTCATTGATATGGTTTGGAGCATACATTTAAAAATATATTTTACTTAATTTAATTTCATTATTTTGTCATTACTTCTATTTTGTTTGATAAATTTGAAATGTTACGTATTCTACGTAAAATCTTAGCGGCCGTGTTGGAGACACAGCCTGTTGGTCTTTTTATTTTTAATTATGTTTTGTTTTTGTTTTTGTATTTTTAATTTAGTAGTAAGGTTTTTGATACGAAAATGTATTCTTATCTTAAAATAAAATTTTTTACTTCGTTGGGCAATGTAAACGGCACAAGTAAAAATCTAAACTAAAAAAAAACACATGAACAAACATAACAAACAGAACAAAATTCGTCCGCACAGACGTCTTACCACAACGACAAGCACTTTGCGACTGTCGATTGGTACCAGAAAAAAGAGAGCGTTGCTCGCATGACACCATGGTTGAATTATACATGTATAAACGTATAAAACATGTAAACATAGTTCTAAAAAAGTAACGTAACCTTAAAATTCCACGAAAAATTCGCCCGCACTCACAACTTATCATGTTGACAGCTGCTTTGCGACTAACAACAGGCTCCTAAAAATTGAGCGAGCATGCTCTCACGACTTAACCATGTATAATTCAATCATGCATGACACCAAGGTATACTTAACTAGGTAGTCCCGCTCAAGGTATACTCAAGGTATAGTTAAGTATACCTTGCCTTGGGCCATGGTTGAATAATACATGGTTAAGTCCAAGGTATACTTAACTAGGTAGTCTCACTCCGCTCTCTCGTTGCCTAACGAACACAAAAAGATCATCCGCGTACGTTCGTCGCTTACAACGTTCGCAACGAGACTGAATCGTAAGGCAACAGAAAAAGAGGGCAAGCAAAAGAGCGGGACTACCTAGTTAAGTATACCTTGGTTAAGTCGTGAGAGCATGCTCGCTCAATTTTTAGGAGCCTGTTGTTAGTCGCAAAGCAGCTGTCAAAGTGATAAGTTGTGAGTGTGGACGAATTTTCCGTGGAATTTTAAGGTTCTGTTACTTTTTTAGAACTATGTTTATATGTTTTATACGTTTATACATGTTTCATGTCATTTTATTTCATTTACATAATCAGTTTAAATTGTTGTTTACACATGTAGCCAAGAACACAGAGCGCTCTGAAATTAGAACCTCTGTTGAAAAATGTAAACAAAATCACACATCGTTCTATCTCTTTTTTGCTCACTAAAACAAGACGATGAAGCAATATCGAAACAGCAATTATGCTATCTCTCTTGCACTCGCATGGTCTTATCAACAGGCTCCTTCTGCTGCGCATGACTTAACCTTGTATAATTCAACCATGGTTGGTGACGGTTTTATTTTTGAGTGCTCTCAGTAATTTATTATTTTCCTGTGTTGTTTACGGTGTTTATTTCGGCTTTATTTGGTAATAAATACTAGCAGTGATCGCAGATATACTTTGTATATGTTTACGTGTGAATAACAAAATATTGCAAACTTAATAGTCATTTCAATTTGCAGCTGAACTGACGCTGCATTGCTTTAAAATAAAGAAAACATACGTACGTATATACATTCGTTTTTTCTGCTCTTGTCTACTCTGTGTATTCGTCCACTAACAACAAACAGCTTGTCTATTTTTCTTGCTCTCGCTCCCCAGCATTTGTTCTGCTGCAGCTTTCGTCCGCTCTTATCCGGCTTACTTGCCGTTGCATTTGCCTACGCGCTCACGCTCTCTCGCTTATCTTTTCACCGTTTTGTCGCGCTCATTGCCTCGAAACTGTCTTACTCTTAAATTTGCAAATTACCTTGTTTTGATATTGCATATCAATTGTTATAAATAATTAATTTTATTTTTATTTTTATTGTATAAAATTATAATGCTGGTTTGCTGCAGTACCAATTGCAAGTTGGTTGGAACAACCAACCAAGATTTTATATTGTGTAGATTGTGCGATAACATGATACACATGAAATGTGCTGGCTTTACAGCCAAAATTAGGGACTGCTTGCTGGCTGATACAGGCCTGATATGGTACTGTGAGCCATGCAACGAGGTGGTGAAGGAAACTTCCCAATTTATGAGGCAGACTCATGCCGGTTTTAAGGCTATGCATGTTGCATTTAACAACCTGCATATGTCATTTAAAGACCTAGAGTCTAACTTCAAAAATGGCAAGGTGAATCTCCGAATCTCCGAAGCGAAAAAAGTCTTCGGGTCCTAACCCACTTGCTGTCACAACTGTTCCACCCACTAAATCCCTTCTAGTGTCTAGCATTAATCCCCCAGCGGGTTTTTCAGCTAGCCCGCTTATGTTGTTTATATCGCCTGTTAGAAATCTAAACTCTAACGGTCAATCTAACAACATAACTCCCGATCTTTCTGTTTCAACAGCCTGTGTGCCAACTGATTCTAATTTAGGTACAGCACGGGTCCACGAGCCACTTGTTGTTGTACCCGTAAATAAGTTCATATTCGTGTCAACGCTTGCCTCCGATACTTCTTTGGAGGATGTAAATGCCTACGTTAAAAGTAAAATTGATTCCCCGCGTATTACTGTGGAAAAGTTTAAATTTAAACACGCCCGAAGCATATCTTCTTTCAAGCTGGGTGTTCCGCCCGAATTTTTCACAACAATTTGTTCTGAAAAGTTTTGGCCACCAAAGCTCGTGGTAAAGGAGTATTTTAACAGGCGTAACAATGTTAATAATGGCATAAGAATCAGTAGTGCACCGCCGGTTATCCATCCTGTTGCCTCAACTTCGATGGCAAAAAACTAATAAAAGTAGTTAGCTTGGCCTATCAAAATGCCTTAAAACTAAACTTTCTAATCTTTATGTAAACAGCTTATCTTTTGATTCACAGATAGTTGCATTCACAGAAACCTGGTTAAAACCTAATATATCTGATTATTCCGTTTTGCCTAATAAGTATAACTTGTACAGATGCGATCGCACCACCGGCAAGGGGGGGCGGTGTTCTCATAGCTGTTGACTCTTGTATTTCCTCTGAACAGATTCATTCTCATGATCATCCGGGTATAGAGTTTCTATGTGTTAAAATATTATGCAGTGGCCGCTCATTGTATATTACTTGCTCATATATTCCTCCCCATTCTGAAAATAACATTTATATATCCCATCTGAATGCCCTACAACTTGTTGCGTCGTTGTTGACGGATATGGATCAACTTATAGTGGTTGGTGATTTTAATCTGCCCTATGTTGTATGGTCTGTGAATGACACATCTTCAGCGCAATTACCGGCCACTTCTGATGATTTTATCGATGGTCTTTTAGAGTTACGCCTATCACAAGTTAACAGGATGCATAACAGTAGTAATAAAATGTTAGATTTGATAGTTGTTTCTTATTCTGATTGTAGTAATGTTAGTAGAGTATCCCCTTTAGTGCTTCCTGAAGATACCTACCATCCAACCTTAGAACTTTCCTTCGAACTTCTTAACCTTAGACCAGCATCTAACAATTCTTTAAAGACACGTTGCTTTCATAAAACTGACTTTACTAAATAAAATGATTTGCTTCAGCATACTAATTGGTCTCAACTTTATTCTTGTAGTGATATGGAAACTGCCATCACCATTTTTTACAAGACCTTGAATTCGCATTTGGATATTTGTGTTCCCCTCACTGTTCCTTCAAGTGAAAATAAACCACCTTGGTTTACGAGGGAACTATCAAAATTAAAAAACGTGAAAACAAGATCCTATAAAATATTTCAAAAATCTGGAAATACTATAGATTTATCCTCGTATATAATTGCAAAGTCAAATTTTATTTCCGTAAACACTTTTTGTTATAACAATTATCTCAATCGTTGCAAATCAAACTTTTCCCGTGATCCGAAACAGCTTTATAAATTTGTTAACTCAAAACGTAAATTTTCATGCTTGCCATCCTCGGTTTACCTTGATAATACAAAAGCAATTTCTGATCAAGCAGTGGCTGATCTATTTGCTGAGTATTTTCAATCAGTATACTCATCGAGTTTGTATAGTCGCAATAATTCCTATCCTTTTCAAGTGCAAAGTGTACGCTGCTAAGTGACCTTAACTCTATCAAACCAGGCTTCTTGCCTGGTCCAGATGGAGTGCCCGGTTGTATACTTAGATACTGTACCTATACATAAATTATTCAACTTATCGGTTGACTCAGCTGTGTTTCCTGGTATATGGAAAGAATCTTTTATTATTCCACTTCATAAAAATTCTTCTAAGTCTAACGTTAAAAACAATAGGGGTATATCAAAGTTGTCTGCCATTCCGAAAGTCTTTGAAAAAATTACATGCTCTCAATTGCAGCACTTATGTAGTTCAATTTTATCCCCATATCAACACGGTTTTGTTAGGCGAAGATCTGCTACCACTAACCTTCTTGAGTTCACCTCAATTGAGTTCACCTCAAGGGTTTCAGGCTAAAATGCAAACTGACGTCGTTTATACAGATTTAAGTAAGGCTTTTGATTCTGTTAGTCATTCTTTGTTGCTTCATAAATTAGATATTATTGGATTTCCAGCAAAACTCTTGTCGTGGCTTTCTGAGTACTTGTGTGGCCGAACACAAAAAGTGGTTTTAAAATCTTCTGTATCCAAATCTATTTTTGTTACCTCCGGTGTCCCTCAGGGGAGTCACCTAGGACCATTGCTATTTAATCTCTTTATTAACGATCTTCCTGCTGTTATTACTAATTCTCGTGTATTTATGTTTGCTGATGATGTAAAGCTATGTTTCACCTATAATGATGATTCTCTATGTAACCTACTACAGTCGAACTTGGGTGCACTGTCGGCTTGGTGCCGTTGTTACTTATTAAATTTAAATTGTTCAAAATGTACAATCATGCCTTTACGTAGAGATACCCCTCATACTGCTCACTACTTGCTTGATGCTTCACCACTTGTCCGCGTTTTTGAAATTAAAGATTTAGGCATCATTCTTGATAGCAAATTCAAATTTGATTCTCACATATCGTCGATGGTCAATAAGGCCATAAACGCTCTTGGCTTCATCAAGCGATGGTCAAAAGAGTTTAATGATCCCTACACCACTAAAACGCTATATAGATCCCTAGTACGTCCCATCCTGGAGTATGGATCTTGTGTGTGGTCCCCGCAATACGGGATTCACCCGGATAGAATTGAGTCTGTGCAGAGGAAATTTCTTCTGTTTGCGCTTAGATGTTTTAACTGGGTTCCTGGAATAGACCTACCCCCCCCTATTCAAGTAGACTTCTTTTAATAAATCTTCCTTCCCTGTTGAACCGCAGAATTATACATGGTATAGTATTTATCACTAATCTACTTAATGGTGAAATCGACTCATCAGTTCTTCTAAGTCGAATAAAATTAAATGTTCCCATTAGATCCACACGTAACTTTTTAACCCTTAGCCTAGATCGTTGCTGAAGCAACTATTTAATTCATGAACCATTTCGCGTGTTATGTTCTGACAACAAAAAGCTTTATTCTCTTGTCTCTCTAGAGACCTCGACTCCAGTACTAAAACGATCTATCCTTTCTGCCTTATCTAATCGTAACAACTAATCACTAATCTACCACTGGTCTGATTGGGTTTTTCTGGGTTTTTCCCAATCCAACAAATGTTGGGCCACTTATTTTCTTGTTTAATTCCCCAGAGCTTTAACGTTAACTTTATAATTATTTCAACCTTATTTACTTTCAGAACGACATATAATTTTAAATTTTACTTTAAACTTAATTATTTTTATTATAATTATTTTAAATTAATTTTATTTTCTTGTCGGCTGCTCATAGCTGACAATAAATAAATAACAAGTTCGCAAAATAAAACGAAATATAACGAAACTACTCTACGGCAACGTGGGATATAAACCAAATGAGTTACAAGAGAATCAAATGCCTGTGCAGCCAGCACCGACAGCGGTCTGCTAGTCCTCTACAGCCACGGGGGACACACAACAACAAGGAACTTCTCATCATATAAAATTAGATACACCCAAAGACAGGTAGAGCACATTACCGACATAAACAGACAAAGCGAAATAATAGCTCAAGAGCACAAAAGATCTCACAGAAGCGCTCCAGAAAACAAATCCCAAATCTTAGAAAAATATTTTTTTCTACAACTATATAAAAAAGTTAAAGAATTTGCGAAGTCATGCCTGACTCATGCAAAGAATCCAAATACGACAGCCACCCTCCAAGCCCCGAAATCCAATCAACACCGATTCCGCAGGCTCCAGGCGAAACCGTACATATCGACATTTATATTACTGAAAAGCACACCATACTAACAAGCATTGATAAATTTTCAAAATGCGCTCAAGTAAAAATTCTAAAGTCTAGGGCCGCAGAGGACATAAAAACTCCACTGAGGGAAATTTTACTAGCATTTGGAATCCCGAAAATAGTTGTCATCGATAACGAATGAGCTTTAAACTCAGCATCAATTAAATTCCTTTTGCAGGATCAACTAGGCATACAAGTTTTTACCACACCCCCTATAGTTCAACTAGCAATGGACAAATCGAAAGATTTCATTCCACCCTATCAGAAATAATGACATGCCTTAGGAAAGACAATAGCGAAATGAATTTTACCGACACTCTTTTCAAAGCGGTTCAGGAATATAGCTCACTCACTATATATCACTCTGTAGTAGGGAAAAAGCTAAGAGAAATAATTTTAGGCTCGTCAGTCCATAACGACCCAGAGAGATCAGAAGAAAATAGGAAAAAAAATAGTCGAAAAAATCAAAAAAAAACAAAACTGACTTAAAGTACCACAACAAGGAGAAGAAAGAGGTTAAGAACGACGAACAAGGGGAAACAATCTATGTCAAAATCGATAAAAGATTAGGATCAAAACTTACACCTAGATATAAAAAAGAAATAGTAGCAGAAAATAGAAATTCAACAATTAAAACACAAACAAAACAATAACATCAGAACTTAATTTACAGATTATTTTACCAACATGCCTGGGGATAACGACAGTCCTCAACTACTCCAACTCACAGGTTATTTCAATCGCGCAGGACTAGCAGCTAAGCAGGACGGCATTTTTAAAATACTTCATCTTTTTTATCTGGAAAAATATGCTGTTATCCATTCATCATTGGAAAAGTCGTTACAAGACCTCAACCCATCCCATCCTCTATATTCATACCTTTCCTTCGAACTGTCACAAATAAAAATAGATCTAAAAAGACTTAAACCCCAATCAAAAAACAAAAGAGAAATTGGAAATGGCTGGCAGGAATTCCAGACCACCACAATCACGAAGTAATAATTAATAAAATAAATGATCTATTAGAAAATAATAACAAACAGGTAGTTATAAACCGATTAATAAACTAAAAAATCAAAGAACTAACCAACGTAACCAACACAATAATAAAAGCAACATTAAGTTCAGAAGAAATTATTAATAAAAAAGCAGATATTCTCAAATATAAAATTCAACTGGTAAAAGAGGAAGTAACTAATATACTATATGCAATTATATTTATATTCTCAGCCACAGAATCCGACGTTATAGAACAAATTTTTAAAAAATAAAATAACCTTTTTTTTCAATATAGAACAACTGTTAGAATTTGCCGAAGTTAAACTCGCCACAATAACGAAAGATTTAATTTACATAATTAGCCTCCCGACAATAAGTCCAGACGATTGTAGAACACTCAAAGTTAAAGCTATAAAGAAAGCCCACATAATAAACGATATAATACATGAAAACTTGTTAGAATGTAAGAATGAGCTATATGCTATTAAAGAAAATTGCGAAAATCATAATGATAGGACAATTTGTAACAGAGATAAATTACTAGATTTAAGTAACGACACTTGCTTTTACGCACTGCTCAACCTTAAGAAACCAGAATGTACTATAATTAATAACCAACACGTCCCAGTATTTGAGGAGATACTTTCGGGGACACTAATGCTGAATGGATTTAACGGTTTTGTTACGCTAGACGAAAAAAGACTGCAACTTCAGCGAACATTCCTTATCTAATACCGAAACTCCACAGTCAAAATTAACGACAGGATCTACTAAACAGAAGAGATCCAACCCGCGGAGCCAGAACCACCCCTGTTCCAGCTTTCCGTAGAAAAAACTAAACTGGACGAAGTTCTTTCGCTACAGATGATCAACGAGCTAAATATAAACAACACAAAGACACTGGAGAAACGCGGAGCCAAAGAAACTTTACAGGACATCCTCAGCTACACTTCACTCAGCATCCTATTTTTAATTATAATAGGATTTGCCACCGAACTCATCAGAAGAATTAGGGAAACAACCGCTAAGAAGAGAAAGTAAGCGAAGGCAACACTTCAAGCAATAAGGCTCTAGAAGGAGTTTATGTAGCGACCGAGGACGTTCGCACTTAAAGGGGGAAGACTTAACACCCTGTATGGCAAAGTCTCAACAAATATGCAGGGAGCCAAGCCACAACAACAACTTGGCTGATGAGACTCAAACAGTTACCAAAACACGCGCAGAAAGAAGTTGCGCAAGAAGCCACGAGCGCTGACCAAACACTAGCAGCGGCCCATCGTGGGACAGGCGGATGCAACCGGAGACGCTAGCACTGCAACGTTCTACAGGTACGAACGGCAGAAGGCACAGAAGAGAAGCCACGTGCGCTGAGTGTGCATTCTACAGACCAGCGACCGTGGGACCAACAACGGCAGCGGTATTGACGGCAGCGGCAGCATAAACCGAGACGCCGCCAGAGCGTAGGTTAAGTGGTAAATCATAAGACAATATTGTAATTAGTTCTAATAAAGCCACGAATAAATGCAGTTGCAATTTTTTTAACCGAAAACAACTCATTTTCGTAATTTATGTAATTGAGTTTATTTACATTCAACATTGTCCTTTACGCGTTTAAGCTTAATATCTGCTCTTCTTCAAATAATCTGCATGCATTAGTTTTGTTTTGTTTTTATAATCAAATCGGCAAAACAGAGATGCATACCATTTAAATATATATATTTGTATTTGCTGCTGCAAAGCGAGCTGTTGTTAAGGCGCATCAATTGCAGAAAAGAGGATACCTATTTGGTGTTCACTGCTATGACAGGTGTCTATTGCATATAACATATTACATATTTACAGGTGTGCGTGCCAAACACAGTTCGTGTTACCAAATTGGGATGGGGAAATACATAAATGTGTACATATATTGTACGACAGAACTCAATGTATGTGTATTTGTACGATCAAATACAAGTCAATAGGACAATTAAAATTATATAAAACTATTTACTTGAGACCCACTTTGTGTCAAAACTCGATCTTGAATTGTACAATGCACAAAATGTTTAATGCAGGTTAATAATTATTTTTTAGGTTTTAGTTTAAATTGTTTCTACAACAATCAAGAATCACTTAGAATGTCCTTTAATATCGAGCTGGAGTTGCGCGTTGGCGCAAATTCACTGCTGCTCATGAGTAGCGATTGCATCGATGCCATTGTATGTGACGCTGCAATGGGCACTTGTGTTAACTGTTCCTTGCTTGATGTTGTTGTTATGGCTGTTGTTGTTATTGTTGCCGTTGCATGTGCTGTTTCTATTATTGGTTTTGGTGTTGCTTCTGTTGCCTCCAGCTGTTGTTTTACCATGCTAAGAAGATTGGGTTGCGAATGCGCAGTTGATAGTGGCTGTGATTCCTGTTCAAGAAACTGAACAAACGCCTGAACAAGATTATCATGTCCTTCCGCGAGTAAAATATAAATATTATATATGTTAAAAGTTTACTGATTGTTTTAATTTTATTGAATGTTACCTGCACCATTGCCGCTCGCAGTTTCGCCACTGGCTCCTCCACCGAGAATTTTTCCTAACCAACTGCTCTGCTGCTTGTTAAGGCCTACCTTGTCAACCTCCTGAGCACTAAAGTCCAGCACAGAAGATATCATGCGTAGCACTTGCTGCTTATCATTCAAATGCCCGCTTACAACATAGCCAATGAGCAGGCTTTTGATGAGACTCTTGTCGATCTTGTCCGTCTGGCTGGATTCGCTGCTCCTCAGACTCTGCTCTAGCTTTAGATTCTCATCCCTTAGGCTGTCCACTGTGGAAAATTAGCAAGAGAAATTTAATTATTATGAACAACGAATGCAAGCTAAATAGTTTCTTGTTTAGTTGAAGCTTGAACAGTGGACAGGCGATGTTTACACTAAGAAATGATTTTTACACGGACGCGAGCGCGCGATGATCGGTTCAATTTGTTTTTATGTTTGGCATGCGGTTAGTGCGTCAACTGCACGGCGTAGTATGACATAAGTACTGGTTGTAAGTTAAATGGCACACCAGTACCTGATGTAATACTCAACCGTACAGACGCTTATGCTGCTGCTTTTGCTGGATGCTGCTAATGGATGCTTCTGATGCTTTTGCGGATGCTGAAGTTCGATAACGTTTGTTATAGGCTTTTGGCTAAGAGATACTAATTCTAAATAAGTCTGTTTTTGGTAGTGTGAGTGTGTGGTCAGTCTGACTAAAGCTAACGGGACTGTTTTTTTTTATTAAATTCTGTTGCTTGGCTCACACGCAAATCAAAATCACAAGGTTGGCAACACTAAACAACATCTACATGTATCGAACCAAATTGAAAAAAAATTACAATTTCGCTAGCAGGCAAAACAACAACAACAAAGAGCAATACAGTACATACGAGTAGAGATGTGTTTTTAATATTTATCAGTATATATATCTATATATTGAAAATATATATGTATATATATTGTATATATATACATATGAGTTATTTTTTTACATAATGTGGCATATGCTGCAACCTCAACCAATCTCCAATTGCAAAGTGAGTACGTCAAATTCATAAAAATCGCTCACATTTACAAATTGAGATTAATCAATACTGCAGAGAAAAGTTAACAATAAAGAGTAAGCTGTTAAATGTTTTAATTTGTTTTTTGTTTTTGTTTTACTTTTTTTGCGGATTTACGGTTTTACGATGACGCACTACGGATATACGGTTAACGGTATATGGACAAAACGGTAGTTATAACGCGCTGCATTATGTCAGCAAAATAAAACGTTGCGAAAAAAACAATAATAAAATACAAACAAATAAAATTAAAAATAATAATATTGAAACCATAAAAATTAAAAAGAACATAGTACATAAATAAATCTTATAATTCAAATACCACCCAAGTAAAAGTTTTCTTAAATAATTTAAATAACACATATTAGTAAAGTAAACAACTAATAGAAAAGGGGAAACACTGTGCAGAAGCTAACAATAATAAACATCTTTTAACATAAAAACAACAAATACCAACAAAAAAATTACAAATAGATTCGAGAATATTAAATATAACAATATCAGTTCACAATAGGCGTCTGGATATATGTAATTTGCTCATTTCTACAAAGCAATATCAAGGTTGCACTTTTGTCAAAAGGGTAAACTAGTTTTGTACAAATGTATGTATGTACATAAGTAGCTGACAGAAATAGGATCTCCGATCAGGTAAAATATATATTTTTCAGCATCAACAGCCAAGCAGATACTTTACTAGCTAGGGTCTTAATATTTTTCAATATAAGTTTTCGTTTACACGACACAGTAACATTAAGCTCTAAACTGTCGATACCTTTTTTGCAGCACTTGAACTGACTGCTTACTTAAATTTTTTTCTATTATATCGTTTTAATGAAACTTTTACAGATGATCAATTCCAAGTCAGAAGTATCACGAGAAAAATAATGAAAGTTAGAAGTTGTTTTGTTATTGATAACATATGTATGTTTACTATAAACGGGTTAATTAATCAACATGGTAACAACTAAAAACAAGTAAGAAGGCTCTAGTCGGGAGAGCCCGACTAGAAGATACTCTTAGCCCACTTGCAAAATATTATACTTCATGCGCCCTAAAAGTATGCTTCAAATAATAATCAATTTAAACAAAACTTTAAACTGACTTAACTTGACGATATCTCCGGTGTTTCTTAACCGATTTGGACGAAATTTTGACATAAGTTCAATGGTTACCCATTTTTTCGACCCATTTTTAAATTTTTCGAATTCTATATTTTTTGTTATCGATTTCATGTGTACATCGGAAACCAGAATAGTTATCGATAATTTGAAACAAACTTGTTCTGCTTATGGTATAGGAGAACTTATATTCCAAACCTGAAGTCTCTAGCTCTTGTAGTCTCTAAGATCTACGCGTTCATACAGACGGACATACGGACACGGCCATATCGACTCGGCTATTGATGCTGATCAAGAATATATATACTATGGGGTCGGAGATGCTTCCTTCTGCCTGTTACATACTTTTGCACAAAACCGTTATACCCTGATTTACCCATTTTTATGGGTTCAGGGTATAATAAGATTTTAATATTCAAGAATTTATTTAAAATTGTAATCAGCTCACGACATAAAAGGCAGTTAAAAACTGTATGGAATTTTTTGATCAATATATATGTTTATCTGTAGTGTTTGTTTGTTTTGTGTGTAACAGCAGTTTTTGTGTTATTCCAGTGGCTAGTGGTGCTAGTGTTGTCAGGTGTGTGCAATTGCAGATATATGCAAACAAAAATGTACATACATAAAGCCGCAGTATAAATATGGAATTTTTATTCAGTCCAAACAGACAGAAATTTTTTTTAATGAGTGGAGTTAAAAATTTAGAATATGATTTACTGACTAACGTTGGGTGAGTGGGGGGAAAAGGGGTTACAGCCCATAATTATTGTCACTTGCCGTAGGTAGATACGGTTCTACGAGTAAATAAAATTTCTTTGTTTTTTAATGTTGATTGTTTATTTGGTTTTAATTTTCTTTTTTTTATGGTTTTCAGATATTTTTGGTTTTGTTTTTTGTTTGCGATTTTTGATGATAAAGTGCAATTCAAAAAAGTCGATACCAACTGAAATTCCGAGTGTTTCATATTTGGTATTGCTCCCAGAATTACCAGCTGATATTTACCTTTGAGAACCGGGTGAAGTTACGTCTCTTGTGTTCTTTCGCTTCCAATCACTCGCTTGCACACTTTCCTATTTTTCTTTCTTGGAAACCCATACACATGCACAGAAAATTTTTTAAAATCCACCTTCATACACAAATCATTCACTCTGCCTAAGCAAAAAATAAAAATAAAATAAATAATTCTACAACATTTAAATAAAATTATGTGCAGGTTAAATGCGTGTTCCGTTAATAAGTAGACAAAGTTAAATTGACCATGTAAAACACGATGTGATACATGCCGTTAACTGTGATAATTTCGCTTTTCTAGACGGTAGTTAGTAACGAAAATTTTGATATTTTTTTAATTGATAGGTGGAGTTTTTGCACCAATCGCTTTTTTTCCGACTTCTTTGCCGTAAAGTCAATATTTAAATTTTCGGCATGTATATATATCTTACCTTCGTCGCGCAGCACAGCTATTGTCTGCTGCCCGGACTCCAGTTGATCAGAGAGCCGAGCTGCTGCACGCAGTCCCCGGTTGGCCTCGGCCAGCTGTTGCTGCAGTGCACTCATTTCGGATTGCAGCAGCGCTTGCTGCTTCAGATTTGCCTGTAAATCGCGTCGCATACGCTGTGTGGCCATATCAATGGCATTCTCCTTGTCTTCAGTTTTAACACATTTCAATATTTATTACTGTTAAAAATGTGATTATTTTGGTAAGCTTACCGTTCTGGAACTGTTCAAGGGCGCATTGCAAATTTGTTAGCGCGGCCTGCTGCTTGAGTTCACGATCCTCGCATTGGCCCATCTTGGCCAGCAGCTCGTCTCGTTGTTGCAGGAGGAGCGCATGTTGCGCCTGTAACGTCTCTACCTGCTGATTGGCCCTGATGCTGTTTGGTCAAAGTACAATTTAAGCTTTGTTAGTCTATGCTTTGAGTATTTGATTTACGCTGCTAAAATTTCAATGAACATTAGGGATTTGAATAAAATAAAATGTATCTTAATCATTTTATTAAAATATATTTATCAAGCATTAAGAGTTAAACAGACTTTTAAATTGAATGATTGTCGACTTAAGATTCTGAAAGTAAAGTATTTTAGATCAACAAACTTATCCAAAAGCTAATTTAATCGTATTTTAATTAAACATTTTAACGCTTAAGCTTTTGTTTGAAAAGTTTTAATGCTTTTCACATCAAAACTTTCATAATCCTTAAAATAATGGACGAAATAAATTAAGAGTAGCTTTTTTAAAGCCTTTTAAACTTACAATTGATTAGGTAGCTGAATAATGCGCTACAAACATCTATCAGTTGGCAGGTTCTATCGATAACATTTGATATATTTTGTCTAATATACATTGAAACAAGTAGAAACGTTGCAGTCGGACGCACCCGACTGCGGTATACTCGACACAAGTACTAAAACAGATTAAAAGAGAGCTGATTGCAATGGTGTGTGGATACGGCAGGGGTGTACGCTGTCTCAAAGATTGTCTGGTGCAGATGGGGATGCCAAAAAGCTATCTTCCTTCCAAATTTGGTGACTCTAGCTCAAAGTTAAAAGAATATGGTGGATGGTAGGCTGGAGGAGGTATGGGGGGAAGGGGGCGTGGCATTAAAATTTTAGCTGAAGATCTGTGTATGATGTCAATTGCTATCCTCATACCAAATTTGATACCAGTTTTTTGAGGATCGTTAATAGCTATCTTCCTAACGAACTTGGTGTTTCTAGCTTTAACGCTTTGGAAAATACACGCATTCCCGTTTTTAGTGAAGCATTGGGGCGGTTTGGGGCAGCTTGGGCTGCTTGGATTGGCGTGGCATCCAAAGTTTTTATGCATTTTTTTGGGTGCTATAATCACCTATTTTGGCACAAAATTTGGTGGCTCTAACTCATAAACTGTAAAAGATATAAGCATTTCTGGTTTTAAGCTGCGGGGGGGCTGGGTGCGGAATGGCTAGGTGGGGCTCCAAAACCTTGATGCAGTTTTTGGGGGGTCGTTACCAGTTATCTACCTACCACATTTGCTGACTCTAGCTCAAGCACTATGGAAGATACACGCACTACCGTTTTTAGCGAAGCGTTGGGGTGGTTGAGGGCGGATAGGACAGTATAGATGGGCGTTGCATCCAAAGTTTTTATGAATTTGGTTGGGGATCGTCAACACCTATCTTGGCACCAAATTTGATGGCTCTAGCTCAAAAACTGTAGAAGATATGGTAATTTTTAGTCTTAAACTGCGGGGGGCTGGGGGCGGAATGGGTGGGCGTGGCTCCAAAATTTTTGATGCAGTTTTTTTTAGGGATTGATAGTAGCTATTTTCTCCCCAAATTTGGTAGTTCTAGCTGTTAGGGCTTGCGAAATAGCTGGATCTATCGATTTTGCGTTATCGAGCTTATCGATTTGCCAGCCCCCTAGTTATCGTAGAGCTCCAATCTTGACACTTTAGTTTACTATGCCATAGATAAAGAGATTTGCAAAGTTTGAAGTCTCTAACTTGAAGGGTGTGGAAAAAAGTTGCGAACATACGGACGGACAGACGGGCAGACGGACAGACGGACAGACACCATGACGGACATTGCACAAACCCAATATACTCTTTACCTTCGGTATCGAGTTTTAAAAGTTGTATGTGTACTTGGAATGTGTAGCCAAGTAGTACAGAACTATGCCATACTGCATGGCGAATGCCATTTGAATAACCATACTGTTGCTAATAACCTCTACTCGTTGCGCCACATTATGCGACGAAACGCCTGCCGCGGCGATTGTGTCACAACGCGATACGTTTATCGCAATCCAATGGAATGACACACTTACCTGGCAGAAGTGTAGGCTGTGCTGGATTTTGAAACCTCCTTCTGCAGGGCCGACAGATTAGCGCGCGCCTCATCAAGTTCACGCTGCAGTTCAACGCTCTCCTGTGTATGCAGCTCCTCGATCTCTAAGAGATGAGCCCGCAAACGCTCTAGATCACGTTGAACCAACGCCTGTTGCTCATTGGATTCGGTTTGCTGTTGCTGCAGCAGGCGCTGATTCGATCGCTCTGTCAGCAAATTGGTTGTCAGCATGTCAGATTTCTCCTTAAGGAAATTGATTTGATCGCACAGCTTTTCACGCTCCTTGAGCAAATCGTTTAGGTGCTGTTCTGTTGGCTGCAAACGTTGAAGTTCCGCATAGTATTGTGTATTCTCGTTGTGCTTCAGTTGCAACATCTTGATCAGCTCTAGTTTCTCAGCGTTCAACGTGTCGAGTGTGTCTTGAAGCTGAGCGTTGACCTCTAACTGTTGCTGCAACAACAGCTCTTTTGTTTGCAGTTGCTCTCTGTCATTATCCTTCTCCACCAAAACGCGTTTGGGCGTTTCCTTGAGTTGTTTGACTTGTGACTGTAGCGCCTGGAGCTTTGACTTTAAATGCTTATTTTCTTGAGCCATTTCCACAAGCACCAACTGATTCTGTTTTAGTTCCGCAAGCACTTGATTCAATTGTGATTTAAGCTGATTGCTTTCCTCCAGCAAGTGTTGTTTGCCCTGCTGTTCTTTTTCAACCAGTTCGGAGCGCAGTTCATCCAAAACCTTTACTGCATCAGTGTCCTTTTGATCCTGCAGTTTCTGTTTGAGCTGCTGATCTTTTAGCTGCTGTTGCAGCTGCTCCAAATCACTGTTATTCTTTGGCAATTGCCTAAGTTGATTGATTTCAGCCGTCAGCTGTTCAAGCTGCAGCTGCTTGGCAGCCAGCTCATCCGACTGATCCGCCAGTTGAACTTTAAGCAGGTCCAGTTTGTTTCTATCGCCGCTGTACTGACATGCCTCATGCAGTTGGCTTTGTGCCTCCTCCAGCTGCGATTCGAGCTGTGCAATTGTCTCCTCGTGATGCTCTTCGATAGTTTCCAGCTTGTTACGCTTGAACTTGTCCAGTTCGTTAAGTAGCAGCTCGTTGTTCTTCATCAGCTCGTCACACTGTAGTATATACTGTGAGATGTCCGCCTCTAAGGTCTTCTTCTCATGCTCGGATATAAGCTGCTGATCCTGCAGCTCCACCAAACGCTGTTCAGTACAATCCAGTCGCAGCCAGCGCTCTTTTAACACACAATGCGTACGCTTCAGCGCCTGTTCCGTATTCTCAGCCATGAGCGTCTCGAGCAGGGCATGCAGCTTGTGCGAAGCATGAGAATCACTGTTGTGACTGTCCTGATCTTGGTCTAGATCGGTTATCTCCTGTTTCTCCTCAGCTATGGCCTGCCGGAACTTGGCCTGCGCAATACTAGCGTCCAACTCTTGACGCAACTGACGATTCTCATCGCGAAGTGAGCCCAGCTGCTGTTCCAAATCATTGGCATGCGTCTCTTGATCGGCCTCAGCGTTAAGCTTGAGTTCCTGATTCTGGATCAGCAGCTGTTGCAGTTTCCGCTGCAGCTCCAATTGCAAATGTTCCTTCTCACTCTCGCTGATGCGCAAGCGTGACTCCAGCTCCGCAACCTGCTCGTTCAGCACACTGGCAGCGAGCTGACGCTCCAAGTCGCCATCCTCTAGCTTAGAATTTGCAGCAGTAAGTTCAGCAATATGCGTCTCCAATTTGAGAAGCTTGCCGCGCAATTTCTCCTTTGTTGGTGGTGTCGAGGCATCGGCATCGGCATCGCCATCTGGATCGGAACCGGTTGCCTCGGCATCGGCATTGCGCACCACAATAAACTCATCCTCACTGTGCTTGCCCGTTGACGAGCTGTTGGAAGATTCTGAAGTTTTCTTTTCTTTTTGCTCCTGTTTTACCAGCTCATCAAGCTTTCCTTGTAACTTCTCACGCTCCGCATTCACTTGACGCACCCGCTCAATAAGCTCAACATTGTCGGTTCCACGTTTCTCTAGGAGCTGTTGTAACCCAGCCAGTTCTAGGACTACACGCTTTAGTTCCTCAGCCTGTTCCTCTACTAACTGTTGGAGCTGCTGTTGGGCTTCCACAGCGGCAAACTGTGTTTTCTGCGCATCGGCTAGTTGGGTTTGTAGTCGTGCCATTGCCATGTCGTGCTCCACCAGGCGATCATCCTGTACCTGCTTTAGGGCCGTCAGCTGCGACAGCAATTCTGTCTTTTGGTCCAGTACGTTCTGCATGGCTTTTTCATGCTGTGCATCCAGCATGTCCATGGCGTCACGCATTTCTCCATTTTCTTGATGCAGATTTTCAATGCACGCTTTTAACTTGGATATATCTGCGCAACCACCAGGGAAAAGTGCAATATCCATCATTTTACACGCTACCTCTTTGTAAGCATCGGTGGTAGTCGTTGTGGTGGCATCATTGCCAGCCGGTTCCCAGCACCAGCTGTCGTCCACATTTTGCTCCTCAATCGAATGCTGCTTAAAGAAAAAGAGATAAAAAAAATTAATATAGAAATAAGTTGATATATATAAGCCAGTTATATTAGAGAAAGTATCGTGCAGTTTTATTTAAATAGCACGCAGAAAAGTTTGTTAGCCGACCTTGTCCACAGTGATTTATTTTTCTAAGTCAATGGAAGGATCTTGTTGACAAGAGTTGTGGAACAATTTAACCCGAGACATAGGCACCACAATTTTTTTACATTTTTTACAAAAATTTATACATATATAAACCTTGTGTAGCATGTTGTCTATATAATATTAGGACTCCTTGCTTCCCTACAACGTTAATAGGGTTCTGTTTGTGTTCCTTCATTTTGCAAAGTATTACATAAAGCGAGCTGTCCTTACACTGCGCAAAATCCACTTAATCGGCTCAGTAGCTCCAAAGCTCTTTATAATAGAAGTAAAGATAGTATCGCTTATATACAGTATCGGACAAAACTAAAGCACCCCCCTAGGGCATTTTTTTCATTTGATAATTTTTTTATGAAAACAAAGCTGTTCATTTATAGTGTTTGTGTTTTTAAACTCGATACCGAAGGTAAAGAGTATATTGGGTTTGTGCAATGTCCGTCATGGGGTCTGTCCGTCTGACCGTCTGTCCGTCCGTATGTTCGCAACTTTTTTCCACACCCTTCAAGTTAGAGACTTCAAACTTTGCAAATCTCTTTATCTATGGCATAGTAAACTAAAGTGTCAAGATTGGAGCTCTACGATAACTAGGGGGCTGGCAAATCGATAAGCTCGATAACGCAAAATCGATAGATCCAGCTACTTCGCAAGCCCTAACAGCTAGAACTACCAAATTTGGGGAGAAAATAGCTACTATCAATCTCTAAAAAAAACTGCATCAAAAATTTTGGAGCCACGCCCACCCATTCCGCCCCCAGCCCCCCCCGCAGTTTAAGACTAAAACTTACCATATCTTCTACAGTTTTTGAGCTAGAGCCATCAAATTTGGTGCCAAGATAGGTGTTGACGATCCCCAACCAAATTCATAAAAACTTTGGATGCCACGCCCATCTATACTGTCCTATCCGCCCTCAACCACCCCAACGCTTCGCTAAAAATGGTAGTGCGTGTATCTTCCATAGTGTTTGAGCTAGAGTCACCAAATGTGGTAGGTAGATAACTGGTAACGACCCCCCAAAAACTGCATCAAAGTTTTGGAGCCACACCTACCCATTCCGCCCCAAGCCCCCTCGCAGCTTAAAAACAGAAATGCTTATATCTTTTACAGTTTATGAGTTAGAGGCACCAAATTTTGTGCCAAAATAGGTGATTATAGCCCCCAAAAAAATGCATAAAAACTTAGGATGCCACGCCAATCCAAGCAGCCCAAGCTGCCCCAAACCGCCCCAATGCTTCACTAAAAACGGGAATGCGTGTATTTTCCAAAGCGTTAAAGCTAGAAACACCAAATTTGGTAGGAAGATAGCTATTAACGATCCTCAAAAAACTGGTATCAAATTTGGTATGAGGATAGCAATTGACATCATACACAGATCTTCAGCTAAAATTTTAATGCCACGCCCCCTTCCCCCCATACCTCCCCCAGCCTACCATCCACCATATTCTTTTAACTTTGAGCTAGAGTCACCAAATTTGGAAGGAAGATAGCTTTTTGGCATCCCCATCTGCACCAGACAATTTTTGAGACAGCGTACACCCCTGCCGTATCCACACACCATTGCAATCAGCTCTCTTTTAATCTGTTTTACTACTTGTATCGAGTATACCGCAGTCGGGTGCGTCCGATGTTTCAATGTATATTAGACAAAATATATCATATGTTATCGGTAGAACCTGCCAACTGATAGATGTTTGTAGCGCATTATTCAGCTACCTAATCAATTGTAAGTTTAAAAGGCTTTAAAAAAGCTACTCTTAATTTATTTCGTCCATTACTTTAAGGATTATGAAAGTTTTGATGTGAAAAGCATTAAAACTTTTCAAACAAAAGCTTAAGCGTTAAAATGTTTAATTAAAATGCGATTAAATTAGCTTTTGGATAAGTTTGTTGATCTAAAATACTTTACTTTTAGAATCTTAAGACGACAATCATTCAATTTAAAAGTCTGTTTTACTCTTAATGCTTGATAAATATATTTTAATAAAATGATTAAGATACATTTTATTTTATTCAAATCCAAAAAATAAAATTAACTCAAGGCAATAATAATAAAGGAATGGCAAAATATTTCATTCGAATACGATTAAAACCTTATAAAATCGATGAAACTTCGTCTGGCCAACGGTGCACACCCAAAACATTAATAATAATAATAATAACCAAAAATATTTGAAATATTACCATTGTGTAAACACTTTGTTGGCAGTTGAATTTAGTGCCTTATTTAGTATTTGTTATTATTCTAAGTTTTATTTATAAAGATAATTGGTTAAATAACATAAAAACTAACAAAACAATTAAAAACAATGTTTTAGCACTTAAGTAAAAACTAAAATTTTTTCACAGTGTGCAAACACTTTGTTGCCAAACTGTACATAAAGTAGACTGAAAAAAGAGACACTTGTACAAACTGGGGTATCTACATACCAGCTCGAAACAACAACAATTCGCTTAGCTGATATGTAACTTAGTGTATATGAGTGTTTGTATGCCTGGGTGTGAAAACACTTGTGTTGCATAAACAAATGTTAGTCAAATTTTTTTTGTCGTTCAACAGAAGTCTCACTTTTGACTCGCTCTGTCTCTCTCTCTCTCTCTCTCTCTCGCTCTGCGTATGTTTGGCTGTATGTCTCACTCACTCTAAAAATTAATGTGAACAGCAACAGAAAGGGGACCAACAACAATTCCCTTACACAATTGATCAGTGTATGAGTCATTTTGTGAAACATATCCAAAACTGTACGTATTTCCTTTTATTCATTTATGTACATACATACGTATAACTTTCCGGTCAGGCCATAAACATAAATCTATCTATATCTACGTTTATATACATATATATATATATATATGTATATAAACCATAATCATGGTTATAATATAAATAGAAGAGACAAACAAAATGCAAACACAGAACTGTCTCCAATACTAACAATAATCGAGAGAAGTTAACAGATAAGATATACAAACTGCAGGAAAAAAGTATATTTGATATGGTGAAGATACAGGGTATGTAACAGTTAATGAAGGTGGAGAGGTGCACTTGGACGAAAATGACTTCGCCGGAAGCTTAAAGAAAACAAGAAAAGCTGCACGAACTATCTCCCTACCAAATCCGGCAACTCATACTGTAAGAGTGTGGGAAATATAAAAATTTATCGATTATGAATTTCTCGAATCTTGAAATTATCTAATTTGCCAGCCCCCTCAGGATGCGTAGAACATGAATCTTGACACTTTATCTGTCCCGGCCATGGAAAAATATATTTGCAAAGTTTCAAGTCTCTAGCTTAAAAGTTGTCGAAAAAAGTTGCGAACATACGGACGGATGGACGAACAGACAACATGACGGACATTGCACAAGCCCAATATATTCTTTACTTTCGGTATCGAGTATTAAAATGCATCTTTGAACAAATGCGGCTCCAGCAAAAAGTTTTGCAGAAACAATAAGGTTGTTAGATTAAGAAGCAAAAAAAAAAAAAAAAAAACAGAGTTTAAAAGCAGCTATAATGCAAGGGACCTATGTATAAATCGAACTGTAAATTTACGCTTTGTATCATCTGCAAAAATTTGAATTTTAAGATGCTTTTGAAATGTGGATTGTGCCGGGGCAGCAAAAAAAAAATCATAATATATAAACTTGATGTGCTATTAAGGTGATCTACAAACACGCGTCGCGCAATACAGTTGGATCCGAAAACAGCGAGTACTGAGATAAAATTGGTAGCTAAATTTTAATATTTTATTTTAGTACGTAAGTATTTAAAAACTAAAGAAACTTAATGACGAAATACAACTAACTAACATACTAATGACTGATGATTAAAAATTAAATGTTTCAACCTAATTTCAAAATTGTACTCTAAAGTGCTACAGTTTTATGTTCATTCAAATGTTGAAACCAATTTATTCAACGAAGTAACAATATTTTGAGTATATAAGTTTAATTTTCCAACCCAAAATGTTAGCCTTGCTATGATGATCAAACTGGATACTATGAATAGGACTTCCTGAATTAAGTAACTATTTCCACACAGCGAATCAAACATTTATTCCTATGAAAAAACATAGACTGACAGCAATCCTTAGAATACAAAATTGTCTATAATTTCATTTACAGTATGCTTGGTTTTAAGTAATAATTGGCTAGCACAAGTTCATTTATTTTATGTAAATACAACTATTAAGGTTTAAATGCAAGATTAACTTAAACCATTGTGGTACATATATACATATGTTCAGATATGCCAGTATTATGTTACCAAAGTTTAAATGGCTTTTGGCAAAAAACAAATTTTAGTTTTCCATCAGAAGCAGTCCTTCATTCGGCGAAATGTGTGAACGTACACTCAGAAAAAAACGTAGTAAAAATTAGCATATTCATGGTTAATTAAACTATTTTCATATTAGGTTTCATACCTATCATGAATTTGCTTAACTTGACATGCGCACATGTTAAATCAAGAAATACTACGAAATAGTAAAATCAAAATTTTTTTTAGATGATTTAAAGTGTTGAAGTATTAATTTGATATTAGTATTAATGGACACAAATATTAAATTCATAGTTTAATTATGATTAATGAAAATGAGATTTCTTATTTTAACATTTTGGGTACATCAAATCAAAGTATGCCATTTGTCAGTTCTTCTTCAATTGCGTTAATTTATAATTAATTATTCAAATTGCTAGAAATACATTGAACACTTATTAAATCAAACCTACCGATTACGAAATATGATGGGCCTTAACCGGGATTTGAGCCTGAGCTCTCTTCTTCACGAAGCTGATGCCTTAGCCATTGCGCTGTTGCCGAATATATTTACGACTCGGTTAGTTTTGAATTAAAACAAACGCTTTGGGAAAGGAGTAAGATGTCTGATCTTTAATTTAAGTAGGGATCATACTCATTGTTAATAACAAGAGTATTAGAATTAAATATCGTGGTATTGAATGGAATTGTTTTATTTTTGACTATGCGTTAATAGTTGAATTAAATATATTTCAACGTCAAATTGAACATGGCTTGCTTTTTAAAAGTGCACGCATGTTGTTATAAAGCGCACGCACTTTGATTTAACTATTTTTCATATTCGATTTGCTGTTTAACTGTTTTTATGAACAAAAAAAAAAAAAAACTCCCGGAAATCAACTATGAAAATAGTTGATGTTACTATGCGGGTTTAAACTATGAAACGCAGTAAATTTAACTATAAAAAATGTTGATTCAACTAAAAACATAGTTGAGCAGATAATCGAATATGAACAAGTGGAAACGTTCCAGTAGGACACAACCGACTGCGGTATACTCGATACCAGTAATAAAACCGATAAAAAGAGACCTGATTGCAATGGGTTGTGGATTGGGCAGGGGTGTACGCTGCCTCAAAGATTGTCTGATGCAGATGGGTAAGGCAAAAAGCTATCATCCTTCCCAAATTGGTGACTCTAGCTCAAAGTTTGGGAGAGGAGGGCTGGGGTGGTATGGGGCGCGTGGTATCCAAAGTTTTATGCAGATCTTTGTGGGATGTCAATTGCTATGATTTGCTATTATAAGAAATCTCATGTTCAGTTTCAGTATGATAAAACTTTTAACTTAATATTTTCGGCATCAATATTATCACATCAACACTTTAAATCAATGAAAAATGTTGATTTAACTATTTCGTAGTATTTCTGGATTTAATATGTAATGTCAAGTTAAGCCAATTCATGGTAGGTATGAAACCTAACACGAGAATATTTTAATTAACCATGAATATGCTTATTTGTACTACGTTTTGGAGTGTACTGTACTAGAAATTTGTCGGCCAGGTGCTAACGAAATGTAAAAATGGCTCGAACAAAATATAGCAAAAGCCTCATTAAATAATAGAAGATTCTTATAAAATGAAATCATTCTTAGACAATTTCCGTTTGATTTTTGTTGAGTGTGTATCATCCAGGCCGGAACGGCCATTGCCCGTAGCCTTTGGGATTACTCTTACTGTTGGTGTTACTGTAACTGTTTCAATTGCCGATTGCTTATCTTATCGCTTGTCGGCACATACAGAACATTAACCACATACTCAGTAAATACTTCTTATTTGCACACATAGAGAGTAAACAAAGACGACGGCACCCACCAAGTCCCTTGCTATAAGCTTAAAAAGGTTTTGTCATTTGATAGTTTAATTTTTTATGAATGAATATTAAAACACTTTTTTCTTATGACTCTTTAAATGTCGCACTCTGCATAAACAAGGGATTTTAAGTGGAATACAATATACTGCAACGAGGCCCGGGGGAATAATCACAAAGCAAATTTAATTGCTCAGCTCCAGAGCATATTTTTTCAAGAGTGTTGGGTTTCAAGTTTGAATTTTGCCTCGATTACTTTGCTGGTTTTGTGTGTCAGTTTGCGCGTTTCATTACAAAATGTTCTTTAAAAAATATCCACAAACAAGCGACGCAAAGAAAATTGCTAAATACATTAACTTATACCCATTACATTTTTAAAATCTAACTTAAAACGTTTATCAGCTTAAACCACTTTTGGCACACATTCGGTTGGCTGACCAAAACGCTATTATGTATAATTGTTTTTCTATGCTACAGATCCTTACAACTTTATGTCATTTGCCATGCCAGCTATGCTACAAAATTCTTCTACTTTTAGTTGTACTTGTAGGATTACAGACAACTTTAAAACGCAGGATTTCACCACGTCGATTTAAAAATAAAAATAAAGCGAATCGGTTGTATTCTAACATCCTTACCATCGAAAACCCGTCAGTGATAGCAAAATAGGAGCAGATGACATGCAAGCTTTTTCTTATTTGCATATTCTAACAAGGTACATATGTGCACTTTTTGAGTACATTATTTAATATTTAACAAGTTTTATATAGACTTGTCATTTACAGAAAATGCATATCTGAGCAAAAAATCTAAAATTCTTAAAATGTGACTCCACTTTTGTACTCAAATACACATAAGCTAAAAATGCATTTGTACGTATGTATGTAGGCCAAACTCTGCTGCAATTTAACTCTGTATTATGAGCGTGCATGAAATAGTGAATGGCTTCTAAAGCTTACGCCATATATTAGAAGTACTACAAACTGTAGAAACATATAGATATGCAATAATTATAGCATCCCTATCTCTCTCCTTCTCTGTTTCTTTCTATTTTTTGTCTCACAATATCTCGCTCTTTTTGTCTTTGTATTGACTTAGGACATCACAAAATGACTGACATAAAACATGCAGCTCAGAAGAATACATACCGCAACAATAACAACTTGGGAATTATTTGCAAGGAAAAAAGAAACTAAATAAAAGGAGCTAATAAACTATTACGAAAAGATGTCAAGAGACAAAAGTAGAAAGTCAATGCAAATATGACGATGAAATCTTGTTGCTGACTAGAAAACTTCAGTCATAATTAAGTACACTTACTTACTTGCATACAAACACATATGTACATACATATACGTTCAAATAATGAATTTCAAGCAACAACAATCAAAACAAACAGCAAGATTGTAAAAACTGACATACATATGTATTTTTGTTTTCGCCTGTCAGCAACGATGTCAATTTTTTCTAATTTGTAAGCACTGAGAATTTATTTATACTCACTACGTTTCAGTTTTAAGTTTTAAGCTGTTGTCATTTTAGTTCAATTCAACAAACAAAGTATAACAAAAAAAATTTGCTAAATTATTGTTAAGTAGTAGATGTATCGGAAAAAACCCGGTTAATCTTCATTTAGCAGGCACTTGACGTTCACAAATACCGTTTAGTTTTCAACTTTGAACGTTTCTAAATAGCAGCAATAACAAAAAGGAAAAAAAAACAACGCAAAAAAACAATGTAAGCTACACAAACGTTAATGAAATGAACTTAAAAATCAAATAGTACTAGTACAACGATTAAATTTAGCAGTTACCGGCGCCTAGCGTTCTACGTACTTTGTGAGTACTCTGAGCCTAGAGCCAAAGCTGACGTGTTGCCCGCAGCGCGACCGATCGACGAGTGAACGCAACGTGCTATGCGCTATGGGGGAAAATAGCGAAGCGGTGAGAGCCCACAACCCAAAGCCCGATAGCACACAACTGACGGCAACAACAACTATATTGTCGGCTCTAGCTCCGTCGACGCCATCGTTGATGTAGTTATTGTCGCCGCAGCGCAACGATCAACGGCCAATACTCACACACTCACACACACACACATCGCTGCATTTTCTGGTTGTTTGTGTGCCCGTATACGTGCACTCGGGCCACGGCTTATTAACGATGACAACTCCTGTCGGCCGGGCGCCAGTCAGCATAATATGCACTGTTAGCTTAAGCGTCTCTGTTACCAGCTTTATGTGTATGTGTTAAAGTTGATTGAAACTAAGTGGATATCATGCGAAAATTGATTAGTTTGTTTAATGCCATTATCAAAACTATATTACAGTGATGGTCTGATTGGGAGTTTCTGGGGTTTTCTCTTATTTTCTAGTTGAATTTCCAAAGTCTCAATCTTTGTGTATTAAAATTTTGAATTTCTTTTTGCAAATTTAAATTTAACTCAATACAAATTATAAAATAAAGTTGTTTATCCTGACTGGCTGACTGATGGGTATTTTATACATTGAAAATATACAAATTTTCTAAATATTTCCTTTACTTTTTCACGTGGATAAGGCTGCGGAAATAAGATAAATATATAGATAAACGCACCATCAACTGTTTCTTGAAAATCAAAGTTGATGCCAAAAAAAAAGTTGACTCCAAGGAAAGATGTAAATTGTGAAGTATTAAACATATTAGCCAAATAATTATGTCTTAAGTGTATTTTATTTCGTTTTATAAAGCCAATGATATGTTTAACGACAACAGTTCCCTACCCAAGCTATTCAGATTCCTTTAACAACGTATATTTAAAAAAAATAAAAATAAGTTAGACATTACTAGACATAATGCAAAAAATTTAATTGAAATATAGTTATTTTATGCTAAAGTTTAAGTTCAAGTTGCTTACAAAGTGTTTCTAATAAAAGAATATGTTCCACATATGTATGTATATTCTACTAACGAAAATGACTTATGCTTACATTATTTTAGTACATTTAAAGTGTGTATCTAAAGAATTGTGTATGTATTTAATTTATTGCCAGATTGATGTATCATTTACAGATTTTCGATTCAAGGGAACTGCGATTTGTGCATAACGTGCAAAGCTCTCCATCTTATCATTTTCAAACATACAATGTCTCACAGCGTATTTCAACCAGTCAAATTCGTTGTCAAAGTTCAGCAAACATATGTACATACATATACTAAAAATAAAATAAAAGATCCTTCAGTAGCGAACATAAAGAAACTGCACAACTTTGTAAATACAGCAAAACCTCAAATTTAAAGGGACAAAATACTATTAGTACCACATATTAAAACTGATATAAACTAGTTATAAAACACTTTATTATACATATGTATTATACCTCGAGTCGAAGGCTAGTACTCACTAAGCTTATATTCAGTTTGGAATTTAGTTTTAAATTTAATTTGTTAAAATAAAAATAAAATAAAATAAAAATATTGACTAAAGCATAGAAACGCACTCTAGTTGAAAAAAGCTGCGGTATTGTTTCACGTAAATTATTTAATTAATAAACATTAATGAACATGCGTTTTAAATATTTTAATATCCTTTTAGCTTAGATTTTAAAGATATCAAAATAATTTGTAGCCTGCTGATCGCAATAAGCTGTGAGCCACTGTAAGTGCACAATACGCCGTCAAGTTGAACACGACAGCAGTATTCAACATTTACCAAATGTCCATCGGAACCATCATACTGCTGAGTACCTACATATGTATTCCTCAAAATATTTATATCCGTGTGGATGTCTGTATAAATATACATCCATACATATATACTTTTGCTTGTGTAGTTTACGTATATCCAAGTTCAACTTGTGCTCTTCATTTTAAAACTCAAATAATGCGATTCGGCTTTTTCACCTAAAATTGAGCTATGTACGTTTGTTGGTGCTGTTGCTTTTTGGGTAACAAAATATAAAAATAAATAAAAAACATATTCTTGGCTTTATTATTTTTTTTTTTTTTTATGTATACTCAGTTGCGCCGCTTGTTGTTATTAGCGCTGCTGACGGCGACGTTGCGTTTATATGCTTTATATTTGTTTGTTCTCAACACCGACGCCGACGTGCTGCTGCAGCGCTTTTATACATAAAATATGTATGTATGTAATACCTTTACCCAGAGATGATCTTAAAATTTAGCTTCAATTTTAGATATATACATACATACTTTATGTATAGCAGCAACTTGTTGGAAATGGCCAAACAAATATTCACATATGTAGGTGTTACTCTAAGCAATGAGCATAGTATTAAGGCTCGTTTCTCTGAGCGCGTCTATCCTTGTGTGCATACTTTTATAAGAGTGTGTGTGTGTGTTTAAGATTCTTTTAAAGTGAATAGTCTTAAGAATATAAGCGACATCGGAAAATGAGTAAAAGATAGAAGTAGCCACAGGTACCTGCACACATATACACTATAAATAAAAAGATATACTTACATACATACATATATGTTAATACGAGTGTTGCACATGGAAGTTAAATTTAAGTAAAATTTTGCAGAACGAACTAATCACAGTAAACTAATTCAATCAGTCATTAAGTTCGTTCACTACAACAAATTTAAACAAGTAAAAACGTTTAAGTTGGACGCAACTTACTGCGGTATACTCGATACAAGAATTAAAACCTGTAAAAAGAGGCCTGATTGCAAAAGGGTAAGGATTCGCCAGGAGTGTATGCTGCCTTAAAGATTGTCTAATACTATTGGGGATACCTCCAGCTATCATCCCTCCAATTTGGTGACTCTAGCTCAAAGTTTAGGAAGGGGGGCGGAGGCTTTATGGGTGGGAGTGGCATCCAAAGTTTTGATGCTGTTTTTTGGGGGACGCCAGTAGCTATCTTGCTTCCAAACTCGGTAACTCTAACTCTAAGAGTCTGGGAAATATAAGCCCTTTTATTATAGTACTAGCTAACCCCGTGCGCTTTGCTGCCCCAAAAACACACACGCGACTGACATTGTCCTGTGCTATCGATTACTATTTAATTATTCTAATGCTTTATGATGTACAATATTCTTGGTTTTTTTTCTTGCGCGTATATAAATTGTTTTGTTGGTATTCCGAATCCGTGGAATTAAAACGTCTTCACCTTTATATTTCCCTTTCAAAATTGTGGCTTCGATGACTTTGTTCATTAATTTCTTCACCGGCTGGTTTATATTCCGCGACATAATGATTACTGATCCGATTTTTAATTGGTAATCCAGTTAAATTCAGCAAATTTAAAAATTTATGATTTCTATTCGGTCTTGGCACAGGTTTTCAAATGAACCGACTTTTTACACGGATTCAAATTTAAAAATTTATGATTTCTTTTTGGTCCGGCACGGGTTTTTAAATGAACCGACTTTTCACAACGGTATCAAATTTAACAAGTGAGAAGGCTCTAGTCGGGATAGCCCGACCAGAAGATACCCTGAACCCAGTTGCAGGCCTTGCGTCCTAAAAGTATGCTTCAAATTATGATCACTTTAAACAAAACTCATAACTGACTTAACTTTACGATATCTCTGGTGTTTCTTAACCGATTTGGGTTTTTGGAATTTTGAGAAAAGTTCTATCGTTACCCATTACACCAACCCCCATTTTTACATTTTCCAAATTCGATATTTTTTGTTATCGATTCCATGTGTATATCGAAAACCAGAGTAGTTATCGATAATTTGAAGCAAACTTGTTCTGCTTATGGTATAGGAGAACTTATATTCCAAATCTGAATTCTCTAGCTCTTGTAGTCTCTGAGATCTACGCGTTCATACAGACGGACAGACGGACGGACAGACGGACATGGCCAAATCGACTCGGCTATTGATACTGATCAAGAATATATATACTTTATGGGGTCGGAGATGCTTCCTTCTGCCTGTTACATACTTTTGCACAAAACCATTATACCCTGATTTACCCATTTTATGGGTTCAGGGTATAAAAATAATTTTGAGTTTCGTACACAATAAACTGGCTTGACTGAATGTAAAAATTTCTAACTTCACTTTACTATCTCAAAATATATAAATGTTCTTCATTTTTATATATTCAGAAGATAGAAGATTATTATTACTATTATTAATATTATAATTAATTAATAATAATAATGATAATCAATAATAATAATGATAAATAATAATAATGATAAATAATAATAATGATAATTAATAATAATAATCTTTTCATTATTACCTTTTTTATACTAAAATAATGTATGTTTGAAAATTGGCATATACAGCTACCGGCACCTACCTGAGGGGTGACGAACCTATATAGAAACCATCCTCAAGACTCGCTGAACAAATTGATATAACGGTTCAGTTTGATATCATGCATATTTTTCGAGTTTATAAGCCTCACACAAACAGACATTCATTTATATATATATAGATAGCCCCCCTAATGACATATTAGTGTGTGTGTGTATTTTTTTTTTTTTTTTAATTCATATATTATATTATATACTAAATAAAAGGTTATATATAAGCGTGTGTGTGGAGCGCCATGACGGGTGTGAATCTTTCAAAGATGCTGTGTGTGTGTTTTTTTTTTTTTATTTCAGAAATATAATTGTGTGTGTGTGTGTTAAACTTCTAGCGCCACGTCGGAAAGGACGGATATGGATCAACTTATAGTGGTTGGTGATTTTAATTTGCCTCATGTTGTATGGTCTGTGAATGACACATCTTCAGCGCAATTACCGGCCACTTCTGATGGTTTTATCGATGGCCTTCTAGAGTTAGGCCTATCACAAATTAACAGGGTGTATAGCTGTAGTAATAAAATGTTAGATTTGATATTTGTTTCTGACTCGGATTGTAGTAATGTTGGTAGAGTATCCCTTCTAGTGCTTCCTGAAGATACCTTCCATCCAACTTTAGAACTTTCCTTTGAACTTTTTAACCTTAGACCAGATCTAACAATTCTTTAAAGACCCGATGTTTTCGTAAAACTAACTTTACAAAATTGAATGATCTTCAACACACTAATTGGTCTCACCTTTATTCTTGTAGTGATATAGAAACTGCCATTGCCATTTTTTACAGAACCTTGAATTTTCATTTGGATATCTGTGTTTTCCTCACTTTTCCTTCAAGTGAAAATAAACCACCTTAGATTACGAGGAAACTATCAAAATTAAAAAACGCGAAGACAAGATCCTATAAAATATTTCAAAAATCTGGAAATACAATAGATTTATCCTCGTATATTATAGCAAAGTCTAATTTCATTTCTGTAAACACTTTTTGTTATAACAACTATCTCAATCGTTGCAGAACAAACTTTTCCCGTGATCCGAAACAGCTTTACAAATTTGTTAACTCAAAACGTAAATTTTCATGCTTGCCATCCTCGGTTTACCTTGATAATACAAAAGCAATTTCCGATCAAGCAGTGGCTGATCTATTTGCTGAGTATTTTCAATCAGTATACTCATCGAGTTTATACAGTTTCAATAAATCCTATCCTTTTCAAGTTCAAACGTCAAAATGCATATATGTCCCAGATATTACAGAGTGTACGCTGCTAAGTGACCTCAACTCTATCGAACCCGTCTTCTTGCCTGGCCCAGATGGAGTGACAGATTTAGACTAAGATACTGTGAGGATTCACTTTGTAAACCCATACATAAATTATTTTACTCGTTGGTTGAATCAGCTGTGTTTCCTGGTATATGGAAGGAATCTTTAATTATTCCACTCCATAAAAATTCTTCTAAGTCTAACGTTATAAACTACTGGGGTATATCCAAGTTGTCTGCTATTCCGAAAGTCTTTGAAATAATTATATGCTCTCGATTGCAGCACTTATGTTGTTAAATTTTATCCCCTAACCACTTAGGCGAAGATCTACTACCACCAACCTTCTTGAGTTTAACTCACTTGTGATCAAAGGGTTTCAGACCAAAATGCAAACTGACGTCGTTTATACGGATTTTAGCAAAGCATTTGATTCTGTTTGTCATTCTTTGTTGCTTCATAAATTAGATATTATTGGATTTCCAGCGAAACTCTTGTCGTGGCTTTCTGAGTACTTCTGTGGCCGAGCACAAACAGAAGTTTTTAAGTCTTCTGTATCCAAATCTATTTTTGTTACCTCTGGTGTTCCCCAGGGTAGTTACCTGGGACCATTACTATTTAATCTCTTTATTAACGATCTTCCTGCTGTTATTACTAACTCTCGTGTTTCTATGTTTGCTGATGATGTGGATCTATGTTTTACCTATAATGATGATTCTCTACGTAACTTACTACAATCGGACTTGGGTGGCCGTGGCTCGTTTTAATGCAGTTTTTTGGGGGTTGTTAGTTGCTATCTTCTCCCCAAGTTTGGAAGTTCTCGCTGTAGGGGCTTGCGAAATAGCTGGATTTATCGATTTTGCGTTATCGAGTTTATCGATTTGCCAGCCCCCCAGTTATCGTTGAGCTCCAATCTTGACACTTTAATTTACTATGCCATAGATAAAAACATTTACAAAGTTTCAAGTCTCTAACTTGAAGGGTGTGGAAAGGAGTTGCGAACATACAGACGGACAGACACCATGACGGACATTGCACAAACCCAATATACTCTTTATCTTCGGTATCGAGTATAAAAGGTTGAATCTAAAAACCATTGATATGCGTAAACCTCAAACTAAAACGACATGTTATTAATTGAAAAGAAAATTTAAATTAATATTTCGTTACGAATATATTATTTTTGATGACACACGCACATCTTCTACGCATGGAGGATATTAAATAATAAATTACAATCGGTCAGAGGTGAGATCTAAGGTTATTTTGCCGGCTATTTTTACCCCAGACGGATGTAGGGGCCGGTTTGATCACTTGACGACCAGAAAAAAAACTTTTTTTTTCGCTAAAAAAAATAGAAAAGCCAGAATTGAAGTTGTCAAGGACCATTTTAGCTGGAAAAATGGAAGACTGTGCTGTTTTCTAACGAATCTAAGTACAACATGAAGGATTCACATGATATGAGGCTGATACGCAAACCTTATATAAAATCCATTGATGGAATTTTGAGTCGTTTCAAGTATCTTAGTAAAATTAAGGACACTCCAATCGAGGTTCAAGTATGATAAAGATCCAAAGCATACAGAAAAAGTGGTCAAGGATTTCATTCAGAGCAATGGTATGAAAGTTTTTCGTTAGCCTGCCCAATCAACCGATCTAAGCCCAATTGAGATTTTGTCGGAGATAGTTAACAGGAAAGTTAACACACAAAATTGCAAAACACAGCAAGATCTATTCGAAGCCGTAAAAATAGCCTGGGAAGCAGCCTCACCGGGTTTAATCTGACGTTTTATTTTCTCTATGCGCAGAAGATGTGCGTGTGTCATCAAAAGTTGAAGTTTTGTCGTTTGGGGTTTACGCAGAAAAATGGTTTTCAGATACAAATATTTTGTTCATTAATTTTATCGTGCCAACCATTTTGTTTATCAATATTTATGATACAAATAAATAAAAAACACCAACACAATATAATGGCTTTGATTTCATCAAAAATGTATCGTATGAAAAAATGTGCTAGGAGGTTGCTTCAGTACTGTCCAATACTGTATATACATTATAGTATTAAGAATATAGCCACGTAGTAGACTTTTAAACGGTGCTGTTAATGTAGCTGTTTTCTGTTTTTTTTTTTTTTTTTTTTTTGTTGCTATTGCGATAAAGTCTGTGTTTAATTAGCAGATAAAAACACAGCCAACTGATGGAAGTATACCTGTGTGTATACCTCTTCGTCTCTCTTTCCACCAACAACACACTGTCACGCTTGCTTTTGTTGCGCTCTCTTTCGCACTGCATATCAGTAACACTCATACTCAACGTATCGTTGTTGCGAGGGCCAAAAAAGCCCCAAGAGAGGGAGAAAAACCCGCACAGCAAAAACAAACTACATACTCGTTGCAGGCGTTAATTAGTTTTGGGAATGCTTTTTGTTTATCAGCAAAAGCAACATTAGCACCAGCAATAATATTAGGTTTTCTGTTTTTTTTTCTAACGCGTTTCGTTCTATAACAAATGCAAATCGAATGGTTGTTTTACTATACTGAAGGAAACTTTAAAGTTTGTAGCAACCCCGGGCTGATGCCTCTCCTCTCAACTTATATTGAAAGCACATGGCTTGGGGACAAAAACACAACTTAAAAACTTTAAATTAAATAAAAAAGTGTCCGCCACAGCGTCGCCGATTGTCGACCCAATTGTATAAATTTTCATGTATTGTATATGTTTTGTTTCAGGAAAGTAAGTTTTTCCTATCTTCTCTCTTTTTCTGTTTTGAGACGGGTGGGGCAAACAGTGGGTGAGGCAAAAGCCTAAAAAGCAGAGCTGTTGATCGGGTTATATACATACAGATGTACATATGTATGTTTATCAATAGCTTAAACAAGTAGAAACTTTGCAGTCGGACGCTACCGACTCCGGTATACTCGATACAAGAACTAAAATCGATACAATGAGAAGATTGTCTGATGCAGATGGGGATGCCACCAGCTATTATCCCTCCAAACTTGGGGACTCTAGATTAAAGTTTGGAAAAGGTAAGGAAAGAGGGGCTTGGGGTGGTATGAGGGGCGTGGAATCTAAAGTTTTTATACTTCTTTGTGGGATGCCAATTATTATCCTTCTACCAAATTTTGTGACTCTAGTTTGAAAAAGTTGGAGAAAGGGGGCTGGGCGTGGTATGGGGGAGCATGGCATGCAAAGCTTTTTTTATTTATTGTTTATTTATTGTCAGCTATAAACAGCTGACATGAAAATAAAATTAATTAAAAAAAATTATAATAAAAATAATTAAGTTTAAAGTAAAATTTAAAATTATGTATAGTTCTGAAAGTAAATTAAGGTTGAAATAATTATAAAGTTAACGTTAAAGCTCTGGGAAATTCATTAAGAAAATAAGTGGCCAAACATTTGTTGCGTGGATTGGGAAAAACCCAGAAAAACCCAATCAGACTTTTGCTGCAGTATGATGTCAATTGCTTTCCTCCTATCAAATTTGGTGACTCTAGCTCAAAGTTAGTGAAATATAATGGATGAGATGGTGGGGGCTGTGGGGGAATGGCCGGGGGTGGCATCCAAATTTTTGATGCAGAGCTGTGTATGGTGTCAATTGCTATCCTCCTACCAAATTTGGTGACTCTTTCTCAAAGTTATTAAAATATGGGTGCGGGGCGGCATCCAAATTTTTTTAGTTTCATTATCACCAATCTTGGCACCAAATTTGGTGGCTTTAGCGTAAAAGCTGTGGAAGATATAGGCGTTTCTGATTTTAAACTGCGGGGGAATTTTCGATGGGGTTGGGGGTTGTTAGTAGCTATCTTGTCCTCAAATTTGGTAGTTCTAGCTGTAAGCGCGTGCGATTTTGGGTTATCGAGTTTACTGATTGCTAGCCCTTCAGTTATCGTAGAACCATAGATAAAGAAATTTGCGAAGTTTGAAGTCTCTAATTTGAAGGATGTGGAAAGGTTTCGAACATACGGACGGACAGACACCATGACGAACATTGCACAAATTTAATATACTCTTTACCTTCGGTATCGAGTTTAAAAATTGAGGCCAAGTCGCCGTACAGTGTTTAAACAGATACAAGATGCTAACGAACTGCAAAGATAATAAATATTTAAATTGTATTTTACTTGCACACGTTCAATCAATATGTGTGTATGTTCGTTTGTGTGTGCGTGTGTGAAAAAGAGCATCGAACAGTGAGCATAAGTTATAGACAAAGACCATAAACAGCAAGTATTGATACAGTCCCAAATAATCCAACCATCTTTAAGTAAACGGATGCGGATGCGTAAAGATCAATGATAAGGAATATATACATACAATTAAACGCATGTTAGTACAATTTTGGCACTTTTTCCAAAACACAAAAGTAAAAACAAATAGTTCAGTTATCGTATCAATAAAAACTTGTACTTTACGTTGAGGGGAAGCTTTAATCATTAAAAAAAATACACAGTTGAAGAAATTGAAAAAGTTGATGCTCGTTTTTTGGACAGTAAGAGAAAGGTGCTTGGTGATGCTATTATCCGCAACTGTAAACAAAAACAAACAAGTGAAAACTTCGCAGCCGACTACGAAGTACTCTGATACCAGTGTTAAAACGTCTGGACAATAGTTTGTCTTCAAAGGAAAAAAAAGGTCGGTCGACGCCTTAAAAAATTTAAGATTTAATATTTAGAAGACGAGCTGTAAAGGGCGTGTCCTACAAATTTCTAATGTAGATCTTAGTGAGATGTCATCAGATATTTTACTATCAAGTTTTATGACTCTATCGCAAAAACAGTGAAAGATATAGATTTGATGTGGCATCAATATCGATGAAAATACAAGTAGAAATGTTGCAGTCGGACGCAACCGACTGCGGTATATTCAATACGAGTAATAAAACCGATAACAGAAAAAGAGACCTGATTGCAATGGGGTGCGGATTCGGCATGGATGTACGCTGCTTCATAGATTGTCTGATGCAGAAGGGGATGCCAAAGAGATATCTTCCTGCCAAAGTTGGTGACTCTAGCTCAAAGTTTGTAAAAGGTAGGCAAACAAGGGCTGGGGGTGGTATGGGGAGCGTGGCATTCAAAGTTTTTACGCAGATCTTTGTGGGATGTCAATTGCTATCCTCCTACCAACTTTGGTGACTCCAGCTCTAACACTATGGAAGATAAACGCATTCCCGATTTTAGCGAAATGTTGGGAGGGTTGGGGGTGGCTAGGGTAATATGGATAGGATATCATTTGTTTTGGATTCGTCATCACCTATCTTGGTATTAAGTTTGGTGGCTCTAGCTCAAAAACTGTGGAAGAAGTAGGCGTGTCTGATTTTAAACTGCGGGGAGTTGGGGCGGAATGGGTGCGCGTGGCTCACAAATTTGTTATGCAGTATTTTGGAGGTTATTAGTTATCTTCTCTCCAAATTTGGTAGCTCTAGCTGTAAGGGTGTGCGAAATATTTGGATTTATCGATTTTGAGTTATAGAGTTTATCGATTTGCCAGCCCCCCAGTTATCGTAGAGCTCCAATCTTGACACTTTAATTTACTATGCCATAGATAAAGACATTTGCAAAGTTTCAAGTCTTCAAGTCCAGCTTGAAGGGTGTGGAAAAAGGTTGCGAACATACGGACGGGCAGACAACATGACGGACATTGCACAAATCCAATATACTTTCATGCTTCAGCTTCGCAAAACATGTGGTGACTTAAGCTTCAAAACTGTGTAGTGGGCGTGGCATCGAAAACTTTGACGCCGATTTTAGCGGAGGTCGACAGCAGTTTTGCACTCAAGCTCATAAACTGACGAAGACATACGCAATATCGTTTTTAAAAGGCTGGGCGGCAGGGGAGGGCGTGGCATCCAAATTTTCGATGCAGACCTTTGTCGGAAGTTAAAAACTTTCTTTACAACATACTAAATGACTCCTCTAGTTGTCGAGAAATCTGGATTTGTTTTTGCCGCCCCAACCTCCAGGTTGGCGAAGCGCCCCTCTAGATATTTGCAAAGTTTCAAGACTCTAGTTCTAAGAGTGACGAAAAGGGTGCATTCATACGGACGGATAGACCACATGACGGACAGTGCACAAAACCAATATACACTTTACCTTCGGTATAAGAGTATACACATGAAAAATAAAGATAGTTTGCTCTTGTCTTTTGTAAACGAAAATGTTCAAACTTTAAAGTTTATCTAGAGCAAAACAATCTGGGCCATATACATACAAAAGGTATGGAAATAAATGAGTACATAGATCATGTATATAGCACGTAGCAAATATATATATGAATGTATGTATGTAAGTAAGTTGGTACCTGGTGGCACGTCACGGAGTGCAGCAACATACTTCAAGCAATAACAACAACAGCGACAGCGACAAAAAAATAACAAACAAATAGGCAACCGTAGAGCCGCTTTGTATTTGCATCCATTTAACACGTTGCTGTTAAAATTTGAGCAAGAAATCAAATTCAAATAACGCGCTTCAATTCCGAAGCCATTGACGCTGGCAACAACAGTTTGACCTAACTCAAAGCTTGACTCAACATAATGTAGATGAGTGCTTTATTTAGTTATCCGCTTGCAGCATCTGACTTTTAACCTCTTAACTTTATGGCTTTTATTTCTGAGGTGTAGCTTTATATGCGCTTTCTATTATAAAAGTGAGCAGTTTTGTAGGCAACCATAGATGATGGTCACAATCGATTAAAACCGATGTTTAAAACTAAAAATATCGACCGATTGTGTTTGGCTTATACTTTTGATTGCCAATCAAAAAATATAATCATGCTCTAACAGCAGAACTTTATAGGTAGTAGTAGTATTTTTATTTTCACTTAAGTTTTCAACTCTTGCTGTAAAGATCAAGCAACATGTGTTTTTAATTTTTTGAATTTTAGTAGTCGAATTTATCGATTTCCTAGCCCCCAGAGGGCGTACTACCCCAATATTGACACAGATAATCTTGCAGTTTAAAGTTTTAAGCTTCAACAATTAGCAAAGTTGCAGTCGGACGCAGCCGACTGCGGGATACTCGATACCAGTAATAAAACAGATAATAAGAGACCTGATAGAAATGGGGTGCGGATACGGCAGGGGCATACGATTCCACAAAGATCGTCTGATGCAGATGGGGATGCCAAAAAGCTATCTTCCTTCAAATTTAGTGACTCTAGCTCAAAGTTTGTCAAAAGTGGGGAAACGGGTGCTGAGGGCGCTATGGGGGCGTGGCATCCAATTTCTTGCTCAAGATCTGAGTATCATGTCAATTGCTATCCTCACACCAAATTTGGTGACTCTAGCTTAAAGTCAGTAGAATTTGGTGGAAGGGTAGGGGCGGTATGGGTTGGGGCGGCATCCAATTTTTTGGGTTTTTACATCAACAATCTTGGCACCAAATTTGGTGGCTTTAGCTCCAAAACTGTGGAAGATAAAGGCATTTCTGTTTTTTAACTGCTGTGGGGTTGGGGAACGGCGGGGCGTGGCTCCAAAACTTTGATGCAGTTTTTTGGGGGTCGTTAACAGTTATCTTCCCACAAAATTTGGTGACTCTAGCTCAACGCTAGTAAAATATGGTGAAAGGGGGCTGCGGGCAGTATGGGTGGGGTGCATCCAAATTCTTTGGGTTTCTTCATCACCAATCTTGGCACCAAATTTGGTGGCTTTAGCTCAAAAGCTGTGGAAGATATAGGCGTTTTCGGTTTTAAAATGCAGAGGGCTGGGGAACAGGGGAGCGTGGCTATAAAACTTTGGTGCAGTTTTTTTTGGGGTCATTAACAGTTATTTTCCTACCAAATTTGGTGACTCTAGCTCAAACACTATGGAAGATACACGCATTTCTGTTTTTAGCGTAGCGTTGGGGTGGTTGAGGGCGACTAGGGCAGTATTGATACGCGTGGCATCCAACTTTTTTTGCGCTTGTTTGGGGGTATTCATCACATTATCTTGGCACTTTATTTGGTGGCTCTAGCTCAATGACTGTAGAAGATATAAGCATTTCTGTTTATAAACCTCGGGGGGGCTGGTGGCGGAATGAGTGGCTCCAAAATTTTGAAGCAGTTTTTTGAAGGTCGTTACGAGTTATCTTCCTAATATCTTCTTTGTGACTCAAGATCAAACACTAAGGAAGATACACGCATTATCGTTTTAAGTGAAGCGTTAGCGTGGCATCCAAAGTTTTTATGAATTGATTGAGGGTTTTCAACACCTATTTTGACAACAAATTTGGTGGCTCTAGCTCAAAAACTGTAGAAGATATAGTCAATTTTGGTTTTAAACTGCGGGGGGGCTGGGGGCGGAATGGGTGGGCGTGGCTCCAAAAGTTTTGATGCAGTTTTTTGGGAGTTGTTAGTAGCTATCTTCTCCCCAAGTTTGGAAGTTCTCGCTGTAAGGGCTTGCGAAATAGCTGGATTTATCGATTTTGCGTTATCGAGTTTATCGATTTGCCAGCCTCCCAGTTATCGTAGAACTCCAATCTTAACATTTTAATTTACTATGCCATAGATAAAGAGATTTGCAAAGTTTCAAGTCCCTAGCTTGAAGGGTGTGGAAAAAAGTTGCGAACATACAGACGGACAGACGGACGGACGGACAGACGGACGGACGGACAGACGGACAGATACCATGACGGACATTGCACAAATCCAATATACTCTTTACCTTCGGTATCGAGTATAAAAATGTCGACAAAAAAATTAGTGCACACAGATGGACAGACAGCAAAACTAATCTTTACCTTTGGTACCAGAGTGTAAACAGTACGTAATCCGTGCTTATGTCAACATTCGTTAACAACATTAAACATAAAATATTTATGCATGCTGCAAAAGGAATGCTTATAATATCAAATAAATTACAATAATAAAAAAATAAATGAACAACGGAAGAAAACACTTTATTTATGTTCCTTAGGAACTTTTTTAAGAAAATTACATCGATAAGACAATCGATTTTTTTCAACCTTTTAACCCATCGATTATATCATAAGTGTTTTTAATGTTTGTGCCGCACTTACTATAGAAAATAGATGCTAAGTACCGGGGCTCTTTAAGCAAGCACTATAACAAGTTTCCTTAAAAATTTAGCTAAACTTGAGTTTTAATTATTAGCATAGGCATACAAAATGTGTACCAGTCTATTATGTTGGCTGTTTCACCCAAGGCACAGGGTATCTTTACGTTGAGTATTCATATCAACTCGAGTTCGGCATCGTTTTCAATTATCCTTTTCCTAGGCATTACATATTTTTTTTTATATATTTTTTTAAAGGAAACGCATAGTTTTATCAAATGTTTGTACTCCTACTGCAATTAATAACCCCGCAAAACCGTACCCAGCTTCTCAGTGGGCCCAGCTTCTCTGTGTTGTGTTGTTCTCAAGGTAAAGTGCAAATAAGCATAAAATTATTTAAATATTTTTGTTAAGTTTTGCAGGCCAGACGGGCCATTAATGATGAAGTTTTAAGCGCCCATATTTATGACCAGATATTTTGCACTGGAAAACTTGACCGCAATTTTTCTCAAGGTAACACGCGCCCGCGAGAGCGGCTGTAAAAGGGTCGACGGTAGACAGAGGGAGAGGGAGTGTGTTTGCACAGGCAAAAATTGAGTTAAATTTTTTTATTGGCAAGTCGCGCAGTTGCATTAACGCAGCAACAACAACAAAAAAAGCAGCCAAAGGCAAACCTGGATAGTGTAAAAAAATACTAGTTGATAAAATGGTTATTATTATTATTAAAATAAGCTTAACTCTAAGATTTTGACCTGATATGGTAAAAACAAGAGGCGATAACATGCAAATTTTATAGAAATGGAAATCATTTCGTTGGTTCTTAAAAACTTAACACAAAAATTCACATCAAAATATCTTGCGTGGTTTCCGAGCTATTGATTAATGCACATTCTATCCGCTACCGCTATAGCTATCGCGCTCGCTTGCACTTATTGCTAATATATGTACACATAAGACACGCATATGAAAAATAATGAAAAATGCGTTGCGCTAAAACTTTATTTACTTATGGATTCAAAAACTAAATATGTAACAATACTATACATTATTGATTGATTGATTTATTGCTTCTAAATCCTAGTGCTGCAAGTAGACGTGCTTATAAATTAATGCCCTAGTCACATTAATTAATGCACATTATATACTGATCAAAAGCTTACATATTCAATTAACTCCTATATAAATGAGATTTCATTTGGGTATGTATAAAGTATAAAAAAAATCAAAATGAACGCAGCGAAAGTGGTCCCAAAAATTTGGACTTCAAATTGCACCCCTAAATTGCCGAATAACGTATTTTACGTTAAATAAAAATTTAATGCAAATGAAATTTGAACAGCATTAATATGATAGAATTAAAATTTAGTGCTAGTGCAATAATTAGCATGTCTGGGAAAAATATCGATGCTGAAAACACTCGAAGTTGAAGAAAAAGTGCGCTCCCTTATAAAATTGTTTTTGCTTTGCATAAAACTTACATAACAACAACAAACATTGATGTAAGTGATGGATGAGCTAATGGTGCTGTGGGAAAATTAGTACATCTCCAATACAGTAATAAAAAACTAATGAGTGTTAGAACTCACGAGCGATGTGTTAACAGCTGCTTGTACCTGTTTGGTTTCTTTATATTAGCATAAAAAGAAAAGAATAGTTTATTGAATTTAGTTTCCCTTTTATTAGTATAATTTTTATTTCATGAGGCTTTTTATGCAGTGATCTGTGTAAATGCAACTCTGGTTTAAATTTATGGTCGATAAACATTAATCGTTGCCATCGATTGTTTTATTTGTTAACAAATGATTATTGATTGAGAGAGAAACAAGTAAATAAAATGGATTTAGCAAAAGAACTTTTGAGTGCGACAGGTATGGCGGTTGAGGCATTGGATTTTGGGCTCTTTCACCTTCAACGTTTCGCAAATTGAATGCAAACTGCTGGAGCGCTTTACCCTGTCCTTATAAATATCGCTCCAAACATTATATAAATGTTCGTCCAAATCAACTCTCTTGTCCAAAACATTTTAATTAATAATTTTAAACCACAATAATGAACAACGTATTTACTAATTGCGGCAATAGTTGCATGTGCGATATTTCGTATCGATAATTTTAATATTCACATCGAACACTGTGCAACTCTGTGTTTACATGTAATCAGAATAGGGCAAAGCAAAATGAGAAAATTGAATCATTGCTACCAATGTCATGAAGCATTGCTTGCAGCTGTTTCACCACTACCCCCTTTGCCAACAAACGAATGCAGCAGAAGCAAAAAGTTCATCGTGTAAAAGGGGTCTTATTGGAATATACCCGCTGCTTTCTATTATGGAAGGGCGGGATCGACTTACATATATGAACTTTGTGCAATTCTACAGCTTAACGTGAGGGCTTTAATATTATTTCTATTCTACATGTTTATTTATATTCCAGCAATAAGGTTTGGTATTCATATCCAATAAAAGAACTTGCATATAATTATGTAAGTGTTAGAGTGTTCATTGAATATTATTTAATATTGGTACAAAGGGTATTTTTGCATAGGTCATATATGTTTCAAACGCACTTTAATCGACGGGCCGCTGAACGCAAAGGGAAACTGAACAAAACAACAACGTGCTGGCTTGTTGTAGCTGAGACGCACAAGCTGCACAAAGAGTAAATACCCCTTGAACCAATATTCAATAATTGTCAATAAAAACTCTAATATTTGGTTTTAATATATATATTGTTTATGCTAGAATATAAACAATAAACAATGCTAGAATATAAACAAACATGTAAAATTGAAATTATATTAAAGAATCTCAAGTTTTGCTATTCAATTGCACAAAGTTCATATTAAGTTATAATACCCTTCAAACTTGGACACATCGTTAGCATGACTTTGTATTTTACAGTTATTCTCTGCCGCTACACCAATACAATCGTACTCAGATGCATATGTATATGAAATTTTGCAGTCGGTCCACGAGTGCACGCTAAATTTGTTCGTAGTTCGAGCCCGTTACAGTTCGGCACGCAGAATTTGCCCTTTTAGCAGAGCTGCACGCTGCTTTGTTTGCATGTATTATCAAATGGAAGAAACGTGTACCCGTGGCTATAGATGTTAACACATCAAAAAGTTCTAATTCGAGCTTGGTTAGAACTTCCAACATCGCCTCAAGTTGGGCAGGAACTACGATAAAAATCAGCTGCACATGCAATTAATCGAAATATAAACTCACTTGCCTTCCAATCAATTTGCGAACATCATGTGCGTCATTAAATAATAACAGAACAATATATGTAGGACGAAAACGAAAAAGCAAGGAGGCACTTTTGATGAAATTATCTACGAATATGAAAAACGGCATTGCCAACAATTAGTTTGTTTTTCATTATCGCGCATATTAAGTTTTAACGGCTAATATAAAGTAAATGCAAAAAATAAAAATTAATTTGATTACTGTTCTAGAAGAGATTAATCTATGGTTCCTTTACAACCGGCATTACATAGACTTTCTTCGAACCGATTGGAAACCATATATATAGCGCTTAATAATTTCATAACAGAAAGACCATATATTTCATTCTTTACTTTAAATTGTCAGGGAATATAAAGTCATGTTCACGATCTTAATGACAACATATGTACAAAATGTAATTTCCTTCTTTTATCAAACACGAATATCACAAGCATCGCAAGTATTGACATACCCAACATAAAATGCATCATGAAATTTAAACGTGAAAATGTCAGAACAGGTGGTGTTGATATTTTAAAAAAAAAATTAATATTCAACATCTTCGATAACACCTTTTATTGACATATTTTCACAAGGAGTAATAAATATATAAGCAGTTTTTCATCATCTTCTCAAATTGGAGACATTTGCTTTGTACATTCATCAACTTCACAGCGACAAGAATTCGTTATCATTACCATTTACATTTTACATAATTCAAACATCAATCATTGACTTCATTCGCTTTCATTTGTATAGGTCATACGCAATTGACACACGAACACCTTCTAGCTGGAAGATCGGCGCAACGCTGCTCATGCGGCGAAATCGTCTCCATCGACCACATCCAAGACATCTGTCCGGATATGGCACCGAAAAAAAGAAACCCTGTTTTTTAACAACACAAAACCTTCCGATCTGCTTGTAAAGCCCACACCTAAACATATGCACTTGTTATACGAATATCTACGCTCCCTTAATTCAACGATGAAAATTTAACCTGTCAAATAATAACCATAGTCGTAGGCAGGTAGCTAGTACTCTAATATAATTAGATGGTTCATTTTATAAGGTATCTTATGTAATAAATAAAAATAAAATAAATAAAACTGATGGTGCAGCTCAGTTACTTAACAAAATTTATAATTCAGTACCCATTCTATATTTATTAATATCAAAATAAATCTGTAGTCCAAAATAATATTCTTTGTACTATGTTCTATGTACATATTAAAAGTTTAACTTAAAAAAACAATAAGGGTATTCAGTAGCTATGCTATCGTCGTTATATATATAATAAAGTGTAGCTATTGAGTGCATTTTTTACGTTCATTTTGTCGTATTTGTGCTAAGACAGCAGATTGTCAGATCGATGACAATACAATCGACAGTTAAATTGAAATGAGCAAGAAAGTAGCAACATTGTTTGGAATAAGAGATGGTGGAACAATAAGCATGATAATAGACCAAGTGCAGCAAAACGAAGAAAACTTTGCTTGTGTCGCTTCGGCCACTGTTAAAAACATCAGTTTAGTCTTTTAAAATAATAGATAATAGAATTTGCCTAAATTTACAGCCAAAACTCGCCTAGTGCGACCTAATTTCATGACATCCATAATCTCGAAAATAGCTGTTTTCATACATAGTCTGGCAACCGCACAATAACACATATAGTACGATAGATGCAAACATACCCAGGGGCATGTTTGCTGTGTTAAACTTGCTTCAGTGTGTTTGTTGTAAAGATTTCAAATAACAACTTAAGGCCCAACCAAACGTTGATTTCTTTCTTAAAGACTCGCGGCACGCAAAGTTTGAACATATGATACGCCGAGTATCGACCCAAACGATGCTTACGCAAGAGTTCGTTGAGTTATTTTTTTAACGAATGCTGTTAAGACTGAATGCATGGTTTGACTGAAGTGAAAACATGCATGAATGCTGAGCAATACAGAGTTGTCGCTGATTTTTTATTCTATGGAAATTATTAAACAAAATTGTTCTATCATCATTTTATTGTTTATAAACACATTGATATAATGCTTAAGATCTATAAAAATATCTATAATATGTTTTTAACATGGTATTACATTAATTGTTAACATTTATTTTCAATGGCATAAACAAAGAGCACATGGCAACAATGTTCCACCGCTAATGCCATATGGTTTGTTTACATTGCAATATAAGAAGAAGAGACAAAGCACTTAAGCAACGTATGGCTATGCCGATGATTCTCAATGCGTAAGCAAACTTTTCGTTCAGTCTTGCAACGAGTCTTTAAGAAAGAAATCAACGTTTGGATGGGCCTTTAGTACTTTACGACGATAGCATAGCTACTGAATACCCTTAATAATAATAAGTGCGCTTCTTTTTTTTTAATATAAAAATAATATTAAAATATATGTGTTTAAAAACCTGTTAAACAAGATTAAAATATTTATTTATCCTAAGCACCTTTTAATACATTTCTTGAAATTTGGAAGATTAAATTTGATATCAAACTTACTCTATTGCCAATGCAAATACTTGAATTATACAAAAAAATTGACAGCCTGTGTCAGATCACACGGGCGCATAGGTTAGCCGTAGAATACGTCTGTCCTTATGCAACAAAAATTATGAAGCGGTAGCCTAATAACAACAACCACATAGATGTTTTATTTTATTTTTAATTGTGTTTGTTGTCATTTGGCTAATTTTTTCCTTTTTACTGCAATACTGGTTAGCATCTCTGATATAAATTTAACAAACATTGACTTGAAATAGAAATATATATTTACATAATTTATTACATCAAAATTTGTGCATAATTAAACCTAAAATTGTATTTTTTTTTTATGTTTGAAATGTGACTTTTGATATGACAGGTTTGTGAAAGGAAAAGTATGATACGTAATTCATTATTGATACACTTAAATTTCTAGCAAATACTAAATCTATATTGGTTAGAGCTAAGGTGGTTGCTGCATTTTTAATATACTTTAATTTGAATTTTTCTTCCATAAATTCTGCAAATGAACAATCATTTGTCATTTCTAAATTAAAATCGCCTACGATGAGCATGTCCACCTCGGTGTCAACTGTGAAATTCTCGTCTGATAGTGCAGTGAGGTGAGAATATTTCATCAAAGCAGAAAAAAGCATTTGTTGCTTGTTGTTTTGGGAAACATTTGGATGAAAGTACACAGAGCCAAGAATAAATTTTTTTTGATTATTAATTTTAATTTCAGACAGACAAATGTCGCCTACATCACTATCGACCAGTTGCCTGTTTGAAATATCGATTGGAGTACAATATGTTAACATGGTACTTTTTGCATAGATTGCTACTCCAGATGCACGACGACGTTGCTGTAAATTATTAAAATGCGAAATTAATTGTTCAATATTCATTTAAATTAACTTAATTCACAGTAACTGTTCACAAGATGCGAAAATCAGGGCTGCCACCGTAAAGACGAATTATCGATAGTTTAACTCACGACAGTTTATATGATATTTTTGCACGGGCATATTTATTGTTTTGGTGCAAAAGCATAATTAAATGTGCAACACAAACAATAAAACATGATTTCGAAAACTTGCACGCAAATTTCAGAATTGGGGTAAACATATTTTATTGTGTTATAATTGTTTGGGGCTGGCGCTTAAGCCGAGTTTGTTCACCCCTGGCACGGAAGAATTTATGTATGAAAATTTAATTATGCCCAAATATTTTATTGAAATTTCCACATTTAGAAGCTATCAGTCATGACCGCATGTATATCAAACGAAAGGAAATCAAGTCTACTTTGTATTAAAACAAGTTTTAATCGATTCTCTGGCGGAATTTTTGAGCAATGTGCAATTGAAAAAAAAGTAGTGATTTTTGCACTGATTTTTTGCCTTAAAAAGTTATATATTTGGCAAAATTATTAGAAATTTGAATGTGGGAATGTTTATTTACCTCATCTCAACTTAAATTCGAAAAACTCAGATTAATTGATTGATTATTGAGATTGCTAGAGCAATTTAAAGTCTTCAAAATGAAGCAAAATTTTGCATGTTTTTGGTCTCATTTTTTTAATAGAAAATGTAATCACTTCATATATATATATAGCTTAAAATAAAGGTTGAAGCCTTGGCTTTAAAATGAAATTAATTTGAGGAAAATCTATTCATTAGTTCATGAGCAATGAGCGATTTTGTGAAGCAACCTTATTACAACAACAACTTTTTTGGATAGCACACTCATACCGAAACGTAAGACGTATTCTACGTCAAAAACATATTAAAATGTAAGAAGTGTGTTCTTCACACTATTAGTTTTTATTCTCTGTGCGATGTCCGCCATGGTGTCTGTTTTCACTCCCTTCAAGCTAGAGACTTGAAACTTTGCAAATGTCTTTATATATGGCATAGTAAATTAAAGTGTCAAGATTGGAGTTCTACGATAACTGGGAGGCTGGCAAATCGATAAACTCGATAACGCAAAATCGATAAATCCAGCTATTTCGCAAGCCCTTACAGCGAGAACTTCCAAACTTGGGGAGAAGATAGCTACTGACAACCCCCAAAAAACTGCATCAAAACTTTTGGAGCCACGCCTACCCATTACGCCCCCAGCCACCCAGCAGTTTACAACCAAAAATGCCTTTATCTTCTACAGTTTTTGAGCTAGAGCCACCAAATTTGGTGCCAATATAAGTGTTGACGACCACCGACTATGCCATAGATAAAGACATTTGCAAAGCTTCAAGTCTTTAACATGAAGGGTGTGGAAAAAAGTTTCGAACATACGGACGGACGGACAGACGGACAGACACCATGACGGACATTGCACAAACCCAATATACTCTTTGCCTTCGGTATCGAGTATACAAATTCCGCTTTTCGATGAGCACATATATATAATCGATAACAATAAAATCTTGAATATGAAAATTATGTAAATTGTTTTTTAAAAGTATGGAAACTTTGGAAACATCCAATGACTGATCGTTTGATATCTATCAAAATAATAAATATTTCTTATAAAAAAAAAAATCAAATATTTCTTTAACTCAAGATCTGTGGAAGATATAGACGTTTTTTATTTAAAATTGCGGGCGGGCTGGCTAAGTGTGATTCTTGCTATATGGAAAATAGCCTCATCAATATTAACATTTTCACTTTTTGGTTTGCCAGTATTGAATAGCATTACAATATTTCGCTTATATCCTTGTCCTAGCCACAAAAGGTCATAATATTGATCGGTACTTTAACTTGTAGAGCAAGCGTTAAATACAATTCAGTATTTAAATGACAGCTGTGAACTAAGCTTTGTAAGTATGCATATGTGGCAATAATGCGCTGAACACATAGTACATATACTATATGTTGACAAATCACATTTAAATTTGGGCGAAGGTTAATTGCAGACAAAACAAGTGGAAACGGCGCAGTCGGACGCAACCGACTACGGTATACTCTATACCAGTAATAAAACCGATAAAAAGAGACCTGATTGCAAAGGGGTGCGGATTCGGCAGGAGTGTGCCTCGAAGATTGTCTGATGCAGATGACCAAAAAGCTATCTTCCTTCAAAATTTGGTGACTCTATGTCAAAGTTTGTAAAAGGTAGGGCCTGGGGGGCGTGGCATCCAAATTTGCTGCAGATCTTTGGAGGTCGCCAATTGGCATCCAAATTTTTTGGGATTCTTCATCACCTATCTTGGCACTAAATATTGAGGCGCTAGTTCAATAACTGTGGAAGATATAGGCGTTTCTGATTTCAAAATGCAAGGGGAAGGGCTTGAATATGGGGGGGGGGGGCGTGGCTCTTAAACTTTGATCCCTTTTTTTTGGAGCTCGCTACTAGTTATCTTTCTACCAAATTTTGTGACTCTAGCTCTAGCTATGGAAGATACGCGCGTTCCCGTTTTTAACGAAACGCTGGGGCGGTTGGAGGTGGCTAGGACCGTTTGAATGGGCGTGACATTCAAAGTTTTTCAGATATTTTGTTTGAAGGTCGTCATTACTTACCTTAGTACAAAATTTGCGGCTCTAGCGCAAAAACTATCGAAGATAAAGACATTTCTGTTTTAAAACAGCGCTGGGCTGGGGGCGGAATTGGTAGGCGTGTCTCCAAAATGTTTGATGCAGTTCTTGGGGCTTGTTAGTAGGTGTCTTCTTACTAAATATGGTAGTTTTTGCTGTAAGGGCGTACGAAATAGGTGGATTTATCGATTTTGTGTTATTGAGCTAATCGATTTGCCAGCCCACCCAGTTATCGTGGAAACCCAATTTTGACACTCTTTTAACTAGGCCATAGATAAAGATATTTGCAAAGTTTCAAGGCTCTAGCTTGAAGAATGTGGGAAAAAAGTTGCGCACATACGGACGGACCGACAGACAGACACCATGACGGACCCAATATACCCTTTACCTTCGGAATCGAGTATAAAAAGCTACTGAGAAAACCAACTTTAGAATCGGGTACAAACTTGAAGGCAGCCGAGTCAAATTAAGTGTTGTTGCAGCTGCAGCAATTGCAGCCGAGCGGTGATGGTGCCGAGCAGTGATGGTGGTGGGGGAGGTTAGGTTAAAACGTCGTTTAAGCGTCAGTCCAAGTATCGTTACACACATGCGACGTGGCTTACACAATTGTAAAACGGAAATGCGGAGCAAAAGTTGTTTACTTGTCAGCGTCATCTGTGTGTAAATTATGAAACACACATTCAAGCATACACATGCTTTGTGCGGGTGTATGCGAATGTGTGTGTGTGTTCACAGGCCCAAATTGATTTCGAGTCGGATTGCAAAACTGTGCAATGGCATTGTAAGCTTCTCAGTTGGGCAGTTAGTAAAAATTGCCCTTCGCTTCGTTGATTGTTTATAGAAACTTACAGAAAACAACAAAAACGACAATAATAATAACAATAACCATAAGTACAGCAACACTAAAGGCAACAACACATATCAACAATGTCAACTATTATATGTTAAAAAAAAATTAGAATGTAATAAAATAATTGCGGGCCTCAACTACAACAACAACTAGAGTTGCACTTAGCGACATGCAACGTTTTGCTTCGCATTTGGACGCGGGTCAGTTGTAGAGTGGGTCCAATGGGTAAGGGAAAGCGGCACCAAACTAAAATTATTATTTGTCTATATCTACTTATACATATATGTACATTGTCAATTTCAAATGACAGGTGGGAGCTTGGGCATTGGTGTTTTTTTTTTTTTTTTGATTATTTCATTAATGCAACTTTATTTTCATTGTGCGCTCGCTGCTTGACTTTTTTTTTTGTTTGGTAATTGTTGTTGCTGTATATGCTTCTGGTTAGGCTCTAAATGACAACTGGCACAGAAATGTGGGTGGGCGATGGGCTCAGTTGCAAATATATAACGTTAAATGCATAATTAAAAAGCCATCTTAATACCATATACACTATTATAACAAATATATAATGAAAACAAAAAATTTTGAAATTCTTTTCTGCTTTGCAACGATTTTAAAAACTGTACAAAAATAACAATCAATTTTAATTAAGTTTCTACATTCAGAAAAAGATCACAAAACAAGTCGAAACGTTGCAGTCGGACGCAACTGACTGCGGTATACTCGATACCAGTAATAAAACCGATAAAAAGAGACCTGATTGCAATGGGGTGCGGATACGGCAGGGATACGGATACGCTGCCTCAAAGATTGTCTGGTGCAGATGGGGATGCCAAAAAGCCATCTTCCTTCAAATTTAGTGACTCTAGCTCAAAGTTTGTCAAAGGTGGGGAAAGGGGGGTTGGGGGCGCTATGGGGGCGTGGCATCCAAATTTGTTCTGCAGATATATTAATGATATCAATTACTATCCTCCAACTAAATTTGGGGACTCTAGCTCAAAGTTAGTATAACATGGTGGAAGGGGGGCTGGGGGCGGCATCCAAATTTTTTGGGTTTCTACATTAACAATCTTGGCACCAAATTTAGTGGCTTTAGCTCGAAAGCTGTGGAATATAAAGGCGTTTTTGATTTCAAAATGCAGGGTGCTGGGAAACACGGGGAGCGTAGCTCCAAAACAATGATGAAGTTTTTTGGGGGTCATAAACAGTTATCTTCCTACCAAATTTGGTGACTCTAGCTCAAACACTATGGAAGATACACGCATTCCCGTTTTTAGCGAAGCGTTGGGGCGGTTGGGGGCGCTAGGGCAGTATGAATGGGCGTAGCATCAAAAGTTTTTCATCAACACCTATCTTGGCACCAAACTTGGTGGCTCAAGCTCAAAAACTGTAGAAGATATGGGCATTTTTGGTGTTAAACTGCGGGGGGCTGGGGGCGTAATGGGTGGCAGTGGCTTCAAAACATTGAATGCAGTTTTTTGGGGGTTGTTAGTAGCTTTCTTCTCCATAAATTTGGTAGCTCTAGCTGTAAGGGCGTGCAAAATAGCTGGATCTATCGATTTTGCGTTATCGAGTTTATCGATTTGCCAGCCCCCTAGTTATCGTAGAACTCTAATCTTAACACTTTAATTTACTATGCCATAGATAAAGAAATTTGCAAAGTTTCAAGGGTGTGGAAAAAAGTTGCGTTCATACAGACGGACAGACGGACAGATACCATGACGGACATTGCACAAACCCAATATACTCTTTACCTTCGGTATCGAGTATAAAAATTAACTATAATAATAGTAAATTTAACAACGCGGTTTTGCAAATATGATACCGAGCTAATTTAAATACAAAAAATGTTTATTCAACTTAAAGCATAATTAAAAAGCAAAATAAAAATAAAATAAATTTAAATTAAAGTTAGCTTTCTTTAAAATAAAGGAATAAATCAATTTAACTTTGGAACATTTTTTTTTTTTCAACAGACAATTAAAATTATATTCAATACCACTATAATTAAATAAAGAACTTTGCATTTTAAAAATAAGTGTTATCTGTATTCAAATTGAAGAACAGAAGCCTCGTTTTACATCAAAGTGACTGCTTACGAAATAATATTGGTAACCGTAATGTTTAAGTCATCCGCTTAGTGACCGAACGATCTCAGGTCTGAATCCCGTTGCGTATTGTAGTTTTTAAGGTTTCCGCCATGTGAAGAATTTTTCATTTTAAAATTAAGTATAGATAATACTTGAATTAATTTCATCAATATTAATACGCCAACACATTGAATTAAATATTTTTCACTTTTTTATAGGACAGTCGAACTTACATATAACAAATCTTTAGGGGACAAGAAAAAGCTTCTTTATAAACAAATTTTTTAACATTAAATGGGTTCTTGATTAAACCAAATTGTATGCATGGAAGTTCGACTGTTATTTTGAAATATATTCGTATTTGATGATAATCGCTTACGAAATTTGTTTGATTAACAAATTACGTGCTTATTAAAGCTACGTTTTTGACTGAGTGTATGGCTATAAGAAAAACTTTTCTTAAGTTATAGTAGTACATTGCCCAATAACTAAAACATAATCTTTGTCAAATTACAGGCTTAGGAGCTCATAATTTTTCTTCCAAAATGATTATTTTTTTTATATTATTTAGTAAAAATAATTAATGTTTGAATTATCGTAGTTTGGCTGAACATTCGATCTCTCACTTACAATTGATGTTGCAGGCCTATATTGTTTTCAAACGTTTTGAAACATCGATAATATCAAAAGTTATTCACTGCAGCACTGCTTAGTACTTAAAAGAGTTTATGAGAGTAGAGAGAGAGGGAGAAAGAGATATAAATATAGAAATAAGCATCGAGCTTCAAGCGTTGACTAAAGGATACAATGTACAGACCGGATTGATTTCTAAAAAGCCTTTTGAGAACCTGAATCCCTTAAAATCAGTGATAAGGTTCAAATGATGTTGTGCAGATGAATTGAAAATGCAAAAAATTGCATCTCTTATCCCAATCGATGTCGATTATTGGTAACTTTTGTGTTTACGGGAAATAAGTCGATTACCAATATCAATAAAAACATAGCCTTTCAGTTTAGTACGAAGATACTTTCATATTTCTTGCCACAACTACGTATATTTTATGCAGGTTGATAGAGCAGCACAAAATAAAGTCATTTATTGAATTCTTAGCCCAATGATATAAATAGAAAAAGGATACGTTAACTCTTAGCAAGTTGGATGTCTTTGAGAGGTAAAAAAAATAATTACACATTTCCAAACGTAACAAAAAAAAAAATGGAATTCAAACATATGTATACTTATTGATAAACAGGCGTACATTACAAACATGATGATCAGGCGATCAATCCATGCCTAATAAGCAGAGCCAATGAGCAAACAACCATTAAAACAAACTTACCAACAACATCCATCTCAAACAAAAGAAGAAAAACGTTTTGCAGCTGATTTGGCACAGTTTGACCGAGCGTAACAAATCATGATTTTTTTCATCTGACGTGGCTTCAACATTGGTGACACTCAACTAAGCCAAAACTCGATCCACTAAGTTTTGAGCGTTTGCATTGATTCGTGTCGCTTGTCTGTTGTTTTTGGTTTTCGTTCGGTGATCCAACGGAACATTTTACTCTGATATGAAGCACCCGCTCTCTACCACCTTCCCACCACATATTCCAACCAATATTATATATGTTGTTGGATCACGACGCTGTTAACTCGCCGTGCTTCCGGCCTACTGCGCAACACTCAATCCCCCTCATCCTCTTTCCATTTCAAGCCTGGGGGTGCCCCAGGCTTCTTGCGATGGGCGCTTCATTATCTAACCGCATGTCATCTAACTAGCGCTCAATTTTGGTGATAAAACTTCACTCAAACTTTACTTCTCAAGAGTAAACCTCGACCTCCCCCACCCCTCACCATTGTGCCCCATTATCAACGCTAGGTACGTGCTCGTTGCTCGTGTCGAAGTAAAAAGAGATTTGGCGGTCTGTCTAATCATTGCGTTTAAATTGTACAATTAATCTAATTTCGCTGTCGCATGGAAAATATACATTTTCGGTATTCAATTTGTGCGTTTCAATACCCTTTCAACGAAGGAAAATAATAGAAAGTTTATATTTTAAGTGTTAATTATTACAATTTCATAATATGCTGTCACAGTATAAAAAAAAAGCCAATCAATCTTCGAAATCTTTGGTGTTCCTTAACAATTTCGATCAATAATATGTCCGAATTTTTACAGTTTTTGTTTTTTTAGCTATTGAAATTCAGTATATTTCGAGCGCGGCAAAAGTTATCGATAAGCAAGCATGATTAAACAAACTTTCATCTTTGAATGCTTTGCTCTCATAACTTCTATGTTCTTATGCAAACAGGATAAGGAACATATTTTTTTTTTTATGGGGTCGGAAACATTTTTTTCAGGGTGTTTAATGCAATTTTCGCAACTGGTTTAGAGCATGAAAGCGTAAACAGTCATATTAAAATTAACATTTTTTTATTCGAAATCAGAAGTATTTGCAAAGTATTTTCTTCTTGCCTATTCTTCTTTTTGCTATTATTATTATAAAGTAGCGTTAACATATGGAAATGTTCTATCAATCAAATTGTGACTATGTCATAGTGACATTGTTACTTAAGGTTTGTAATTTACATTCTAAGCCTTTTGTACATGAATCGAGCATACGATTTAGATTAAACCATAATTTTACATATGTTTATGTTATTGACTCATTTAAAATGTACTTTGCCGGCTGTTATTTTATGCATGGAACAGAGTACGACGCAATAGCTAGCTTAACTTTAAAGTATCAACATAACAACAATATTTTGTGATTAAACTCACCTGGGCTTAAAAATGCAGTCGCAGCTTCCGGCACGTTAAAAAAATAATACAAAAATAAATGAAAACCAAGCCGAGAACAAAAAGAAAACCTTGTTGAAAAACAAAATAAGTGCTACTGTGTAATTGCTGTTGGCCTGTTCCTTAAAAGAAACAAAAATTTCACACGATTTTCGAATGCAAATTGCGTTTGGCTTTTAGGCCAACAGCAACATCAAAAATAAACAACAACAATAGCTCAAATCCGAAAACCGCGGCAAAAACATAAAAAAATTTAAGCGTTTAGAAAAATTAACACATTATGCTGGTCCGAAAAACGGAGTCTGGAATAGAGACGGGGTGAATGGTTTAACGGGAATCGATGTCGGGCGACGAACGTACGTTACGAAATGAATAACAGTGAGTAGGTGGGTCTGCTTTTATAGACAGCTATCAACCCCTACGTATGCAATAGGTGCCCATTTCCCAACCCCCATGTCTGATAATGATGGCTAATAGTACAGTACAGTACAGTTGTCATACAACGAATCCTGACTATTCCCGGGTTCCTGGATAAGATAACAATTACAAACCACATGGCTTATGGCTCATGGTGTCACCAAGCTATGTCTGTCCTCCCACCAACCCCTCGCTCGATCTATTTCCATTCATTCCTATCGCCACTGGCCGCCTAGCACATTTATACAAAACAAAATAGCAGCTTCTATCGATCCAATTTATAGATTGCTGAAATCAAATATCATAAACCGATAACGTTCGACGTTTGAAATCAGCCATCAAACATCAACTCAAAAAAGCCAAATATACCAGAATAGTTATAAGGTCATGGAGATGGTCTAAAGATATTAATTTAGATATAAATTGAAAAATAAAAAAATTAATTTAATATTTTTCGTGGTGATTGTGCAATGATTGTAATGGTATTGAACTTGATTTTTAACTTCGATACCGAAGGTAAAGAGTTTATTGGATTTGTGCAATGAACGTCATGGTGTCTGTCCGTCCGTATGTTCGCAACTTTTTTCCACACCCTTAAAGTTAGAGACTTGAAACTTTGCAAATGTCTTTATCTATGGTATAGTAAATTAAAGTGTCGAGATTGGAGTTCTACGATAACTAGGGGGCTGGAAAATCGATAAACTCAAAGACTCAAAATCGATACATCCATCTATTGCGCACGCCTATACAGCAAGAACTACCAAATTTGCCGAGAAGATAGCTACTAACAACTCATAAAATACTGCATCAAAAATTTTGGAACCACGCGCACCCATTCCGCCCCCAGCCCCCGCAGTTAAAAGACAGAAACGTCTATATCTTCTACAGTTTTCGAGCCAGAGCCACCAAATTTGGCGCCAAGATAGGTGTTGACATACAACCATATTCATAATAACTTTGGAAGCCACATCCATTTATACTGCCCCTAGCCCCCCTTACGTCATATTTATTTATTTATATATATATATATATATATATATATATATATATATATATATATATATATATATATATATGTATATATATATATATCTTTCATTGCGTTTGTTTGCATAAGGGTGCGGATTCAGCAGGGGTGTATGCTGCCTTTAAGATTTTCTGATGCAAATGGGGATGCCACCAGGTATCCTCCTACCAAATTTGGTGAATGTAGCTCAAAGTTTGTGCAAGGTGGGGGGAAGGGGAGCTGGTGGTGGTATGGATGGGGGTGGCATTAAAATTTTTAAGGATTCTTCATCAGCTATCTTGGCACCAAATTTAGTGGCTCTAGTTAAAAAATGTGGGAGATATAGGCGTTTTTGATTTCAAAACACAGGGGCGGCTAGTACAGATGGGCGTGGCATCGATAGCTCTAGCTAAAAAACTGTGGAAGATATCGGCTTTTCTGATTTGAAACTGCGGGGGGACTGGTGGCAGAATGGGTGGGCGACGCTCAAAATTCTTGATGCAGTTTTTGGGGGTTACTAAGAGCTGTACTCACTAAATTTGGTAGTTCTAGCTGTGTGCGAACCAGGTGGATCTATCGATTTTGAGTTATCGAAGTTATCGATTTGCCACTTTACCTTCGATATCGAGTATAAAAAGGAAACTAATACAAAGCTTAAAAAAATTTCGCTTGCACAAAAGCAGTGTACCTGTTAATAAGATAAAGATTTTAATGCTGCAAAAAACTTATTTAGGTTCGGACTGAAAGGTATTTAAATTTTATTTTTTTTGTATTTGTTTTGTTTATTTCTATGTTTGTATTTGGATGCATAGTTTCTGAAGAATAATGTAAATAATGTTAAACCGATAGATAACTGTTTAAAGTTTTAAGCCGTTTTTTGCACAATTGACGATTAAAAGTTTGTGCCCTCATAGTTTCTAATCTACTGGACAGAATCTTTGAAATTTTGCACACTATTTCATAACATAATTTACGAGGTGCCGCCAATGCTTTTTTATTTTCTAATAACAAATAAGTCAGTTTTGTTGGGGAAAATCGTATTCCTTACTTTGATGTGTTCCTAAGTGAATTTTGAAAAAAACAAGATTTTCCCGTTTAACCTCGTAAATTATGTTTTGAAATAGTGTGCGAAATTTGAAAAGACTCGGTGCAGCTTTTAAAAAATGTATTCTGTTTTTTTTTTTGCGAAACGATTTTGAACAAATGCCGCCGCATTTTTCAATATTTACTTATAAAAATTTAGCACAATATTCCTTCAATGTAGTATTTTGATGTTCCATAAGTTTGAATAAATAGATTTTAGCTGTGTACTCAAACAAATTCCACACAAATGTGCTTTTTTTGCACTAAGAAACCTAACACCGCAAACCCTTGTATTTTAGTTTCGCCGCATACTTGAGATCGACAAGACCTTCTAATATTTTCAAGGTTTTTATGTACAAATAATTTTTTTATTAATTTGTAGAAATATATTAAAAGTGAATGTGTATGTATATTACAAAATTTATTTAATTTACGTTTGTTTTTTTTTTCTACTGCCATATTTATTTTTTTTTAAGCCTGATACAACTTTACAATTGAGGGGCCTGTTTAGACTTTTAAACATTCTTCATACAGGATATAATCACTAAACGGTAATAAACAGTTGTCACCAAATCGTACAATTAAGCACAAGCTGATTAAAAAGTCCCATAAAAGAAGAACTACAAAAAAAAAAAACCAATAAGTAATTTAAATACACTACCAGTTAGGTCACAGGTATTGTTTGGGGGAAGGGTTTGGGTTTGAGTTTGGGTTTTGCGTTGGAGTACGGGTTGATAGGCGATTTAATTAAATGTTATTCGGTAAATTAAACAAATAGGGTGACGCAGGCAGATGATTTGAATTTACCTATACATACAAACAAAATATTACACTTATACTTATTTGTATGCATTTATATGATATGCCGTACTCAAGAGTGGAACATATGGGCGGAAATGAAAAAAAAAAAATTAAAAATTAATTAATTATTAATTAATAATAATTAATTAATTAAAATTAAACTACATCATTATGACAAGAGTGAGCGAATAAAACGTAATATGAAATTCTCTACGAATATCCTCTACCTTATTCTCATTGAAAAACATATTACAAATATGTATTTATACCATACACTGTTCTTTCGTTAGCTGTGAACTTTCCCCTGATTGATAGGATTTTATTCAAATTTATATTTTAGAGGGATACAAAAATATGTTAACGTTTTGTTCAATTCAAAATTTTCGAAAATTCTAACTATATTTATGTTTGCATTATTTTACTGTCAGGATGATTACTGTACTTTGTATGGCTTAAGCATGGGTAAGAGGATGATGCCAGTCGGTTGCAGTTTATCGCGCAACACCATGGGCAGCAAGTAAACGCTGTTAAGGCTATGCTACAGCAAGCAGCAGAGGCAGATAAGCAGACTGTTGATGGTTGCTGGTGCCTCCTCCTCCTAAACAGCCATTGCTTATCACAATTTCAATATTAATTTAGGGATATAAATACATATAATCAAGAGAAAAAACATTTCGTCTATTACGAATACCGATGCAATAGGTCTGGTTATGGTTATGGCTTTGATTCTCACCGTTCGCTTATCGCTGCATGCAAACATCGGGAACACAAACAGCCAAACAGATAAAAAGCCCAAACTTGCCCAGATACATTTATATAACTGAGTATGTACATATAACATATATAGTCAAGCACAGCATATGGTTCACATGGTCAATTGTCGTACTGGGGTTATATAAAGAGAGCTGCGAGCAGCTGCTAGCTAAGCACTTGCAACTCAAACCCATTGATGTAAATGTAAATGCTTGCCACATGTCATCCAAAATGTTTTTTATCTTTAAGCGCGCTTTTGTTTAGCCAACTTACCGACGACTTTGCCTCGCTGACGGCGCTGTCTTCGCTAGTTTTGTTTGGCCTTAATGTTGTAATCTGCTTGCGTAGTGCGAAAATCTGTGGGGTCAAAAATAAATGCAACATGTTTTATGCGTGTTTAGGTATGGGTATGTGTAAGGAGCTGTAGCTGGGCACAGTTGTAAGAAGTTCGTTCTACAAGTGCGCAATGAGTTCGCAGCTTCAATGGTGCTGGCCAGCAAACTCTTCAAACTAAATGCAATGCACAAGCAAAACTCAAACCAAAACCAACAACAACAAGCAAAACATGAAGTAGGGGAAGTGGGATTCCCTCCACTCACCTCACGATCCTTATCCTCACAAGCCTTGCTTAGCTGCTCCTTAATCAATTGTGTTTCATTAAGCAGTTGCAGTGCTGTCTTAGCGTCCACTTCATCATCGCCCCGATATTCATCATAGCCGGGTCCGGCTGTTTCCGCTAGAACTTCCTGGGCCAAATTTGTTAGTTGTCCTTTGATGGTGTTTATGGTTTGGAGGCCGTTATTTAACCATGACATGCTGCCTGCTGCTTGCATACCGCTCTTGCCAGCCTACTTGCACAGTTGAGTTTTTTTTGTTTTGGTTGTAGATTATTTAATTTAACAAAATAACTAAGTTATTATTTTGCGTGGCACAAGGCTGCTTCAGCTGATTATTGTTATTGTCATTGGTAGTATCGATAGTTGCACGTTCGATATATCGGCACATGGGTGCCAAAATACTGTGACATCTTCAGCCATTTATTTGCCAGTTTATAGGCTATTCACACTAGGGCACATATCGGGGAACGATGAGAAGATGTGAAATTGTGTTCACATTGCAACATTTAACATTTAACATCTTGCGTCTTCTTCATTTGTAAAAAAGACGCTTATTCCACCACGTATTTTTTTTGTCGTTACAAAATATTACAAAAGAATGGATAAAAGAAATTTAGAGATAATATCTATAGTTGCTCAGCAACAGGGTATGATTGTTGATCTTGCTGACTATTTAAATAAACCCTGTGAAGACGAGGATTTCGAAGATGAGCAACTGTATGCACTTGTTGCAATGCCTCGGAGGATTTGGGCGCATGTAAGTGAAAATAAAAATTAATAAATACTAGGTAAATAATCAAAAAACTTTTAGATGCGGTTTGGTGAGTTTTGGGAAAAGGATATTCCCAAAAATAATGAAGCCTTTTTTAAAGAAATTTTTTCGGATGGAGAAGGCGTCATTTTCGTTACAGGTGCAGAGGTTGGGAGTTTTAAGAAGGAAAAACACGCCGTTTAGATACGCAATAGAGTACGAAAAGCGCATAGCCATCGCACTGTACGCTTTGGGGAGTGCAGCCGAGTATCGGACTGTGGCACGGCTGTTTGGTGTTTCGCCAAATAGTGTATGCAATATTCTGCACGAGTTTTGTCCAGCAGTTGCTGTGGAATTTGGCGAAGATTATCTGCCAGAAAAGTTTTTAACAGAATGTATCGTGGATGAATGCGTCGCAGGGTTTGAAGCCCTTGGATTTCCACAGTGCATTGGAGCAATTGGTAAACAAAGTTGTTAAGTAGTCAATGTTGTTTTTAAGTCAGTTTTTAGTTTTGTTTACATTGACCATTATTTTAAATAGCTTAGCATACCTTTAGGGCGCAGCCAACCCGGTTCTAGATTTGATGGGACTCAAATCCAATTGATACATAATCAAAACCAAAGGCGTTTATAAATTTGATATATTTATTGCAACTGGGTTCAGGGTATCTTCTAATTGGGCTCTCCCGACAAAACATAGCGACAGCAGTCGAGTAGCTCCCAGCTTCAAGGGTTGGTCACATATCCGACTAACTGTGAGAAATTCAGCGGCTGTGTGCTCTGTACAAGACATAGTAGTTGATGTCAAATCGATTCTCTGAAGACACAATGAAAACGCAAATTATACTGCTAAAACATGATAACCTACCAACGCATTCTTGTAATGGAAACGTACGCCTTACGCCAATACAAACCTTCATGGTTAAAACAAGAGGTGGTTATAATATAGATAACGAAGAAAGCAGCAGACACATCGTGTTATGTTCGTTAGCTTACGAGTAGCAAGACTTCGTATTTTACAGTTATTCTCTGCCGCTACACCAATACAATCATACTCAGATGAATATGTATGTACATGAAATTTCTCAGTCGTTCTGGCACGGCGCTCGATAATTTTTCGTCGGTCGAACTCAGTCCAGCACGGCACGCGAAATTTGTTTGCATGTATTAAACTGACAGATATAGCTACCCACGTCTCAAGATACTAACACATCAAAAAATTATTTATATACATATGTACATATGTTGATATAATCTTACTTTATTCAGCTTGTAAATTATTTTTATTATTTATTCACAAGAACTTGACTCAACGATAATAATTGTAACAGCAATTATTCAACATAATTAAACTCGATAAATGACGCTTTTTTCTTGCACAAAAAAATAATTGGCGAACAAGAGCAGCAACAACAACAACAAAAAAACAAATATAAAACAATAGTTTTCCTTAATATACATACATACATATTTGAGTAGCAGCAATGAGCTCTAGTAATTCGGTTCGCTGTACCTTTATTTGAGTACGTCCTGACGACATTGGGAGGGTTCCCCTATTTTCAGCAAAAGACAATTGTAAAAAGAAAACACGTACATAGTTATTCATAAGCCAAAGGTGAAGTTGTCTGGCTGGTTTTGTGAATTTACCTGAGTTAAGCAGCAGGCGCAACAGTCAGAAGCGAAACCTGCAGCCGAACAGCCACGAAAAGATTATCAGAAGAAAGCTAAAAAAAAATCACAGATCCAAAACAAAAAAGAAATGCAATTGCAGAATGCATCACCAGCTTTAATTGTATTACTAATGATGGTAGAAGTTGCGACGACGAGAGCAGCAGGTTAGCGGAAACTAAAGTAATTTTCGCCATTTTAATATGCAGTTTCGGGATTGCATTGCAGTCGCTAAATCGGCAATCAAACCACAATCACAGCGTGGCATTATTTTTCCCAAGGAATCCTATGACGACTGCTTTGTGGATGGACAAGGACGTGTGCCGGGCATCTGTAAATTGCTGGAGCAATGTCCCTTTGAACTTAAGCGCTGGGAGCGTGAACATCTTGCACCAAAAACGTGTTATTTTGTGAAATTCGATCAGTATGTATGCTGTGCACATAACAAGAACAACAACGATAAAGTCATAACAACAACGTTGCAAACCACTCTACCAAAGCTGATTCAGCGACCAAGCGATCGGGGTATGTGCATATATCTGCTCTGCACAAGATTAACCAGTAATGTTTTTTGTAGCCTGCGAAAATAAAAATTCTTTGGTGACTGTCAAACCTATTATGCGCGGCAGTCCAACCACCTTTCGTGAGTTTCCCTTCATGTGCGCATTAGGCTGGCCATCGAATTTTGATACGAGCGTCTATTTTCGCTGTGGCGGTTTTCTCATTTCACCCACATTTGTGCTTACGGCAGCGCACTGCATCAGCTTTGGTGGCCAGCTGCCGACGACAGTGCGCTTGGGTGGCGATAATCTTACGCTTGGCATGCGCGAGGATCACCGAATTAGGCGTGTCTACACTCATCCTAGCTACAACGATAGCACCGCCTACAATGATATTGCTTTGCTGAAGCTTGAGGAGACGCAACCGTCGGATCTGAGCATCGCCTGCCTCTGGCAACGTGCCCCATTAGCTTTGCCTGATTTGCTGGCGATTGGCTATGGCCAGATAAGATTTGCTGGCTTCTCCTCGTCGCAGCTGCTCAAGGTATCGCTGCAGCGTGTACCCAACGAAAAATGCCAGCAGCATTATCCACGCGAAGTGCTCGCCAATGGCCTGGCTTCCAGTCAATTGTGTGCTGGCGCCATGCCCGCTATGGGCGACACATGCCAGGGTGACTCTGGTGGACCACTACTGCTGCAAATGGGTCATAACTGGTATGTTGTGGGTATCATCTCGTTGGGACAGGGCTGTGCTAGTGGGCTACCCAGTGTCTATACCCGTGTATCCAGCTATCTGGACTGGATTGAGAGCATTGTTTGGCCCAAGCCTAACGATAAAATACAGCAGCCAACGTTCGATCTGCGCGTCTCCAATTGAGCATTGGACATCTTCCCATTCAATTCAAACAAATCTTGCTAATAAAATCCCACTTAGTTGCTCATGTACATGCATTTTGTGTGATTCCTGTCCCCCTCCCCACTCCCAACCATATATCATGCTCGTAACTTAAGCCGAATTCTGTGTACTTAGTTGGCTCATATTCTGAAACCTTTGCAAATAAACCTCGAAATAATATCCCCAAAATGCTCAAAATCTAACATTATGAAAAGTTTCCACAAAAATATAAATTATATGTAGCCGTTTGAAAAAAAATGTTTAATGAGTGTTAGAAATCACAAGCGATGTGTTAACACCTGTTTGTACCTGTTTGATTGCAATATATTGTCATAAAAACAAATAGTTCATTGTTTAGTTTTCCTTTTATTTGTTTCATAAGCAGTTAATGCATTTTATGTAGATGGTTGCATTGGATGTTCAGCAGTTACTTCATGTTGTTGTTCTTGTGCTTGATGCTTCTCTTGTTCTTGTTGCTGTGTTGAGTGTTGAAGTTGTTGTTGTATAGAATGTTGCTGTTGCTGTATTTGTATTTCTCTTTTGATATACTACCATATATAAGATATGTTTTTGCCTTTTTATACTCGATACCGAAGGTAAAGGGTATATTGGGTTTGTGCAATTTCCGTCATGGTGTCTGTCCGCCCGTCCGTCCGTATGTTCGCAACTTTTTTTCCCACCCTTCAAGCTGAAACTTGAAACTTTGCAAGCGTATTTATCTATGACATAGTAAATTAAAGTGTTAAGATTGGAATTCTACGATAAAAAAAATGGAAAATCGATTAACTCGATAGCTCAAAATCGATAAGTCCAGCTATTTTGCACGCCCTTACAGCTAGAACAACCAAATTTGAGGACAAGATAGCTACTAACAACTCCCAAAATAATGCATCAAAACTTTTGGAGCCACGCCCACCCAATCCGCCCCCAGCGCCCCAACAGCTGAAAACCAAAAATCCCAATACAGGCAAACCTCGATGGTGTGAACACTCGATAGTGTGAACAAAATATTTTGTTCACACTATCGAGGGTGAACAATCATAGCCTAAGTAGTATGAACATTTAGCTTTTTATTCATTTATATTGCTTATTCGCTTCGACTTTTGTGAGAACCGTTATAACGGGCTCTGCAGGCTTACACAGGCAAACATCGATGGTGGGAACAAAATATTTTGTTCACACTATCGAGTGTTCATACCATCGAGTGTTCTCACCATCGAGGTTTGCTGCATGGTGAAACAATATAAAGGTCATGATGAAACAATATATTGTTTCAATATATTGTTTCACCATGGTTTGCTGTATGCATAATGAAATAACATGACTGTATGTACATTCGCTCTTTTCTCGCATCGACTTTTGTAAGAACCGTTATAACGGTATCTGCGAATTTTGTGAAATTATCGTAAGTTAAAAGAGTAAATCACATGAAATTCTGCATTGTAGCAAAAGGCGCCATTGCAAGTGAAGTGTTTTGTGACCATTAAGTTTAAAAGTTACTTAAAATGCCAAAAAAAAACGTTTCTTAGTTTAGCAATATATTATAGATCACCTAGATAAAGGTGCAAAAGTGACCACATTAGCAAAAAAATATTCCGTTGCTATATCTACGATTTGTTTATTTAGAAACAACAGAGTTAAAATTGTGAAGGCTTCTGAAGAACTTCACAGTACATGGAAGTGTACTTTAAAACATGCAGAATTTCCACGATTTCTACGTATATAAATGGGTTGTGGCACAGCGTAAGAAAAACATGCTAATAAGTGGTGAAATGATTAAAAAAAATGTTGTGTTTTGCACACAAAAATGTTTGGAAAGAGCTCAAATTTTCATGCAAGCAATGGATGGTTGGAAAATTTTAAAAAACGGATCGGAGTAAATTGTTTAAAAGTGACTGGAAAAATATTATCTGCTAAGCCAGAACTGGATGATCCGTTCAAAAAAAAGCTTGCTGAAAAAATTGAAAGTCTTCAGTTGACAAAAAGCCAAATTTATAATGCTGATGAATTATCATTGTTTTATCAGCTCCTACCAAACAAAACATTTGTTGCTGCTTATGAAAAAGGTGCACCTGGAATGAAAGCAGCTAAGACAAGAGTTACGGTTCTAGGATGCGTTAATGCGTCAGGAACGCACAAACTGCAATTACTGGTGATAGGAAAATCCACGACGCTTCAAAAATTTTCCCCTGACATTTTTAAGCAATGGTTTTTAAAAAATTTGGTACCAGAGTTAAATTTCAAATTGACAAGTAATTGAGTTAAGTGTACTGCATTGTTCCTATTTTAAATCAAGGTAAAGGAACATATGCGAACGAAATTTTTGCCAGAAAAAGCCCTTTTATTGGTGGACAATGCTACATGCCATCCTCAAGGATTACAGACAGATGACGGAGCAATTATTGTTATGTTTCTCCCTCCAAATGTGACACCTTTAATTCAACCGATGGAGCAGAATATCTTAAGATTGACGAAATTATATTACAGGAAGAGCCTTCAAAGTTCTCTAATTGGTCTTAAAGAGAATCTGGAAGAATCAATTAAAGACGCAGTCATAACTTTGTCAGCAGCATGGGATAAGGTAAGCGAGGCAACCATCGCTAAATGTTGGAATAATTTGCTAGATGTTCAAAACGAAGACAATGATGAAGATGACATACCTCTGAATAAATTGCAAGAGATATGGAAAGATGACAGCCAAGTGCTTATCGAAGAAACTGTGGATTTGCTACAGGAGATTGGACAGGTACAAAGATAAAAATTTCCACTTACTTCTATGAGTTTTCAATTAATATTACACTCTTTTTTAAAGGAAGCATTTTCTGTTCAAGAGATACTGAAATGGAATGCTGATGATGTTCAGGAACCGTTTGAAACTTTTGCATGCTCAGATTCAGATTCAGACTGCACTGTTTTCAATGCTGAGCAGCCACCACAAAAAAAATTTACGCACGATCAAATAATTGAACACATAAATGATGTTTATATTAGGGGAGAGCAAAATGATCTGCCGCTAAATGAACTTATAGTTTTAAGGTCTATAAGGGAAAGAACGGTTTTAAAAAAATTTAACAAAAAAGAATTCAAACCTCTTTAAAAACTTTTTTCAAAGCAGTGTAATTTACTGATTGTTTTTCATTTGTACTAAATTCTAAACTAAGAACTTGTAGGATATTTTAAAACATTTTTATGGAAATTGACTCTATATTTAATTTTTTAAAATGAATTTGAATAAAACCTTCAAACTAAATGATTTATTTAACTATGTTGCATTCATATATATCAATTTATAAACAAAATATAAAAACCTCGATAGTGTGAAAAAACTCGATTGTGTGAACAAATTTAAAAATTTTGAATTTCTTCTTGTTCACACTATCGAGGTTTACCTGTATCTTCTACAGTTTTTGAGCTAGAGCCACCAAACTTGGTGCGAATATAGGTGTTGACGACCACCAACTAAACTAGTAAAGACTTTGGATGCCACGCCCATCCATACTGGCCTAGCCGCCCTAAAACTTCTCTAAAAACGGAAATGCGTGTATCTTTCATAGTGTTAAAGCTCGAGTCACCAAATTGGTAGGAAGATAACTGCTAATGACTTTCAAAAAACTGCATCCAAGTTTTGGAGCAATGCCACCCCGTTCTCCAGCCCCCTGCATTTTGAAATCAAAAATCACCTATATCTTCCACAGCTTTTGAGCTAGAGCCACCAAATTTGGTGAAGAAGAACCCAAAAAATTTGGATGCCGCCCCCCACCTATACCGCCTCCGGCCCCCTTTCCACAATATTCTACTAACTTTGAGCTACAGTCATCAAATTCGGTATGAGGATAGCAATCGACATCATACATAGCCCCCCTTCCAGCATATCTTACTTTTTTTGAGCTAGAGATACCAAATTTGGTAGGAGGATAGCAATTGACATTATACACAGATCTGCAGCAAAAATGTTGATGCCACGCCCCCCCTCATGACAGCCCCCAGCCCACTCCACCATATTTATCTAGCTTTGAGCTAGAGTCACCAAATTTGGTAGGAGGATAGCAACTGACATCATACACAGATCTACAGCAAAAATTTTAACAAACTTCAAGCTAGAGTCACAAATTTGGAAGGAAGATAGCTTTTTAGCATCCGCATCTGCACCAGACAATCTTTGAGGCAGCGTACACCACTGCCGTATCCGCACCCCATTGGGATTAGGTCTCTTTTTATCTGTTTTATTACTGGTATCGAGTATACCGCTGTCGGGTGCGTCCGACTGCAACGCTTCTACTTTTTGTTTCTTCAGCAGTTGTTGCATTTGTAGTTTGTGGCTGCTTTTGCTGTTGTTGATCTAATGAATTCTGAATAGTTTTTAAAAAAAACACCATAATTTCAGCACCATATTTATACGAAATGTACTCACTTCCATTACACACAAAACTTATTTGAAAATGAAATTGATTTGTTGTGGCTTGTAAGGGGTTTTTCCGATCTTATTCTTTGCGCTGAAGAAGTGTTAGGTAGTTCATAGTGTTAGGAGTACAAAGCACCTGGCAACTCTGCTACATAGCGAAACACGCACTTAAATGAGCAGTGTTAACCCAAGTAAATGCTGAAAGCTATTTTGCAATGTCGCTGCGAAAACAAACTAATTATTCGGACAAAACAGAAACTAAATATGAATAGTTTTGCAATTGAAATTGATTTTCTGTGACCATTATATTTATTTATTATAGCTATATATATATATGTAAAATATTTGCCAACATAAAAATATTGCCAGCCCTGAAACCCTGCATTTGAAAATTCATAAGCTTATACGTACAATATAATTGTTTTTTTGCTTGTGTTGCTGTTTATGGTCATAAAATACACAATAGAAATTTGTTTACATGAATTCAACTGACATATATAGCTACCCGCGCCTGAAGATGTTAACACAGCAATAATGGGTAACGATAGAACTTTCTGAAAATTTCGTGCAAATCGGTTAAGACACCGGAGATGTCGAATTGAATCGATTGAAGTTAAGTCAGTTTTTAGTTTTGTTTACATTGACCATTATTTTAAATAGCTGAGAATACCTTTAGGGCACAGCCCACCCTTCACTTATAATTCCCAAGCAGCTAGCACCACTCTGCATCAATTTGTCCAACAGAGTTTTTATCTATTTCTCCCTGTACATTTTCTGCTTCATTACCCTACAGTTAAATATTGTGCAGAGTACAGCACACTAAAACCCAATTGAAAACGAAACGCTGGCTTTTCGAGTCCTTAAATCTGACAAGTATTTCTTTCAAACTGCAAAGTTTTCCTTTAAGGACTCCAATGCAGTTCTCCACTTTCACGCGATGTTGACGTTGCCTTTTATTATATAACGGCTGCCTGTTCACCTCCATGATCCGGGAGTTACTGGGAATGTGTTGCATTTTGGCCGGCTTCTCGAAAAGCTTTATCTCGCAGCCATCAATGTAGCCCACGCAGTGTGGCACATTTTGAAAAGTGCGCTCCACAATCTGCTGGCGCTAAGCTACATCAGGCCAATTAAGATATCTGAGCATCAGTCGCAAAATCGCAAAGAACACCCTTTTAGTAATGTTGTCCAAAGTTCCACCGACACCAACCCCAAAAACTGTGCATATCTTTCTTACAGACGCACTGTTTCCGGATGAGCCCAGCCAAAAAAGCACAATGCAAATCAACCTCAATATGTTTTTGGCACGGTGTGCTGAGAATGTTGGTGCGACAATCGATGGCTTTTGGCACGTTAAAGCATTCTCTCCGACGGCACGAATAAATTGCTGCAACATTGTCAACAAAGTCTTCCATGACCTCCTCAATCTCCGAATGAACTTTGTCTTGCCGGGACACATTTACGTGTAGCAATTATCGAGAATTTACGTGTTACGATGGTTGCGTTGACCGAGGTCTTGCTTTCTTTGATAATAATAAAGCATAGCACTCAAATATTTTACTCTCTTTTCAGTTCACTAAAATTAGCGTCAAACATATTTATACCCTGAACCCATAAAATGGGTAAAGCAGGGTGTAATGGTTTTGTGCAAAAGTATGTAACAGGCAGAAGGAAGCATGTCCGACCCCATAAATAATATATATATGCTTGATCAGTATCACTAGCCAAGTCGATATGGCCATGTCCGTCTGTCTGTCTGTCCGTCTGTATGAACGCGTAGATCTCAGAGACTACAAGAGCTAGAGACTTCAGATTTTGAATATAAGTTCTCGTATACCATAAGCAGAACAAGTTTGCTTCAAGTTATCGATAACTGCTCTGGTTTTTGATATACACATGGAATCGATAACAAAAAATATCGAATTTAGAAAATGTAAAAATGGGGGTTGGTGTAATGGGTAACGATAAGACTTTTCTCAAAATTTCGTTCAAATCGGTTAAGAAGCACCAGAGATATCGTAAAGTTAAAACAGTCATGAGTTTTGTTTAAAGTGATCATTATTTGAAGCATACTTTTAGGATGCAAGGACTTCAACTGGGTTCAGGGTATCTTCTGGTCGGGCTATCCCGACTAGAGCCTTCTTACTTGTTTTATTATGTAATAATACATATGTATGTATGTTAGGGTTGTAGAATATTTTTAAAATTTCGTGTCAATATTTTGTTTTGAAAAAATATCAATATGATATTTGAAATCACTTTGAAAACATCGAATTTTTGATATTATTGTTTTCCTGTTTTCCCATACATAACTTTTTTTTGGTTGCAATTCCCAAAACTAGCATGGTGCTTGTTTTAAAGGTGTGAAGCCAAATTGGTCAAGCTAACGCTAGTTTTAATAACTATTCAGTAATACACTTGGCTGTGTCATTTTTTATTTCTTTGTAATTTCTTTAACGTCCATTTTGACCTTGATCTGTGCGTTTTGCGCTCGCTGCACGCATTACAAGAGTGACCAACGCAAAATATCATAAAATATTCAAAAAATATTTTCTTGAAAAAATATACCGATATAATATATAATATAATATTGTTTCTTATAAAAATATCGGTATATTGATATTTTATCAACAGCCCTAAAGTACATATACATGTGTATGTTACAATATTTTCATTACAATTGCCAGTGTTCCCACCAACAGAACATTTTTTTTTTGAATAAGTTTTTTTTACACAATAGTTTTATCTTTGTGGTTTTTGTGAATCAGTAATCAGTACAAATTCGCAAAAATATATTCTTTTTTTTTTGTATTATAAACAGATTACTATATTTTAATACATTTATCAAAAGCTTGAAAAGACACGTTTTCTTAATTGTGAAAATCAAACGCGATTTCTGATAGCATAAAAAATAAAATTGGTACACAGTTTTTGTATTTGTTTTTTCTTCTTCTTGTTCAGCTTTTGTTGCTCATATAAAATTAACAATTACAAGCTTTAATGTTAATACGCTTAATATTAATTGTAAAGTTAAATTTAAAATAAGAATATATAAAAAACATGCATTTACGAAAAAACACATGAAAGTTTTGATGGCAAACATAAAGTGGGCGAAAGTCCATTACAATTCACAAAAATCAGTTTTGGTTTTGTTTTTATAGTTGAATTGTAATAAATTCAGTGTTTTTTTTTTTCATGGTTTTCGTTATAAAAAAACAGCTTTTTTGCATGGTCATTAATTAATAAAGCGATTCAAAAGGCATAACAAGGCGAGAGTCATGCCAAACACAGCTGTTAAAAAAAATTTAAAGAAATCATAATTATAAAAATAACTATTATAATAATATAAATTATACAACGCATGTATGCTCCTCGCTCAAAGCTATCCAAACACTCATGATGTGATTATCTTTTTAATCAGTTGTTGCTTGCTTTCTTTTTGTTTTATTTTTGGAATGCTATTTCTCGCTCGCACACATGGTTAATATATTAAACATCAGAAATTATCGTTTTGTTATGTTAGTTTGGTAAGTAACAGAGGCACAATTTAGGTGAACTCGTTCTAAAATTTTGAATAGAGCTGCTGTTATTGTAAATTAGATGTTGCTTCGATTGTTTCAATTACATGTGTAAAAGTATAATGCTTGTGCGTTGTGTTCTTGTTGATAGTTAGTTTTGGCTCATTTGAAATGAGAGCTTTCTGCTTTTGTATACAATATATAATTTAAAACATATTGCAAGGCACAATTCTCTGCGTGCACATTAATATTATATATATATATTTTTAAAAAAAATTTGACTTAGTTGAGAACGCGTTTCAATGGCAGTTTTTAACTCTTGTTCAAGCAATTATTTGTTTTTGTTTTTGTTGTTTGTTTGCACGTGCACTAGTTGGGGATGGGAGAGGGACCAGGGGATCAGAGGTTTGATTCCAAACTGATAAATATTAATAAGACAGTCAGCTTTTTATATGGAAAATTTCACTAAAAGGAAACAATTGGCATTTGTTAATGCTGCTGCTTCGGCATCTCCTGTTTTTTTTTTCCAAGTTATTTGCCCGCATATATTGGGTTCTTAAAGGTGGATGTGGCCTGTTTGTATATAGGATTCTCGCCCTAAATGTGAAAAATAAAAAATATAGAAAAAATTTTAATAATACAGTAATTGATATAGCATTCAATTTGTTTTGCCGCCTACCGTGTCCCATTTAGCATTCATGCGCTCTTTTTCAAAACGAGCAAACTCTCGACGATCATGTATGGTGGTAAGCAATTTCCAGAGCATCAATATGGCCAGTCCGATAAGAACAATTGTTGCAATGACACCGAGAACAATGCCAAGCATAAATACCTTAGGAGGGCACTCCTTCTCCTCCTGAGCGTGGACAACTAACTCACCCACTTCGCTGTATTTGAACGTAAACTTGCAATCATCCTCATCGAAAAAGACGCACAATTGCTCATCTTTGTGCTCATCGATTTTGACTTTCTCAACGCCGACGGGTGTAAAGGTGGTGCAGTTTTTGGCACAATCATCGCCATGCTTAAGTTCGCCGGTGTGATACATCTGGCACTGGACGCAATCCTTAAGCTCATGACAACGGCCCGAGCATGTGGGGCACTTGTCACAGTATTTACCCGAATAGCGGCCATCTTCCGTAGATTTGCACTTGCAGACTCCACAATCACAGGTGCCATGGCCAGAGCAAATTTCGCCGCCATTCGGTGGCATGCATGTATCCTTCGAAGTTTGACAGTCACAGCTGCTGCCTGTCCAGCCGGGTTTGCAAACACAACGATTACATTCGCAGGTGCCATGATCGGGTCCGGAGCACAGCAAGTTCTTGCGCCGCTCACAGCTAAAGTTCTCACACTCGCAATATTTACCAGAGATTATCTCCTGGGGATTCAAGCGCTTGTTGCACTCACAGGCGCCGCACACACAATTTCCACGGCCATTGCATTCGGCAACATTTGTATCGTTGCCTGGTCGGCACATATTATCGTTAACATTGTTCAGATGCACATCGGACATGGAGCATTCGCAGGTGTTGCCAAAATGCTGCTCATCGCATTCACAGATGCCACACATGTAGGTGCCATGCTGGTGACAGTTTTTAGAGTGCATCTCATAGCCGGTGGAACCAGCATGTTCGCATGGGCACGAGCACAACATCTCCAGATCAATGATCATGCTCTCGTTGATGCCAACTGGATAGATTTGGATGACCTTAAAAATAACAAATCAAACCGTATAAGACATACTGTTAAAACATATAAAAACATTCAGATGCCAACCTGATTCCAATCGCGTGGATTTGCCGGGCACTTAGTGACTGCGATTTGGGCTGTAAATGTCACCTTGTCGCCGACCTTAAGACCACTGCACTTGTTCGTCTTGATTTGTGGTCCATTGGTAAGGCAGCTGGACAAATAAGTAATCTTAACATCACCCATGGCATTGTCCTTCATTTCCACTGTCGATGAGATTTTCTAAATGCCCCCAGTAATATTTAATTAATAGAGACGGTAGCGATTGTTGTTATTAACTTACCCCATATTCTTCGCGCACCAGATCGACTACATTGGACGAATCGTTTGACAATATGGCGCTGGATGAGCCCTCAATGTGTCCGGAAAGTTTCTGATAGACAGAGTACTGATTCTGTGTGACGGCAAAAATAATATTGATGGCATTCTGTTTGACCTTCTGATTTATCTGTGATATGCTTGGATAATCCTGAATGATCGAATGCGTGTACATGCCGTGTCCATTCAAATGGCACTCGCCATCGTTGGGCGTTATCACGCCACCCAATTTACCATCGCCGGCATAATGGAACCCCGCGTCCGTTGAGAAGACCAACAAGCGACGGGCTTGTTCACGCCATCCAACCTGCTGGCGGCAAGCAATTGCTTGCATAATGGCATCAAAGCCACCTTCGGGTGCATCCAAATTACCAGAGACAGCCGCCTGTTTTACCTCGTTCTATGTTATGTATATGTGTGAATGAGGGGATGGGTATAATAAAATAAGATAAATTTAATAAAATCTACGATTGTGGGCAGCATGTTGTGGTGAGTGGGATTTAAAGGATTAGGCATACTCTTGCATTTTAAAATGGTGTTTGTCGCCAAGTGCAACTAAAATCGCTTGTTTAAAATAAAAATTGATCGGTTGGAATAACTTGCAAATCGTGCCTTTATTAAGTTCTTTCATTAAATTGAAAACAGCGCTTTAAAACGTTACAAGCAGTTTCAATTATAATCAAGGCAAAAAATTTGCCAGTAAGATTGTGAACTATATGCACCATCAATATCTACAAGAGTGTGCCTGGAAAAAAGAAAGAGCAAGCAAGCAAGCGACAATGGTTAAGCATTATAATAACAACATCGATCTACATACTTATAATAAGTGCAACAATATTTAACAACAGTTAAGATACACAACCAGGCAAATAGCAATACAAACAAGTAGAAGCGTTGCAGTCGCAACCGACTGCGGTATACTCGATCCCTATAATAAAACCGGTAAAAAAAGGCCTGATTTCAACGGAGTACAGTTTTGGCAAGGGTGTATGCTGCCTTAAAGATTATCTGATGCAAATGGAGACGCCACCAGCTATCTTCCAACCAAATTTGATGACCGAAATCCAAAGTTTGTAAAAGGTGGGAGAAGAGGGGATGCAGTCGGTATGGGTAGACGTGGCATCCGAAATTTTTGATGCAAATCTTTGGGGGATGTCAATTGCTTTTTTCCTACCAAATTTGAAGAATCTAGCTCAAAGTTTGTAAAAGGTGGGGGAAGGGAGATTTGGGATTGTATGGGTGGCCGTGGCACCCAAATTTTTGATGCAGTTTTTTGAGGGTCTTCATCACCTATCTTGGCTCGATACCGAAGGTAAAGAGTATATTGGGTTTGTTCAATGTCCGTCCGTCCGTATGTGCGCAATTATTATCCACACCCTTTAAGCTAGAGACTTGAAAGTTTGCAAATATCTTTATCTAAGGTCGAGTAAATTAATGTGATTGGAGTTTTACGATAACTGAGGGACTGGCAAATCGATAAATTCGATAACTCAAAATCGATAACTCCAACTATTTCGCCCATCCTTACAGCTATATCTACCAAATTTTGGGGGAAGATAGCTACAAGAACCAAAAAAGTGCATCAAAAGTTTTGGAGCCACGCCCACCCATTCCGCCCCCCCGTTGTTTAAAACAAAAAAAGCCTATATCTTCCACAGTTTTTGAGCCAGAGCAACTAAAATTGGTGCCAAGATAAGCGATGACGACCACCGAAAAAATTCTTAAGAACTTTTGATGCCACGCCTATTCATAATGCCCTAGCTGCCCCAACGCTTCGTTAAAAACATCATTCATAGTGTTTAAGCTAGAGTCCAAATTTGGTGAAAATATAGCTGGTAAAAACTCCCAAAGATACATCAAAGTTTGGAGGCACGCCCCCAATATTTCCAAGCTCCACTGCATTTTGAAAACAGAACTGCATATATCTTCCACATTTTTTGAGCTAGAGCCACAAAATTGAATTCCAAGAATTGTGATGAAGAATCCCAAAAACCCTTGGGATGCCACGCCCACCCATACCGCCCCCAGCCCTTATTCCGCCACTTCAACAAACTTTGAGCTATTTGGTTGGAAGATTGTTGACATCTTTCAAAGATCTGCATCATAGTTTTTGAGCCACGCCCCCTAATCTCTGCCCCCCTTTCATTTCCAAATCAGAAAAAACTATATCTTCTACATCCCCATTTGCATCAGGAAATTCACTGCCGCATCCGTACTCCTTTGCAAACAGCCCTTTTTTAAGGGTTTTATTACAGGTATCGAGCATACCGCAGTCGGTTGCGCCCGACTGCAACGTTTCTACTTAATTCAGGTTTCGTGTTTGGGCATGTTGACAACTTACAGAAAATTTATATGTGTCCGTGCTTAAGCCCATGATGTTACGATAACCATAGGGAGCATCACATTTGGGACATGGCTCCTCCAGGCTAAATTTTGTTCACGAATTTTTTTTACATTTTTTAAAATTTTTTTTCAAGTGTAGCAACAAGCAACCGATTTCACAATATTCATAAACATATATAGATAGATACAAGTAGTATATAGAGAGGGAAAGAAAGAGTAGTGAGCATAATTTTAAGTATATAAGACAAAATTAAAATAAATAAGAAATTAAATTTAAACGAGAAAAGTGCTTAGCTAAATGTAATAAAGTAAGAAAATTAAAATAAAGTAAAATAAATATATATATTGTGAGGCGAGCCCCATTATCCAGTATTGCAACACTGTAAAACAGTTTGACTCGCAGGATTACCACATCGGATTTTTACAACATTTATAAGAATGCAGCCACAAACAAATGCCAATACATAAAGATGGTATACATATATAAATAGTGACCAATATAGATTTATGCTTTTGTTGCTTTCACAACTAGAAAAATATATATGGTACAAATCCCTACAGAAAATAACGTGTTAAATATTTACATACATAAAGATTACACATAGACATGATCGCACTTATATATAAAGTATATAAATAAATAAAGTATGTTAACTATAACTAAATATTTTATATTCCATACAATACAATATACGAATTAGAAGTTGTAAAGATCGATAGTAAGGAGCCCAGGCAACACACAAGAAGCAAGGAAAACTTATTTTGTTTAATGTTTGTATACAAAGTGCAAAAGGACACAAAGTGTAAATTTTATGAAGATAATAAGCTGAATGTAAAAATGTATAGAGTGTGCAACAAAAATATATATATATGAGTATTTTATATTAATTTGGATCTTACAGAGAAGCTTTCGGTGTTATTGCTCAGTGGCATGTGATTGCGGTAACCATAGGGGGCCTTGCAATTATCGCATGGATGCTCGAGTCTATTTAAAAATACGCACAAGACATTTATTTATATAAATGAAATCGAACAGTTGTCGGTAGATGTTTTTTTTTTTGTGTGGCTTTAGTTTTTGAGTTTTTGTTTGGTTTTGCATAAGAGTAAAAAATTGGTAAAAGTTGGTTTGTTTTGAACTAGAAATAATAGATAAATACAAATAAGAGAACATGACTCTAGAAAAAAGGAATCTTCGGTTTACCGAATGTTGATTATTTTTGCAGATGTTCCGTATAGAATTTATGTCATTAAACTCTGATACCGAAGATAAAGAGTATATTGGGTTTATGCAATGCCCTTCATGGTATGTCTTTATGAACGCGCATTTATTGAACGCCCTATAAGCGAGAGACTTCAAGATTGGCAAACATCTTGGTCTATGTCTGCATCAGACAAAGTTTCAATAAAGGGTTTCAATAGAGTTACGCTCGTATATTTTATTTTTCGAACAATGATACTCAAATACCCAAATGTGCTCGACAAAGAGTGAGACCAGTATGCAAACCGAAATCATGGTGGAGCCTTTGTGATCTTTGAGGATGTGAGAGCTTTAACGGAATCGGTGATTATGTACCAATCAATTGTACAATGAACAATGAAGTTATTTACGCATCCCAAACGACCACGCATTTATTACTGGTGACAAGCTCATTAGACAAGACTTTATTCTTTTTTGATAATTATAATTATATATAATCACAAAAATATGAAAATTTTTTTAATGTCAAAATTCTTTTGTCCACTATTGTAGAAATATAATTTCTCATTAGCTTAAAATGGTTGAACTCTCGGAAATTATGACTAACTTGAATTTTGTCTTTTAATAATAATAGCATATCTAGACTTAGATATTAAAATAATTAGTTTTTTGGAATAATACTCACTTCTTAGGAATAGTGGATACGTAAGGCATGAGAACCTTGTCAACGAAAGAACCAAAGCCCAAACGGAAATTAGAGGTGATGCGCTTCATTGTCTCGGAGAGTTTATCGCCCAGTGCGGATAGTTTTTCCTTGTCATCCTCCATTGATTTGGACAGATCCATCAAATAGTAGAGATCCACGGGATAGTCCTCGGCCTGTGAGTAGCTAACATCCAGATCGTGCACTTCATCTACACAGAGGTTCAAAATTATGTTGTCATGCACGTATTGATAACAGTTATTGGTAATACTTACTAATACGCAGTTTAAGGCTGACGCGTTGTGGCTTAATCTGCACAATTTCACCAGCAGCAGCCGCAGCACCGAAAGCTGCTGCTGAGCCAGCGGTACCAGAGCTGGAGCTGAAACCGGAGCTGGAGCCCGAAATGGAACTAGAGCCATAACTTGAACTGGAACTCGAGGCTCTATAAGAACCGATAGCAGAACTTTGCCGATGTGCACTGTTCTCGTAGCTGCCATTTGAAATATATTGGCCACCTGACCAAGCGACACCACCACCAGCCAACGTCAGATCCTTGTTGATCAATATGCGCTCCGATGTATCGGGATTCCAGATATACTCCTCCGGGCAAATTTCTTCCTCCGGTGTATGCAAAAAGCAGCGTGGCTGATCACCATACGAGGGGTTCATGCACCAGCCACAGTTCTGTGTCTGTATGCACTCATGACAGGTGGCTTTGTTCACACAGGGATTCTGCTCCAATTTGGCTGGCGATTGCGGAGATGATACCTGTGCTGATGTTAGTGTCGGTTGTTCAGTCTGTGCCACTTTTGGAAATAGGACAAAAGTGCAAACAAAAACACACAGCAATGCCGCATTCAACATACTCGCTGTCGTTTTTTGCCTCTTGCGGTGGGCGGGTGCTAGTGCGGAAACTTCTGCTGTTGCTGTAGCTATTGGTATAACTGTCTCTTGTCTCATTATCGCTTACAAAGTGCACGCTCTTTCTATTTTACACACCCTCTCTCTTTCTCTATTTTTTTTGTGTCTTATTGTAGCGTTGTCGCTATTTTTTTTTTTATTACGTGGGTGGGTGCTAAAGTTTAAGGTTCATTGGCTAAAACAAAGTAATAAAATTTGCAATGCAATTAGTAAATGTTCAATAAAAATGCTTCGTTTTGCATTCATTTTGAATATATGTATGTATATAAATTTTATTTGTAACTGGTAACAGTTTTAGCAGCATCCTTATACAATTTAAATACAAATATTAGCGTTACCCGCCACCATCTAAAATAAATTTGAAAGAATGACACTAAAGTTTATATTAATTTAATTTTATGTCATGACATTTATGTCATTGATTTAACATGATCATGAAAGTTATGCCGAGGTTAACTAATTGGCACTTTAACTGGACATTGAGAAACCGGCCCTAAATCAGTTAGGTTTTCTTAGGGCCGGTTTCTCAATGTCCGGTTAGCGTAACTATCCCAAGTTTAGTCGAAATTGAGTTTCTCAATGTTCGTTTAGGGCTTAGCGTGCGATAAACTTAACCGATGCCTGAGTGCCGGCTAACATTTATCGTTCGTTAAAGGGCCGATATAAATATCGCTAAAACCATCGTTAGGCAAACAACTGGCTCAAGCCGTCACTTGCATTGTATATGTTTTATTATTATACAAAATATTTTGGTTTGACTTCTCAAGAACATTAACTGCATGCTTCTCAGCAACCGAAACGTTTTTCTTACGCGCTCAATAAAATTAATGTTTTAAGCATTTGTTTCGAATTTGGCGGTAACAAAACAAAAAATATACCACACCAAACAGGTGATTTCCTCGTAATTAGTTGGCAGCACCATCAGAGCGATAGTATCTGAACGAATAAGGTTAACTTTGCATTAGGGGTTTTCACACGCAACGTTGTTATTCGTTATTCGTTATTCGTTAAAGTTCTACATGTATTTTGTTTTTGTAAATTTAACAAAATGCCGGCTTAACGAATAACACTTTAACGAGCTGACAACCCCGACAAATTACTTGTTATTCGGTAAAACACTAATCAGCTGTTGTTTGCTTTGTGTTTTGTCAAATGTGTTGCAAATAATTGATTGAAAGTAGGTATTTTAACGATTAACAGCTGACGTAAAAAACGAGTCTTCACAGTTGGCAACCTTTAACAAATTTAACGAATAACGAATAACAACGTTGCGTGTGAAAACCCCTATTGAGAAAACCAAACTGGCTTAACACGAGCATTAAAGTTATACCGAGATTAACTAATTAACACTTTAACTGGACATGGAGAAACCGGCCCTAAATGCAATTAAACTTATTCGTTCTGATACTATCGCATTAATGGTGCTGCCAACCTTACGAGCAAATCAGCTGTTATGGTATTTTTGTATGTTTTGTGTATGCCAAATTCGTAACGAATGCCTAAAACATTGGGGGTGTTCACTTGTCTTTGTAAAGTGGCAAAGCGTAAAATTGCAAACTCAAAAGTGTCAAAAAAAAAAAACAACAAAATACATGAGAAAAAGTTTACGCCGTTTTTGAAACCCTAGGGTGTGACTAAAAAAAACTGTCGTAAATTGCAAAAATAAAAAAATCGAATAAAAATACTTGGTATCGAGCAGCCTACGTTATTTTTGTCAAAAAAAAACTTTGGTCACATTAAACAAACAATCAAAATTAATAGCAACTTTTATATTTAGAAAAATTGAAAAAAAATGTGCCCTTGGTATGACCAACTGTGGGTATCCGTTGGTCTACCTCTAAGTGCGAATATGGCATCTTTATAATGTATCTTATTCATACCTAAAAAGTAACGAATCAAGGTTTTGCTTTTAAATAACAGGTGGTCAAAACAGCTGTTTTACGACGACAATTACAACTGTCGAGCAAAAAATACTGCCCACTAGCTCGTGTGTGGCAAAATTACGCTTTGCAACTTTACAAGTAGTGAATACCCCAATCAATTTTATTGCTGTGGAGTATGCAGTACCTGTTCTTGTGGAGTCAAATCAAAATATTTTTAATAATAATAAAATAAATAAAATGCAAGTGTCGGTTTCAGGCAGCTGTTTGTTTTACGATGGTTTAAGCGCTATTAACAACGGCTCCTAAACGGAGCATAAATGCTAGCCTTGTTGAAAAGTTCTTTCGTTACCCATTATTTCAACCCCCGTTTTCACATATTCCAAATTCGATATTATATGTAATCGATTACACGTGTATATCGGAAACCAGAATAGTTATCGTTAGTTTGAAACAAACTTGTTCTGCTTATGGTATAGGAGAACTTATATTCCAAACCTGAAGTCTCTAGCTCTTGTAGTCTCTAACTGACGGACAGACGGAAAAGGCCATATTGACTCAGCTATTGATGCTGATCAAGAATAAATATACTTTATGGGGTCAAAGATGCTTCCTTCTGCCTGTTACATACTTTTGCACAAAACCATTTTACCCTGTTTTACCCATTTGATGGGGTATAACAAGTAAGAAGGCTCTAGTCGGTAGAGCCCGACTAGAAGATACCCTGAACCCAGTTGCAAAAAATTATACTCCATGCGGCTTAAAAGTATGCTTCAAATAATAATCAATTGAAACACGAAATTTTGAGATAAGTTCTATCCCTAACAATTTTTTTAACCCCCGTTTTTACATTTTTCAAATTCGATATTTTTTGTAGTCGACTACATGTGCATATCGGAAACCAGAATAGTTATCGATAATTTTAAACAAACTTATTCTGCTCATGGTATAGGAGAACTTATATTCCAAACCTGAAGTCTTTAGCGCTTGTAGTCTCTGAGATCGACACGTTCATACAGACGGACAGACACACAGTCGGACATGGCTATATCAACTCGGCTATTGATGCTGATCAAGAATATATATACCTTATGGGGTCCGAGATGATTCCTTCTGCCTGTTACATACTTTTGCACAAAACCATTATACCCTGATTTACCCATTTTATGGGTTCAGGGTATAAAAATCAGCATTCGAAATATTTTTAAATCATTTTGGACAACACCCGATGAACTCGCTAGACTGAATGTGATTATTTTCAGCTTCACATTCCGTACAAGTAGATTTTTATACTCGATACCGAAGGTAAAGAGTATATTGGGTTTGAGCAATGTCCGTCATGGTGTCTGTCCGTCTGTCCGTCTGTATGTTCGCAACTTTTTTCCACACCCTTCAAGTTAGAGACTTCAAACTTTGCAAACCCCTTTATCTATGGCATAGTAAATTAAAGTGTCAAGATAGGAGTTCTACGATAACTAGGGGGCTGGCAAATCGATAAACTCGATAACGCAAAATCGATAGATCCAGCTATTTCGCAAGCCCTTAAACCTAGAACTACCAAATTTGGGGAGAAAATAGCTACTACCAACCCCCAAAAAACTGCATCAAAAATTTTGGAGCCACGCCCACCCATACCGCCCCCAGCCCCCCCGCAGTTTAAGACTAAAAATTACCATATCTTCTACAGTTTTTGAGCTAGAGCCATCAAATTTGGTGCCAAGATAGGTGTTGACGATCCCCAACCAAATTCAATAATAAAATACAAAAACAAAAACAAAACATAATTAAAAATAAAAAACTATTAAAAATACTACTTTAAAATAATAATAATAAATGTTTTTTATTTGAATATGAATATTTATTTTAATTTAAATGTCACAACAAAGCAACCAAAATGTATCGGCCGTATACATACAACCAAAACACTTTTTATACCTAACTCTGTCGCACTAACAAAACAACCCCTTAAAAGAGTCAAGAGAGTAAAATAAAGAGAGCAACTTGACTGTCTCCCTCGCACTCACATGTTCCAATCAGTTGGTACTTGGTTGCTCGCATGACACTACCATATTAATTGTATCATGATCCAGCGGCTCGAGTCTGCCGTTGCCTAACGTTCGCAAGCAAAGCAGGCAAAGGAATGACTTGCAGTTTTTGCGCTGCACACTTTTTTTAGTCTATTTGCATTTATTTTATACATCTAACATATAACAAATAACGAAAGTTTATGTTGACAGATTATCTTAATATATATAAATCTCGTGTCACAATGTTTGTCCTCAATGGACTCCTAAACCACTTAACCGATTATAATAAATTTCGCACACCATGTGCAGTTCGATCCAACTTGAGAGATAGGATAGTTTAAATCTCAAATTATAGTCGCAATTTTAATTTATTGCTAATTATTTGTCTGTTATTATTTGACAGTCACAATTATCTGTTAAATCCAAATGATTCTAACAGATGGCGATACCTGTCGAATGGGTTGAGTAAGAAATCAATAGATGGCGCTGCTATGGTAAATCTACGAACGTGTCATATAAGCTACATTTTAACAGCATAATTACCACGTGTTGTTGACGCTATAAAATTAATTAAATTTATTTTGTAGTGAACGAAATACCGTATAATTCAATTATTTCCACTTTTTAAATTTTTGGTGTTAGCATAGCCGGCCACGTGTTACTTAGACTGAAGTGTAAATGAATTCATATTATAATGAAGATAATACAGTGAAATTAATCCTGTTCTTTACTTATTTGTGCTTCATTGATCAAAACTTTATAATTTAATTTGAATATATGTATGTAAGTATTATCACATAATTATAAAATTTAATTAAAATGTCAATGAAAAAATGATTTCCTACACTTTTTCAATAGTTGTACAAATATTTTTTTTTATTCTTTTTATTTAACCTCTATAAAAAATTATTTAGCACTTATTATTTCAATGTGGTATGATAACAAGTTTTTCAGATTTTTTTTCTTATATTTATACGATTAAATTAGTATTTCAATTCTTATTGAAATTATTATTTAAACTCTATAATTTAATCTAGCAAACCCGGCGAACTCCGTTTCGCCACCAAATTTTATTTTATTTCAGAACAGTAATGAATTCATTTCGAATACAAAAATGAAGTGTTATTTAGTTGAACTTCTGAAGAACGAAATGAAAGTAAGTCCAGAGTAAATACTGAATCGAAGCGTTATACGTGTCCGCAAATTATCCGTTTCATTGAAGTGAACTGTTGTGAAATGAAATAAAATTTGGTGGCGAAACGGAGTTCGCCGGGTTTGCTAGTTGCATATATGTCCCAGATATTACAGAGTGTACCCTGCTAAGTGACCTCAACTCTATCAAACCCGTCTTCTTGCCTGGCCCAGATAGAGTTACAGATTTTAGACTAAGATACTGTGCGGATTCACTTTGTAAACCCATACATAAATTATTTTACTCGTCGGTTGACTCAGCTGTGTTTCCTGGTATATGGACGGAATCTTTTATTATTCCACTCCACAAAAATTCTTCTAAGTCTAACGTAAAAAACTACTGGGGTATATCCAAGTTATCTGCCATTACGAAAGTCTTTGAAATAATTATATGCTCTCAATTGCAGCACTTATGTAGTACAATTAGTACAATTTTATCCCCTAACCAACACGGTTTTGTATGGCGAAGATCTACTACCACCAACATCTTGAATTCACCTCGCTTGTTGTCAAAGGGTTTCAAGCCAAAATGCAAACTGACGTCGTTTATACAGAATTTAGTAAGGCATTTGATTCTGTTTGTCATTCTTTGTTGCTTCATAAATTAAATATTACTAGATTTCCCGCAAAACTCTTGTCGCGGCTTTCTGAGTACATACTTGTGTGGCCGAACACAAAAAGTAGTTTTTAAATCATTTGTATCCAAATCTATTTTTGTTACATCTGGTGTTCCCCAAGGGAATAACCTGGGACCATTGTTATTTAATCTCTTACTTAACGATCTTCCTGCTGTTTTTTCAAACTCTCGTGTTTATATTTTTGCTGATAATGGAAAGCTGTGTTTTACCTATAATGATGATTCTCTATGTAACTTACTACAGTCGGACTTGGGTGCACTGTCAGCCTGGTGCCGCTATAACTTACTAAATTTAAATTGTTCAAAATCCAAAGTCATGTCTTTTAGTAGAGGTACCTCTCATTCTGCTCACTACATGCTTGATACTTCACCACTTGTCCGCGTTTTTGAAATTAAAGATTTAGGCATCACTCTTGATAGTAAATTAAAATTTGATTCTCACATATCGTCGATGGTCAAGAAGCCCATTAATGTTCTTGGCTTCATCAAACGGTGGTCAAAAGAGTTTATTGATCCATTCACCACTAAAATGCTGCATACATCTCTAGTACGTCCCATCCTCGAGTATGGATCTTGCGTGTTGTCCCCGCTATACGGGATTCACCAGGATGGAATTGAATCTGTGCAGAAGAAATTTCTTTTGCTTGCGCTTAGAAGTTTTAACTGGGTTCCTGGAATAGACCTATCCCCATATTCAAGGAGACTTCTTTTAATTAATCTTCCTTCTCTGTTGAACCGTAGAAATATGCATGGTGTAGTATCATCACTAATCTACTTAATGGTGAAATCGACTCATCAGTTCTATTAAAACCAATAAAATTAAATGTTCCAATTACAACTACCCTCTTAGCCTCGATCGTCGCGTGAGCAACTATTTAATTCATGAACCATTTCGTGATATCAGTTGTGACTATAACCAGTTTCATTCCCTATTCTCTCTGGAGACCTCAACTCCAGTACTAAAACAGTCGATCCTTTTTTCCTCATCTAATCGTAACCACTATTCACTAATCTACCCCTATTCTTATTGGGTTTTCCTGGGTTTTCCGAATGCACGCAAAAAATGTTGGGCCACTAACTTTCTTGTTGAATTTCCCAGAGCTTTAACGTTAACTTAATACTTTTTTCCACCTTAATTTACTTTAAGATCTACATATAATTTTATATTTAACTTATAATTTTAATTCTTTGTTTTGGATTAATTTACCTTCATGTCCGCTGCTCATAGCTGACAATAAATAAATAAATATATCAATAAGAATGTACATAAATAAAGTAGTCAAACAGCAAAACTCCAACATCTAATTGGGAATTGATTTTCTGGCGATTCCTCTCTCAGAGAATATATTCGTAGGTTATTTTTCCAGAATCGTCTGCAAGTCATTTTACATGTTGACTGCGCTGAGACATTATCTCACGTAGCACAGCCAACTCACCCATATTGTGTGTATGGGCTCGCAGGCTGACGATTTTGTAGCGCACAAAAGCTTGTGTGTTTGCCGCGCGTCCGAATTTAGCATGCATATGAGCGTGAGTATATTCTTCTTGCGTTCTTTTTGTTTGTATGCTTTCTTGACTATCGCTTTTACCGCTAGCTGTAGAGCAGCATAACACTAGTGCGTATACTAAGATTTGTATATTTGAAAATGTTTTGGGCTTTGGTATCCGCTGGGTTTGTAGCTATTTTTCATATTTAATTTCTACCTGCTTCGAACATATTGAATGAGGACAATTTAAATAAATGCAATTATAATTTAAAGTTCTAGTTAGTTAAACTCGGCAAAAACCAATTTGGTTTTCTTAATGCAAAGTTAACCTTATTATCGTCTCAACTTCTCCCTCAATCTGCTTGATACAGTCCAAGTTGGAAGGTTAGTATAAACTTAATATGAATTTTGTGCAATTGAATAGCAAAACTTGAGATCGTTCATAGTATTACTTTTTTATGTTTTTGTTTATATTTTGGCAATAATTCAATAACACAAGTTTCCCTTAGTTTCTAAGTGATTTGATTTGATTCATATAAATCTTTGTTATTTTTGATATTTTTCTTTTTTCTGTGTCATTTACGTACGTTCAAATGCACTACTGAATACACTTTCGGAATTTGTGTGCACCTTTGCATAACTGTATGGCAAGGATTGTTGGAAACTTTCTTAGGATAAAAATTGGATCCAGTATGTATGAACAGCAATAGCAAAACTGATATTTGACTGCCTTGGAAGACAAAATCTTGTTTCTTACTTAAGCGCATTAATGGGATAAGAAAAATAGTTTTGTGGACAAGTGTTTGCAGAAGCTTAATTTTTTCTTCAAATAAATAAGCTTCTTAGATATGAATGATAGCTTGCCTGCCTTACGTATTCTGTGACCTTTTGGTACGTACCTGAAACACAAAACACATGCACTAGCAACTGATATGCACCTAGCCAACCAAGTATCTTGAGCTTAATGTGATTAGGCGAATCAATTGTATAATATTGATCGTTAAACTCAATTAAAATACATTATATTAATATGAATTTATTAGCACTCCATTGAATATATGAATGTACGCACACAATTAAACAGCGCTCTCTTATAGTTTTGTGAGAACAAGAGTAACTGTGGTTCTGAAAGCGCGACAAACAAAAACAGTATTAGAAATTATCTTTCTAGAATAATTTTTGATTAATGCTTGTACTCAGCACTCGGTTAAATTTAAGTCTCGGTAAACGCCTGTTGTCACATACAACGGAAACCGAATCCGAATGGAGTACATTTGCGACTGCAACCGAAACCGAAAATAGTAATTTTTCCGTTGCTAGCAACGCAATTTAAATTCAGTACATTAGCAACCGAAACCGAAACAAGTACTTTTGACTTTATTCGGTTGCTGCCAACCGACGATCAGCTGTTTTCTACAAACGCAGCCAACCTAACGCTGGTCATTTCTTTATGTTTTCCATCGCAAGCAGATATTTTTAAACTATAAACTTAAAACTTACTTAAAATTATGTCCAATGAATTGCTCCAATGAATAATTTTGCATTTTGTAACTGATAAAACGCGATGCGGATGAAAATTAACAAATGAAAAGAAGACGAAAGAATATTCCGTTCGGTTTCAGTTTTAGTTGTATGTGGCAACTCACGCAAAATAAGCCAGATACCGAAACAGAAACTGCAACCGAATTTTTGTATAGGCAATAGATTATATTAAATATAAATTTAGTCTCTCAAATATTAAGAATTATATAAAAAGGTGCTTAGGGTAAATTGAAACACAATTATTATTATTATTATCTTTTGTATAAAGTATTTATAACATTATTTTTTAATTTTTTCGTGGCATCTAAATTTTGGCTGCAGATCTTTGGGGGTCGACCTCATACCAAATTTAGTGACTCATAATCAAAGTTCGTAATATATGAGGGAAAGGGGGCTGGGCGCGGTAAGGGTGGAGCTGGCGTCCAAATGTTTGCTGCAGATCTGTGAATGGTGTCAATTTCTATCCTCCTACCAATTTTGGTGACACTAGCTCAAAGTTAGTAAGAGGTGTGAGAAGGGTGGGCTGGGGCAGTATGAGTGGGGCTGGCATCCAATTTTTTGGGTTTCTTCATTTAATATCTTGGCTACAATTTTGGTGGCTGTAGCTGAAAAACTGTGGAAGATATAGGCGTTTCTCATTTAAAAAAGCGTAGGAGCTGGGGGCGGAATGGGTGGGCGTGTTTTCAAAATTTTTGATGCAGTTTTTTGGGGGATGCCAGTAGCTATCTGCCTACCACATTCGGTAACTCTAACTGTAAGGGTGTGGGAAATATAATGATTTATCGATTTTGAGTTATTGAATTTATCAATTTGCAAGCTTCCCAGTAATCTTAGAGCCACAATCTTGACCCTTTATCTGTTACGGCCATAGAAAAAGGGATTTTAAAAGTTTCAAGTCTTTAGCTTGAAGGGTGTCGAAAAAAGTTGCGGTCATAAGGACGGACCGACACAATGACGGACATTGCGCAAACCCAATATACTCTTTACTTTCGGTATCGAGTATAAAAACGGAAAATGATTGGATTATGGTAGCTAAAGTAAGTTATGAACATATTAGGGTTAAAATTTATCTATCATAAATAAATAAATATGGCATCGATTGTATGTGGCCTCATTTCTTTTGTTATTAGTTTTGAATTTTAATATATCCGATAGAAATTCTTATAACGGATTTGCAAATTGATGGGCAATTTATATTGAAATCTCCACTTAAAACACGGGGCACTGTGTTACAACTTTTGTTTGGTGACTCAGTTATTGGCAACAAACGAAAGCGAATGATTGTATTGATGTTTGTATTAGGTGAAATGTAAATGCTAATGAATGAATGAATTCTTGTGCCTGTAAAGTTAAAAAAAATATGAAGAACTATTTATATAGCTTACTCCTTGTGAAAATATGTCAATAAAAGGTGTTACCGATGTATTTAGTTGTGTATCAATTTAAATTTAATGATGCATTTAAAGTTGATTATGTCAACATTTGCGGTATTAGTGATATTCGTTTATGATAAAAGATGACATTTTGGGCATATGTTGTCATTAAGATACTGAACATGACTTTATATTCCCTGACATTTTAATGAACAGAATGAATAAGATGGTCTATCTGCTTTGAAAAAGAATGAAATAGATGGTCTTTCTGTTATGAAATAATTAAGAGCTATATATATGCTTTCCAATCTGTTCGTAGAAACTCTTTGTAATGCCTTTTGTAAAGGAAACATAAATCTCTTCTAGGGTCGTTAAGAAATTTATTGTTATTTTTGAATTTACTTTATACTACCCGTTAGGACTGGTAGGGCGCGATAATGCAACGTTTACTAATTGTAGAGAATGCCATTTTTCATATTCGTAGACAATTGTATGAAAAGTGCCTCCTTGTTTTTCGTTTTTGTCTTTCAAATATTGTTCTGATATTATTTAATGACGATCGATTCCAAGCTTTTTGCATTCCTACATTTCGATTCCGAGTACGATCGGATCGTTTGGAAAACGAGTGGCAATGAGCTCTCGAAATGAAAACGATTGTGCCTTTTAAGCAATAATTTTGTATTATCATTTGTGGGGCCTGCATATTATTTTTCATTTGTACTTTTTTTTTTAGTTGTACACCTAAAATTTATTTGCGTTGGCAAAGCCAAAGCGATCGGAATCAGTCTTATACAAAAAGTAGAGTTGTCATGTTTAACCAAAGAATTAGATGTGTTTTTTATTCTTGTTATTTACACAAGATTTTTGTTAAAATAACTATAAAAACTTGATTACTATATGTGGTAAAAGTTTAGCTTAAGCAAAAAAGTTAATTACACGAATATAAGTAAACTAAAAATATCTGTGCTGTGTAAGGGCAGCCCTAATACTCGATATCTATCGAGTATTTATGAATTATCGGTGCAGTAAACAGCTGAACTCAATCATATATTCAAAATGTAAGTAAACGAATAATTATTTGTGAACATTTAATAAGATTTTTTGCGTTTTTAGGGGCAAAAAACGAAACGCAGAGCAAGAAAGCTTGCTATTGAGTTTCATGAAGGAAAATCCGGACGTGGCAAAAGGTTTTACCAAAGGGGATAAGGTGGTAATTGGAGCAATGTGGGAAGCACTTTCCAAAAACTTGAATGCAAGTGGGCCTCCGTGCACAAATACAAATACAATACAACCAACGACACCCGGAAATCCAAATATCTCAAACAAAAAAACAGTTTCGACTCAACTATTTTGCCGGCAGACATCTTCATGCTAATATGTTCTTTACATATAGAGGATTCAAGAGCGTCGATGACGTTATGTAGCACTTTTGAAAAAGTACTCCTGCCTATGGTGATGTTGAAATCTTTTGCAGCTGCTAGCTGATATGTGCCAGTTGCTAAAAAGCGTAGAGTTGCTGCAAGCTTGGTTGTTGGGTCGATGAGCCGATTATTGTTTATTATTTTGGCATTTATAGATTCCAGTAGCATTTTAAATGTTTCTTTACTAACCCGAAACGACTCCTGAAATCTATACATTTTAAATAAAATATGTTTACTATGAAAATAACGACCAACTTACTTAGAGTCCAACATTTCCATAACGTTGGTGCTTTCTTAGGCTCGTAGCAATAGATTTATGCTTCTAGCTTTTAATTTAGCAAGACGTTCTCTTTCTCTTGCTGCTAATATAAAAGCTGCCGGCATGTTTAATAGCTTATTTAAATAAACACACTTTTTATTTTTTTGTTTAATTTACTCAATCAGCTGTTTGTCTCGATAAAAAATTGGTATCGAAATTGAGTATAACAAGAATATAAATCGATCGAAATCTGGGAATGCAAGCATCGAAATAAGAATCCATTTCGATTCCGTTTCGACTCGAAATGTAGAACAGGCCTGTATATTTCGATTTATTGCGTGTGCAGCTGTTTTTTTCGTAGTTGGAAATTCTAAGCAAGCTTAAAATTAAAAATTCTTATTTTATTATTTTAATGCAGATCAATTAAAGTTTCATTAAATATTTATTTTTATTATAGCAATTCGTTTTTGATTTCGATTTAATGCTACTCTGCAATAAAATATCGATACTCTACTGCTAAATCATAGCAAAGTTTGAAAACACTAACAGCCGATATGGAGGATTTTTTGTCGCTAATTTATGTCTCATTTATTATTGGTTACTTCCCGGTATAAGTATTATATTACAAGATTAAATATTATGTATGATCAATAGCAAAACTGATATTTGACTGCCTTGGAAGACGAAATCTTCGGTTTTTTTTTACTCAAGCTCATTAATGAAGGAAGAAGAAGAGTTGTGATGAAAAGAATTTGTCACAAGCCTGGATTTGCTGGCAAACAAATTAGGTTCCTGGATATCAATGAAAGCCCACCTTAAGTATTTTGTGACCGTTTGATACCATTCCCATCCACAAAACACTTGCACTAGCGATAGTTTATGCAGCTAGCCTGGTTTTGTTTTTGGTAAAATGTGGGAGAAAAATCCTCATTAATTTAACTGTTGAGCAATCTAGCATATACAAACTCACATATTTCCGGTTCCTTAAAAAGAACAAAGTATCTTAAGCTTAATGTGAGAAGGCGAATAAATTGTATAATATTGATTATGAAATTCAATTAAAATATATTTCGTTAACAGAAAAAAATAATTGCAATTATTTAAATTGTCCTCATTCATAGTGTTAGCAGCAGGTCAATAAATGACGATGCAAATGCTACGAATACAATTAAATGTGCACAAGCAGACATACAGGCGCAGTCAGAAAGCAGAGTGATTTGCATGTAACCCACGACCCACGATTCCAGCAAAAATAGCCTACGATAGTTCTCTCTGAGAGTGTCCGCGCCTCGAAATCAGTTCCCAACTCGTGTTGGATTTTTGCTGTTCAAAGACTCTATTATTACACATTCTTATTGAACGCATGAATCAAAATTCAAATTGGATATGACTCATGCTCTCCGCTGCTTCGTGTGAGTATGTGTGTGTCTGTTTTTGTGTAAAAAAGCACACTCCAAGAAACACATGCTTGTTCACGCTTTAATTCTCTAAACAAGGCCCAGAGGCAAATGAGTTTAGTGCCAAAATGTCAATTACTGCACCTCATACAGTTAATTTTAAAATGAGCTTGCGCAAACAGAAAGGTAATGGCTGACAAGCGAACGCTTATTATGCTTCTCTTATTATATTATTATTATTCTTATATTGTATTAAAAGCCAAAATATAGTAATTTAACATGTAAACAAGTCAAATATTCAACACATGCATCACATGTGACGTCATCAGCGCAGAACATAAACAAGTTTCCGCGCGGAAAGCGATAAAATCGCTGCAAGAACAGTTGTTAATATTCAGCGAAAAAGAAATGCTGCCAATTCGCTGTCAAAACGAATTCGCCCCGCTTTGGTATACATGCCTTCATAAGACGCAATGTAATTAAATATTCGTGCCGCTGCGGTTATTCGCTCTGGTGTGCGGGAAGCTTTATTCGTGTGCCGTAAAGCGAAATCAAATACATAAAAACCGTCAAACAGCGACCCTGACAGGACAAAGACGACCCATTTCATTGCAAGAGCACCCAATGGTGAATATCGGACAAGTATGAAAATGATGCGTATGTGCTTATTTTTGTAAGAGAAAAGCACACTAATCGGTGATTCTATTCGCGACAGCTTGAGCTAACTGCGCTGAAGTCTTTGAATAATCAATCATCTTGCAAAACTTGACACTATTGAATTGAGTTTTGTTATGATTTTTTGATGGGTTTACTACTCATCGTTGATCATGCCTAAAATTTTACAACGGGTGACCATTTTTCGATTGCGGCTAACATACAACAAAGCCAGATCACAATGTACAAATGTGTTGCTTAATACATACACACATATCTAACAACAAAATCGAGCATATAACACGGCTGAAGGTGTGAGGTGTTTCTGCTTTGTTAAAAATTTTGAATAATGTTGAATTCCAGTAATTTGCATGACCACAGAGCTTAATTTTGGCGCCCACATTATAAGACAGCAAACACATACATATACAGGCGTCGATACATATATGTACAAACATTCATAGATGAAATGTATGCCTTAGTGTTGGCCTCGCACGCACGCCCACCAGCAGCAACATCTGCGCTACATAATGTAGGCGTTAAAGTTCCACACACACCAGCGCAAAGGCAGAGATAAACACAGCTACTCTAACATACATATAATATGCAACAGAGAGCAGCGATTGGATCTACAAACTCCTTGTGAGCAAAATAATTACTGACCGCTGGTTACTTTAATCAGTGAGACGTTTCATCGTCAACTTTAAAAGTGTTGCCACCACTGAAGAATACATATCAGACTTTGTTCTTTAGCTTCATAAGATGCACTTGAAGTGGAGGATATTCATTGGCACTCAGCAAATATCACTCACAAACACACAAATTTAAACGCGAGCACAGACTTTGAGTGCTGCGCTATAAATGTGTATATGCGTGTATGCGTTGGCCGCATAGTCATCGTCATCGTCAATGAAATCATCAAGACGATGACTTCCCTTTGACCAAGAATGCAGTCAGAATTTTAATATTTTCTTACGTAACATAGCTTCATTCACATTATTTCACGCTCACTCCAACACTTTTTGTCATTTATTTTTAACGTTTTATGCCTTTTTAATTAGTAATTCGATTAAATAGTTCCATCAGGGCGCGACAGCGTTCGCTGCCGCGCTTTTATTTTGATTTGACGCACACACTTGTGGAGTTGCATACATATACATAGGCACACAAAGGCAAATATATAATTACAGTTGCACTTGCAATCAGAGTTTACTTTTGTGCCAAATATGCACTTTCTGCACGTTATGTGTAGATCAAGAAAATATCGCAGTAAAAATTAGGTTTTAAAAAATAAGAGATGGTAATTACTTTTTGCGAGGTTCCGCACTGTCACTCAATTATCAAACAACTGACGTCGTGTGACCACGCTTAAAGCACTTTTAATGCGCAAAAAGTGTGACCAAGTGTGTTTCTTTTACCAACTAAAGGCCCGTTGTCACATACACCGTAAACCGAAACAGAAACAGAATTCAGTACATTTGCGACTGCGATAGAAACTGCAACAGAAACATCGGTATTTTTCAATTGTTAGCAATAGTAATCGAATTCAGCACATTAGCAACTGAAACCGAAACAAGTACTTTTGACTTTATTCTGTTGCTGTTAACAGACGATCACCTGTTTTCTACAAACGCAGATAACTTGACGCTGGTCAATTCTTTGTGTAATCGATATTTTTGTTTCTGTTTCGGTTTCTGTTTACGGTGTATGTGACTACAGGCCTTAAAGGCCCAGTTAAGGCCTGTTGTCACATACACCGGAAACCGAAAAAAAAAAATCGTTTGCAGTTTCGGTTGCTGGACGATTTTGCGTGGGTTGCCACATACAACGGAAACCGAAACCGAACGGAATATATGGAAAACATAAACAAATGACCGGTTTTTGTTATTTTTGATATTTTTAATTTTTCTGTGTCAGTGGCAAACACGCGCTTAGATTTACATATGTACCAATGCACTACTGAATACAGTTTCGTAATTTGTGTATATCTTTGCATAACTGTTTTGCATGTATGATCAGCAATAGCAAAACTGATATTTGACTGCCTTGAAAGACAAAATCTTGTTTTCTAACTCAAGCGCAATTATGGGGGAAAGAAAAATAGTTTTGTAGACAAGTGCTTGCAGAAGCCTAGTTTTTAGCTCAAGATACTTGGTTGGCTAGGTGCATATCAATTGCTAGTTCAAGTGTTTCGTGGGGTAGGACAGGTATCAAAAGGTCATGGAATACGTAAAGCAGGCATGCTATCATTCATATCCAAGAATCTTATTTATTGCAAAAATAGCTAAATTCAAACAGGTAAAAACAGGTGTTAACTCATCACTCATGAGTTCTAACACTCATTAGTTTTTTTTCTTCCTTTTTCTGTGTCGGCGGCAAACGACATCGACACGAAAGCACTACTGCACTACTGAAATTGCTGAATTGTGTCATAAAACTGAAATTATGAAAGAGCATTGATGTCCAGCAATTGAAAAGCGATACTTGGCTGTGTGTTCATGTACACTGAACCAAAAAATCACCAGAAATACTAACTTTTCTACGTTTTTTCCTATTAATTTTGGTACGATGTGTCGTACTATCATTATTGATATTCGTGTACTCTCAAGACTGAAAGTGCCGAACGTAGAAGTGAAAGGATCATATCAAACACAGAATTGAAAGTAAAAATTTAAGTTTGATAGGAAAAGAATGTAAGAGTTAGTACAGTTCTACTGTAATTTTGAAAGGAATTACTGTTCTGCAGCATTGATAATGGTTCCTGTAATTTTGATAGGATATACTGTTGAATTGATAGTAGGATCCCGTAATTGCAATGTAATCAGTATGATCCTAGTATAACAATCGTACTTGACTTTACTAATACCTAAGATTTAAGATAGATATAGTGCAGCTAGCCCATTATGAAAGCTGCAAGTCATTCATGCTGGAGCTAGAAATGTAAGAAATAAGAATCAACCTTTATAAATTTTATTTTTTATATGCTTACCGAGACGGGATTTGAACCTTAGACCACATGTTATTGCGTCGAGTGCCTTAGATGTTAAGCCAATTCCAAACTCATAATGACGCTGCCAAGCTCTATACATAATTTACACTTTTTCACAAAAATGACCTAACTGTAAAAATCGTCTAGACTAAGCGCATTCCTTATGAATCGAGTTCCAGCATTTCTTATCAATTTACCAGTAGACAATATCGACCAATGAAATTGCAACAGTATGTCATATCAATTTAACAGTAATATTGACAGAAAACAGCGCTGTCATATCAATTAAACAGTATTATTGACAAACTAACGCTGAAAACAGCGCTGTCATATCAATTTAACAGTAATATAATCCACATTTTAATTGATAGTACAAATTGAAAGTACAACGCAAAAAAATACTGTTGATATTACGGGAAATCCATTCAAAACAACGTTTTTCCTTACAAATGACGAAATACGACGCTTGATGGGAGACTATCAACTTGTACTATTGATATTTTTGGTTCAGTGTATGCATAGATTGTACAAAAGATTCTTTACAAACATCAATATGCAGCATAAGCATACATGAACCCACACAGCCAAATATCAGTATTAAATTGCTGGTCAATATAACTCTTTCATGTTTTCAGTTTTATGACACTAGCCAACAATTTTGCCAACTCAACTACCATACAGTTATGCGAAAATGCACGCATATTCCGAAAGTGTATTCAGTAGTGCATTTGTCGACTTCGTTTGCCGCTGACTCAGAAAAAGGGATAATATCAAAACCCTCGACAGGCGACCCGGCAAGCAATGAAACAAACGCACATACACCCAAATACAAAAAATATTTACAGCTATTGGTTGTTGATCATCAATTGCAACCGAATTCACATGGAAAACATATAGAAATGACCAGCGTTAAGTTGGCCTCGTTTGTAGAAAACAGCTGATCGACGGTTGGCAGCAACCGAATAAAGTCAAAAGTACTTGTTTTGGTTTCGGTTGCTAATGTACTGAATTCGATTACGATTGCTAGCAACCGAAAAATACCGATGTTTCGGTTGCAGTTTCTGTCGCAGTCGCAAATGTACTGAATTCGGTTTCGGTTTCCGGTGTATGTGACAACAGGCCTGTTACCCAAACTTGACCTGAATTTAATTTTAATTGAACTTGAACGTGAATTGCTACATGAAAACCAAGCGATCGCACAAACGTGAACTTAGCTTGAACCTAAAAATGAACATGAAATTGAACCGATTACCCTGAACATTACATTATCGAACAGCTGTTTGTCATTGTTTTGGTATTTATAAATAGCTAAGCAGCCGTTATTTTTATCCGGATCCGTAAAATATTTGCTTGTTTTATTGTAGAAAAAATTTTTTCCTGCACCACACAAATAAGTTCATGCTCTTCCATTTTAAATCAGCTGTTTAACGTATTTGGAACGTAACTTGAACTGAAATCTGATATCATGAGGTTGTCAATTCTATTCAATTCAGTTCGAGTTTTGGGTAAACAGCAATCAGTGTTTTGAACTGATCAGCTGTTGTCTATGTTCTAATTCAATTCAGTTTAAGTTTGGGTAACTGGGCCTTTACTATTCTCAAATATATATAAAAAAAAAATTCATGTCATGAAAACATGAAGGCTACGTGCGATTGAAAACAAAGTGATTTAAAAATGTCTTTGCGTAAACAGCATTGATTTGAATGTTAGTATTCTTTCGCAACAAAAGTGAACCACTTTTCAAGGACAATTGCGATTAGAGTGACCCTACGCCATGCGGCAAACTGCCAATTGTCAAACACTGGCTAAAATCCAAATCAAGCCAAAACATAAAAAACCATAACAATAGTTATCGAGGTTAATGTAAAAAAAGCCACAAAACCATTTAACTGGATACATAACAAACAAAAAACCCAGTAAAGTCGTTGGTCATCGTCGAAAAAAGCCACAAAACCATTTAACTGGATACATAACAAACAAAAAACCCAGTAAAGTCGTTGGTCATATCAAACAACAACCATCTCGGAAAACAATTTATTGGAAACGGACTTAAAATACAATTTTAAGGGGGTGCAAGCCGCCTACTAAGCATCATGGAAAACGACTATGACATCGATATTGATTTGAACTTTGTGCAACTGAGCCGCCAGCAGCTGCTGCAGCGCTACACAAATGCCGTCCGTCAACTGTGCCGCCTTGCCGAGGCTAATTATGGTGTCCGTCCGCTCAGCTTCGATAACTATGTGATCTTTCAGTATTTTCAGCAGCACAGTGCACAGCCACAGGTAGCGCTCTACAAAGCATTAACGCCGCTAATGGGATACTTAAAGCTGGAGTTGTTGCACCATCTGCTTGATAGGCGGCGCAAAATACTCTGCTGGTTTTTTTATCTGACGCTATTGTCGCTCTGTGTGGTCGCCTATCGCTACGAAACTTCGACTAGCGCTAATAATGCGCGCATGATGCAATCCATGGTGTATCCGGGCATGCGGATGTGGCGTCGCATGACCATGCCATTAATCCAACGCTTTCCACGTCTCACCGAACTCTACGATGAGTCGTGCCTGATGGGCAATCCGTTTTTTCAAGTCGTGGATCTCAGTTGTGGTCCCTGTGCTAATGTCGAAAGCGTTTGGCTGGAGAGCGATCAGTGCGCCAAGCTGCATGCGAATGGAAGCGCTGAAAAGCCGACATATACGGGCTATGAGCAGCTGGTGCTGTTGAAACATTGCCGCAAGCCAACGGATCATGTACCCTATACGTTCCGGAGTGAACAGCATGCGTTTGATTTGGGCGATTTTTACCGAATCTATGCTAGCAATATGAAAACATTTCAGCGTGACGCATATCGAGTGCACTCCACCCATCAGCATGTACACAACCTCGAGGATCTATTTGGCCAGTTCAACAGAAGCAGCTTAGAGCAGGATCTGGACGCCGGTAGCACCTGGTCAACGCATCTTGCACACAATTTGTGGCGCTGCAATCGAATGCTGCCTGCCCGCTTATTGCGACCCATTTTTGCCCGTCCACTTCGTTTGCCCAGCATGGGCGTAGCCTTGGAACGCTATGTGGCCATTGATACAGCCCAGGCGCCCGCCTATACTCTGCCCGAAACCGAATGCCCCAACGTCTTTGTGCATCAGGCGATGGGCAGTCGTTTCATCATACTGCGTCCGACCAGCGAATGTCGGCCGCGCTGTCGAACCCTTTCCATGCGTCTTACACAATCCTTTGTTCGTAAGTAACTAGATCTGTTTTTTGTCTCAATCGAATTGTATGCTAAATATAAGTTTCTTGTTTTTACAGTCAATTACAATTGGCTGTACTGGAAGCCGGTTTCGGCGCCCGATCCCATATCGGAAAACATATCCATCAGCCTAATTGGTTCTTACTGCTAGATAAACAACTGTTTTGCAATCTACTCAACACAAACATATATGTACATATATATAATATACATAATAGAGGTCTGCATGGCTGCACTCACTACATGCGCCAAATAGAATGGATTCAAATTGAATTTGAGTGACTGAGTGCGAGACAATAAACGAATTGAGTCAATATGAACATGACTGCGTGTTGCCTTATTCCATACGGCACTCGGTAAAAATGAATTAGAATAAATGAAGCGTCAAACGGAATGAATGGTTTGGCAAAGCCGAAGACATTCGAGTTACTCGAAATGTAGTGTTGTGCTGCTTTCATTTTGTTCGTAAAGCGCCGTTATTTTCTCTACACACAGTAGCACGTGCGAGAGCACAACAAAAAAGCTGCGTAGCAGCGTTGCTGTTTTTATGTATATAATATTTGGATGCTTTGGCTTTGGTGGAATATGCACCAGAACTCTTTTCCTATTTTGCACAAAACATTGTGCAAAATATTCAGCATGCTATCGAGCAGCGCGGCTTCGGAGCGCACATTTTCAAACGCGAGAAATTTAATTACTGAAAAGCGTTGTCTTATAGCCACAAATTCAAACAACATAAAAAAATTATCTTTTTACATTCAACTTTAAATATAACATATTATGTATGTATGTATATACTATATAGTAATAAGCTTAATAAAATCAAATTACATTGACTTTCGTTTTTTCCATTCTTCTATTTTCTTACGCACGAAAACAAAACAAAAAGAAGTAGAAACGTTGCAGTCGGACGCAACCGACTGCGGTATACTCAATACCAGTAATAAAACCGATAAAAAGAGACATGATTGCAATGGGGTGCGAATACGATATGATACGAATGATAAAAACATTTCTGTTTTTGAACTGCGGAGAGGTTGGGAAACGGGGGGGGGGGGGGGGGGGCGTGGCTCCAAAAGTATGATGCTGTTTTTTGGGGGTCGTTAACTGTTTTCTTCCTACGAAATTTGGTGACTCTAAATAAAACACTATGGAAGATACACGCATAACCGTTTTTAGCGAAGCGTTGGGGCTGTTGGAGGGGGCTAGGGCAGTATGGATGGGCGTGGCATCCAAAGTTTTATGAATTTGGTTGAGGGTTGTCAACACCTATCTTGGCAACAAATTTGGTGGCTCTAGCTCAAAAACTATAGAAGATATAAGCATTTTTGGTTTTACACTGCGGGGCGGCTGGGGGCGGAGTGGATGGGCGTGGCTCCAAAACTTATGATGCAGTTTTTTGAAAGTTGTTAGTAGCTATTTCTCGCCAAACTTGGTCGTTCTAGCTGTAAGGGCTTGGACAAAGCTGGATTTATCGATTTTGCGTTATCGAGTTTATCGATTTGCCAGCCCCCTAGTTATCGTAGAACTCCAATCTTGACACTTTTATTTACTATGCCATAAAGACATTTGTAAAGTTTCAAGTTTCAAGTCTCTAGATTGAAGGGTGTTGCGTTCATACAGACGGACAGACACTATGACGGAAATTGCACAAACCCAATATACTCTTTACCTTCGGTATCGAGTATAACAAGCCAGGTTGGCATTCGAATGCATTCAAAACGCAAACTCTAATTCTCACGCATTCCTACTCGTTTAATTCGTCTTTTTTCGTTTGAATGTTGTGTGGCTGAGTCTTAAGCGAGCCCACTTAGTCACTCAAATTTGTTCGGTCAGATATCAGTTGCCATTATGAAAACTTAAGTTTCTCGCAACTTAAGTTAAACTAAACATTTTTGCCAAATTATGAGTAACTTAATTTATATTAAATAAAACAAAAGTAAAAAAAACTTATTTAAATATACATAAACACATACTTTGTTTTATGTACATATTTACAGGTAAGATTGAAAATTTAGCATTTTAGCAAGGTCAGCCCTTGGTTAACGCATCGAAATAGGAGCCCGTTATTAAGTCCGCTGGTGATATGCCAAATGTGCGGCTAAGCTTCTCAGCAACGACCTGCCCCTCCTCCAGGGTCTGTTCAGAGCGGAGGCAAATCTCGAATTCCATGAAATGTCCCAAATCGCTTACCTCATCCATGTGAATGCGAGTCTGCTCGTGCAGAAAAAGCAATCGATGTTTAGCTAATACGCCCAGCGAACCGTTTGATAGTCGCAATATCTTCTCCAGCACGGCCGGCTCGTCCACCTCGATTTTGTTGTATATGGATAGCTTGGGACCCGCCACATCGGGTCGGGCGTAGTGCACAAGTTGCGAACGCGCCGGCGCCTCCAAATAGCGCAACTTTAATCGTCCGCCTTGCGGTGAATTGAAGAATACATCGCGCTGCACGATTAGCTCGCCAGCCGTACCGGTTAGCTTCTTGGCAATGTCTAGTCGACGATTGAACTCCTCGACACCGCCTGGAATGCGCGCTTTTATCTCCACATTGCGCTTGTCGGGCGCCACAGCTGTTTCACACATGTTTCTCACGATGGTATTGGGCTTGAATTTACTGATGCAATTTAACAGATTCTTGATATTGATATATATTTTTGTTAAATTTATTGGTGAAACTATGTTTTTGGGTTCTGTGCTTTTCGATCAAAATTACCACGCGCGCTTTGGCCATCGGAATCGATAATTCGCTTAAGATGTTATTAAGTGGCAGCACTGCCATTTTAGTGTGTGCACGATATATTGGCATAAAATTTTGTTGCTGAAAACTAAATAAGAAATGTAAATAGCTAACTAGTTATTGATAATTTTTGTTTACAAAAAATGTTACAAGCTATAAATTATAAATTTAAAAATTTGTTTTAAATTCGAACTATATTCTTAACTTTCTCGATCGATGAAGAGTTGAAATTGACTTGGTATCACTTATGCTTCATTTGCTTCTGCTTTTTTAATTCTTAATTTTTTAAATTATATTCTACTCTTCGTAATTTTTGTAAAAGTCTTTTTTTGGATGCCCCTGCTTTGATATCGATGAGGCTTCTCAGCTGCTATTGACGTGGCAGCTCTAAGATTTTTCAGCTCTAAATGCTTGCCTGATTGGCGCCAAATAATGTAAATTTAAATGTTAACGACTTTTTCAAATACAATTGTTTTAAAATTTTAATAGACCCATGACATAAAATGTATTCAAGAACTAGTGGACCAACTGTGGTGCATTTTTATTTATTCATTATTAAGGTAAAAGTATTTTAAAAACTAAGCTAACTGTTAACCTTTTAAAGGGCATTAAAACGGATTTTGATGCGGTTTTTTTTATTGGATAGATTTCCGAAAATAAAAAATATAGTATTTTTTCGTTGTTCAAAATTTTGATTTTTAACAGTTTTATTAAAGATTTTACATATGTTGCATATATGCATCAAATATACTTTGGGGGAAAATTTTACTTATTATGTCCAATAAAAGATAAGAAATTAATTTAGATGAAAATCCTTAAAGCAATTGTTTCTTTTGTTGAAGCATAGAGCAACTCCACATTTGTTACATAAAACTCTGCTTTTTTTTTGTTGTAATTCATTTTCAATGGCGAAGCTTCGTTTGCCAAATCTATATTTATTTTCGAGTTTTGTCAGCACTTCTGCGATGTTAAGTCTGAAATTGAATGATCCTACCATATTTCCAGAATATCCGTTTGCCTCTGGGACCCTTTTATACAACAGCCAAGCGTTGCTAACTGTCAAGTCCAGTAAATGGTAGAAAAGTCTGACATTCCAACGTCTGCTTCTCAGTAAAATTTTGTATCTTCCGATTATACTATCGATCAGATCAACGCCTCCCATATAGCTGTTGTATTGCGCTACTGCGAATGGACGATCAATTTCAACATATTCTTTTTTGGTTTTGTTGTATCGACGCGCAGTGTCCTTAGGAACTAAACCAGCAAAGTTGGATGCCAATGTAACAATTCTGTTATCAACCAATGTTGTTACGGATATATCGACTCCAGAGCAACATATTCTGTAGAAGTTCCAGGAGGATTTTTTTTAGGCATATGTTGTCGGTAATTTTGAAATTTGGAATTCTGTTTCTCCTAATTGTACCCAAAGCTAGGATTCCGCCGTCCGCTAAGTATTTTAACAGAGACAAAGTTGAAATAATTATCAAAGTAAAGGCGAAAATTCTGATGTCTGGGCACTTCTCTAACCATTCTGTTAACAGAATTTGATGCTGCACCTAAATCTGGCTCGTTAGCCAGTACAACGTTTTCTTTACCAGAGTCTATTTCGAACTTGTAGCAGAAACCAGAAATACCGCTAAGCACATTTATCTTAAATCCCCATTTATGAGGCTTTTTAGGATTGTACCGCTTCAAGTGGCTTCGAGCTTTTGTTGAACAAATTTGTTCATCGATACATAGAAACTGTTCCTTTGGTACTTTAGAAAAATTATTATTGAATTCATTAATAAGTGGTGGAATTTTGAAAAGCCTATCGTGACGAGGATCAGAAGGTGGCAAATTATTATCGTTGTTGTTGAAATGAATGTAGCGTTTGATTGTTTTAAAAGATGTTTGGGTCATAATATTTTGAACGACTGGGATTCCAATATTTGCGGACCAGTATAGAACACTATTTGGAAGACGTGAAATGGACATGTACAATGCAATTCCAACCAATTGTCGAATATCTACATAATTGAAATTGAGTTTGGGTTTTTTTGACGAATACATAAGCTGGTTTCATTGGAAATGTGATCAAATATTTGATTCGGAAAGAGATATAAAATTGTATGGGCTCCGAAAGTGCCATTAGTTCTGCAGGCAATGCAGTACTCGCAAGTAGCTGCAGTTGATTCTCATTCAATATCAAATTGCGTTTTCTCCACAGCAAGTTCCTCCTCTTATCGTTTTTGCTACCTCCGTTTTCATCCATGGTGCCAGAAGTCCCGATAGTGTTAATGTCATAACTTGAAAGATTTAAATCAGTTGAACGTTCAGCTTGACTTTCGACATCATCGTCTTCTGTGGAATCCAGATCATCATCATCAGGAGAATAATCACTTTCGTCATGATTAGAAAAGTCGAAATCATCCTCGCTTTCCACACTGTTAAAAAAACAGGCTATTTGCGACGGTGTTAACCCCTTTCTTGACATTTTTCTTAAGTAAGAAATACCTTTTTTAAAATACATATACTATGTGATACCGATAGTTGAACACAAAACACAGACGGCAATACACAAAAAACATGTAAAAGACGATACACGACATAACACTAACCACGAAAACATTTGTGTGTTGCACAACTGCATCACAAATTGAGAAGAAAATTTAAACTCACAAATGTATTTTGATACATATCTGCAACACATCAATACACAGGTAAATAACAATTAGAAAAATAAAAACTCAATCAAATATGTAAACTAGATAGAATTACCTTTTGAATAGTCTAGTTCTTTTAATCAAATAACTGTAAGATTAATTTTAATTTTAAAATTCGCAATAAAGTCAATTTCGCTTTTCACTAAATTGGCGGGACAACTGAACATATGTTTCGCACAACCCAGAGTAAAGAGTGACCATACCACAAAATGAATAAAATGCTTATTGTAGATCAACATCGAACAAAGACTTATCACTTGCAGTGTTTAAACAAAACAATAGTGGTATTTGATCGGTATGTTGCAAGAATGCATCGCGGCCCGTTATTGGGTTAAGTAAAGCTCTAGTTGCTTGACCTTCGGCTTTGAGTTTTGTCATTAATCAAAGAATATTCTAGATAGATAATTTCTAACACTGTTTTTGTTTGCGGCGCTTTCAATAACCACAGTTACCCATGTTCTCAAAAAATTAAAAGAGAGCGCTGTTTAATTGTGTGCGTGCATTAATATATTCAATGGAGTGCTTATAGTTTCATATTCATATTTAATGTATTTTAATTGAGTTTAACGATCAATATTATGCAATTGATTCGCCTTCTCACATTTAGCTCAATATACTTGGTTGGCAAGGTGGATATCAGTTACTAGTGCAAGTGCCATGTGGGGTGGGACGCGTGTCAAAACGTTACAGGCGTAAGGCAGCCAAGCTATCATTCATATCTAAGAAGCTTATTTATTTGACGAAAAAACTAAGCTTCTGCAAACACTTGTCCACAAAACTATTTTTCTTCTCCCATTAATGCGCTTAAGTAAGAAACACAATATTTTGTCTTCCAACGCATTTAAATATCAGTTTTGCTATTGCTGATCATTCATACTCGTTCCAATTTTTATCCTAAGAAAGTTTCCAACAATCCTTGCCATACAGTTATGCAATGTTGCACACAAATTCCGAAAGTGTATTCAGTAGTGCATTTGAACTTACGTAAATGTAAGCGCGTGTTTGCCGCCGACACAGAAAAGAAAAAATATCTAAATAACAAAAGCCCCGATAAGCAGGCCCAGCAAGAAGTATATTTATCAAACGCACTTGCATACAATATGTACCGACAACTTTTTACCGTTCTTGCTGTCTGCTGACCCGCCGCCACTCTTTTAACCGAAGGGCTGCTGAGCACAAAGAGAAGCTGAACAAAACAACAACGTGCTGGCTTGTCGTAGCTGAGACGCACAAACTGCACAAAGAAAATAAAGTAAAAACGTTGCAATCGGACGCAACCGCTGCGGTATACTCGATACCAGTTATAAAACAGATAAAAAGAGACCAGATTGCAATGGGGTACGGATTAGAGAGCTGCATGAATGGCAAAAAAACGGCATTCGAATATACAATGTATAAAATGAATTGAATGGAATAGAATACTTCTACAAAGTGGTATGAGTGAATGTGGTGCTCTGGCAACGACTCAGTCGCTCAACATTCAAACGTCGGGCCACGGATAAAATAAATGAAAATTTACAGTTATATTCGAGTAGTACTGAATGTAATCGAATACGAAGTCTGCTATGTATGTATGTTTGTGTTTTTTTTTGCCTGCTAATATGTATGTGCATATGCCATTAGGTCATAAATCGATTGTCAGCGGCGCGAAAATATCACCGAAAATGTGTGCACTGAGCGAAATGATACATGTACAAAAATAAGAAATTTCAATTTGGCGGGGCATCGTTCACTAATTTGCCTATGCCCGCACTCTCTTAGAAGCAGCTCTACAGATTTTTTTTATAAGTGCACACACAGAACCCTTTTTTTTAAGACCCTCTGCCCGAGCTGCTTGTGCGGCCCGCTGACGAGGCAACGCTTGCGATCAGACCGTCAGCTTGTGCGTCAGTCTGGCGCCGTGCAATGAATGGAATCATTACAAATGAATGGAATCATAACAAAAGAATGGATTCAGTCTACGCCTTAGTATGTTTTGCGTTTCTACTCATAGTATTCAATTTCAATGTCATGAATGTTGATGCATATTAGTATCGACAAATGCTACTATTCATATTCACTCATACAATGTTTTGTCTGCCACTCATTCTACTCTATTCAACTCGTATACATTCTAATACATTAAAGTTGTGAATGGACTCATGCAGCTCTCTAGTACGGATACGGCAGGGGTTTACGCTGCTTCAAAGATAGTCTGGTGCAGATGGGGATGCCAAAAAGCTATCTTCCTTCCAAGTTTGGTGACTCTAGCTCAAAAAATGTAGAAGATATAGGCATTTATGGTTTAAAACTGGCGGTATAGGTGGGCGTGGCTCCAAAATTTTTGATGCAGTTTTTTGGAGCTTGTTAGTAGCTCTAGCTGTAGGGGCGTGTGAAATAGCTGGCTTTATCGATATTGAGTTATCGAATTTATCGATTTGCCGGCCCCCAGTTATCGTAGAACCTCAATCTTAACACTTTATCGTACACGGCCATATATAAAGACATTTGCAAAGTTTCAAGTCTCTAGCTTGAAGGGTGTGGAAAAAAGTTGCGCACATACGGACAGACACCATGACAGACATTGCACAAACCCAATGTACTCTTTACCTTCGGAAGATTACCGTTTCTAGCGAAGCGTTGGGGCTGTTGGAGGGGGCTAGGGCAGTATGGATGGGCGTGGCATCCAAAGTTTTTATGAATTTGGTTGAGGGTTGTCAACACCTATCTTGGCAACAAATTTGGTGGCTCTAGCTCAAAAACTATAAAAGATATAAGCATAATGGTTTTACACTGCGGGGGGGCTGGGGGCGGAGTGGATGGGCGTGGCTCCAAAACTTATGATGCAGTTTTTTGAAAGTTGTTAGTAGCTATTTCTCGCCAAACTTGGTAGTTCTAGCTGTAAGGGCTTGGACAAAGCTGGATTTATCGATTTTGCGTTATCGAGTTTATCGATTTGCCAGCCCCCTAGTTATCGTAGAACTCCAATCTTGACACTTTTATTTACTATGCCATAAAGACATTTGTAAAGTTTCAAGTCTCTAGCTTGAAGGGTGTGGAAAAAAGTTGCGTTCATACAGACGGACAGACACTATGACGGAAATTGCACAAACCCAATATACTCTTTACCTTCGGTATCGAGTATAACAAGCCAGGTTGGCATTCGAATGCATTCAAAACGCAAACTCTAATTCTCACGCATTCCTACTCGTTTAATTCGTCTTTTTTCGTTTGAATGTTGTGTGGCTGAGTCTTAAGCGAGCCCACTTAGTCACTCAAATTTGTTCGGTCAGATATCAGTTGCCATTATGAAAACTTAAGTTTCTCGCAACTTAAGTTAAACTAAACATTTTTGCCAAATTATGAGTAACTTAATTTATATTAAATAAAACAAAAGTAAAAAAAACTTATTTAAATATACATAAACACATACTTTGTTTTATGTACATATTTACAGGTAAGATTGAAAATTTAGCATTTTAGCAAGGTCAGCCCTTGGTTAACGCATCGAAATAGGAGCCCGTTATTAAGTCCGCTGGTGATATGCCAAATGTGCGGCTAAGCTTCTCAGCAACGACCTGCCCCTCCTCCAGGGTCTGTTCAGAGCGGAGGCAAATCTCGAATTCCATGAAATGTCCCAAATCGCTTACCTCATGCATGTGAATGCGAGTCTGCTCGTGCAGAAAAAGCAATCCATGTTTAGCTAATACGCCCAGCGAACCGTTTGATAGTCGCAATATCTTCTCCAGCACGGCCGGCTCGTCCACCTCGATTTTGTTCTATATGGATAGCTTGGGACCCGCCACATCGGGTCGGGCGTAGTGCACAAGTTGCGAACGCGCCGGCGCCTCCAAATAGCGCAACTTTAATCGTCCGCCTTGCGGTGAATTGAAGAATACATCGCGCTGCACGATTAGCTCGCCAGCCGTACCGGTTAGCTTCTTGGCAATGTCTAGTCGACGATTGAACTCCTCGACACCGCCTGGAATGCGCGCTTTTATCTCCACATTGCGCTTGTCGGGCGCCACAGCTGTTTCACACATGTTTCTCACGATGGTATTGGGCTTGAATTTACTGATGCAATTTAATAGATTCTTGATATTGATATATATTTTTGTTAAATTTATTGGTGAAACTATGTTTTTGGGTTCTGTGCTTTTCGATCAAAATTACCACGCGCGCTTTGGCCATCGGAATCGATAATTCGCTTAAGATGTTATTAAGTGGCAGCACTGCCATTTTAGTGTGTGCACGATATATTGGCATAAAATTTTGTTGCTGAAAACTAAATAAGAAATGTAAATAGCTAACTAGTTATTGATAATTTTTGTTTACAAAAAATGTTACAAGCTATAAATTATAAATTTAAAAATTTGTTTTAAATTCGAACTATATTCTTAACCTTCTCGATCGATGAAGAGTTGAAATTGACTTGGTATCACTTATGCTATATTTGCTTCTGCTTTTTTAATTCTTAATTTTTTAAATTATATTCTACTCTTCGTAATTTTTGTAAAAGTCTTTTTTTGGATGCCCCTGCTTTGATATCGATGAGGCTTCTCAGCTGATATTGACGTGGCAGCTCTAAGATTTTTCAGCTCTAAATGCTTGCCTGATTGGCGCCAAATAATGTAAATTTAAATGTTAACGACTTTTTCAAATACAATTGTTTTAAAATTTTAATAGACCCATGACATAAAATGTATTCAAGAACTAGTGGACCAACTGTGGTGCATTTTTATTTATTCATTATTAAGGTAAGAGTATTTTAAAAACTAAGCTAACTGTTAACCTTTTAAAGGGCATTAAAACGGATTTTGATGCGGTTTTTTTTATTGGATAGATTTCCAAAAATACAAAATACAGTATTTTTTCGTTGTTCAAAATTTTGATTTTTAACAGTTTTATTAAAGATTTTACATATGTTGCATATAAGCATCAAATATACTTTGGGGGAAAATTTTACTTATTATGTCCAATAAAAGATAAGAAATTAATTTAGATGAAAATCCTTAAAGCAATTGTTTCTTTTGTTGAAGCATAGAGCAACTCCACATTTGTTACATAAAACTCTGCTTTTTTTTTTGTTGTTATTCATTTTCAATGGCGAAGCTTCGATTGCCAAATCTATATTTATTTTCGAGTTTTGTCAGCACTTCTGCGATGTTAAGTCTGAAATTGAATGATCCTACCATATTTCCAGAATATCCGTTTGCCTCTGGGACCCTTTTATACAACAGCCAAGCGTTGCTAACTGTCAAGTCCAGTAAATGGTAGAAAAGTCTAACATTCCAACGTCTGCTTCTCAGTAAAATTTTGTATCTTCCGATTATACTATCGATCAGATCAACGCCTCCCATATAGCTGTTGTATTGCGCTACTGCGAATGGACGATCAATTTCAACATATTCTTTTTTGGTTTTGTTGTATCGACGCGCAGTGTCCTTAGGAACTAAACCAGCAAAGTTGGATGCCAATGTAACAATTTTGTTATCAACCAATGTTGTTACGGATATATCGTCTCCAGAGCAACATATTCTGTAGAAGTTCCAGGAGGATTTTTTTTAGGCATATGTTGTCGGTAATTTTGAAATTTGGAATTCTGTTTCTCCTAATTGTACCCAAAGCTAGGATTCCGCCGTCCGCTAAGTATTTTAACAGAGACAAAGTTGAAATAATTATCAAAGTAAAGACGAAAATTCTGATGTCTGGGCACTTCTCTTGCCATGCTGCACCTAAATCTGGCTCGTTAGCCAGTACAACGTTTTCTTTACCAGAGTCTATTTCGAACTTGTAGCAGAAACCTGAAATACCGCTAAGCACATTTATCTTAAATCCCCATTTATGAGGCTTTTTGGGATTGTACCGCTTCAAGTGGCTTCGAGCTTTTGTTGAACAAATTTGTTCATCGATACATAGAAACTGTTCCTTTGGTACTTTAGAAAAATTATTATTGAATTCATTAATAAGTGGTGGAATTTTGAAAAGCCTATCGTGACGAGGATCAGAAGGTGGCAAATTATTATCGTTGTTGTTGAAATGAATGTAGCGTTTGATTGTCTTAAAAGATTTTTGGGTCATAATATTTTGAACGACTGGGATTCCAATATTTGCGGACCAGTATAGAACACTATTTGGAAGACGTGAAATGGACATGTACAATGCTATTCCTACCAATTGTCGAATATTTACATAATTGAAATTGAGAATTGAGTTTGGGTTTTTTTGACGAATACATAAGCTGGTTTCATTGGAAATGTGATCAAATATTTGATTCGGAAAGAGATATAAAATTGTATGGGCTCCGAAAGTGCCATTAGTTCTGCAGGCAATGCAGTACTCGCAAGTAGCTGCAGTTGATTCTCATTCAATATCAAATTGCGTTTTCTCCACAGCAAGTTCCTCCTCTTATCGTTTTTGCTACCTCCGTTTTCATCCATGGTGCCAGAAGTCCCGATAATGTTAATGTCATAACTTGAAAGATTTAAATCAGTTGAACGTTCAGCTTGACTTTCGACATCATCGTCTTCTGTGGAATCCAGATCATCATCATCAGGAGAATAATCACTTTCGTCATGATTAGAAAAGTCGAAATCATCCTCGCTTTCCACACTGTTAAAAAAACAGGCTATTTGCGACGGTGTTAACCCCTTTCTTGACATTTTTCTGAAGTAAGAAATACCTTTTTTAAAATACATATACTATGTGATACCCACAGTTGAACACAAAACACAGACGGCAATACACAAAAAACATGTAAAAGACGACACACGACATAACACTAACCACGAAAACATTTGTGTGTTGCACAACTGCATCACAAATTGAGAAGAAAATTTAAACTCACAAATGTATTTTGATACATATCTGCAACACATCAATACACAGGTAAATAACAATTAGAAAAATAAAAACTCAATGTGTAAACTAGATAGAATTACCTTTTGAATAGTCTAGTTCTTTTAATCAAATAACTGTAAGATTAATTTTAATTTTAAAATTCGCAATAAAGTCAATTTCGCTTTTCACTAAATTGGCGGGACAACTGAACATATGTTTCGCACAACCCAGAGTAAGGAGTGACCATACCACAAAATGAATAAAATGCTTATTGTAGATCAACATCGAACAAAGACTTATCACTTGCAGTGTTTAAACAAAACGATATTGGTATTTGATCGGTATGTTGCAAGAATGCATCGCGGCCCGTTAAAGGGTTAAGTAAAGCTCTAGTTGCTTGACCTTCGGCTTTGAGTTTTGTCATTAATCAAAGAATATTCTAGAAAGATAATTTCTAACACTGTTTTTGTTTGCGGCGCTTTCAATAACCACAGTTACCCATGTTCTCACAAAACTAAAAGAGAGCGCTGTTAAATTGTGTGCGTGCATTAATATATTCAATGGAGTGCTTATAGTTTCATATTAATTTAATGTATTTTAATTGAGTTTAACGATCAATATTATGCAATTGATTCGCCTTCTCACATTTAGCTCAATATACTTGGTTGGCAAGGTGGATATCAGTTGCTAGTGCAAGTGCCATGTGGGGTGGGACGCGTATCAAAACGTTACAGGCGTAAGGCAGCCAAGCTATCATTCATATCTAAAAAGCTTATTTATTTGAAGAAAAAACTAAGCTTCTGCAAACACTTGTCCGCAAAACTATTTTTCTTCTCCGCTTAAGTAAGAAGCACAAGATTTTGTCTTCCAAGGCATTTAAATATCAGTTTTGCTATTGCTGATCATACATACTCGTTCCAATTTTTATCCTAAGAAAGTTTCCAACAATCCTTGCCATACAGTTATGCAATGTTGCACACAAATTCCTAAAGTGTATTCAGTAGTGCATTTGAACTTACGTAAATGTAAGCGCGTGTTTGCCGCCGACACAGAAAAGAAAAAATATCTAAATAACAAAAGCCCCGATAAGCAGGCCCAGCAAGAAGTATATTTATCAAACGCACTTGCATACAATATGTACCGACAACTTTTTACCGTTCTTGCTGTCTGCTGACCCGCCACCACTCTTTTAACCGAAGGGCTGTTGAGCACAAAGAGAAGCTGAACAAAACAACAACGTGCTGGCTTGTCGTAGCTGAGACGCACAAAGAAAAAATACCCTTGAGCCAATATTCAATAATTGTCAATGAAAACTCTAATATATGATTTTAATGTATATTGTTTATTTTAAGTGAATGAATACAAATTACGTGAAATGAAGTGTTGGTTTCCGAATTTTTATACAACTCGTTTTATTGAATATGAATGCCCCACCTTATTGACATAACATAAACATACACATAAAACAGTATTTTCATTAAAGAATCTCAAGTTTTACTATTCAACTGCACAAAGTTCATATGAAGTTTATCAGGCGTGCCACAGAAAACGCTACCGCCCGAATTTCACTGCAATTTCATTTCACGGTGCCACAGACAAAAACGCTCACTAGTTTTGAGCGAAAAGAAAACGTCGCAAATTCCTGAAATCTGATGCTGCCATTCGGAGTAATGTATTAAAAAAAAATATATATATATGGAACCGCTTCGGTTTTTCTTTTATTAAGCATTAAAATCAATAGCTCTTTGAAGTTAAAACCAGTTTATCTGCAAAATTATTTTACTTGTTGTGCATTGCACAATGTGCAATTAGCGAAAACATTTGAGAGCAGTTGTAATTCTGCCAGGTGGCATCTGATGATAAATGGCAGAGTCATAACAAACCACTTCCGTATCGTCAGATTGCGAAGACAGATCAGATGCACATCTGAGAAGCCTTCGCTGCACGGTCCCTTTCCTATTTTCTGCCCGTGTAGCTCTTTGATGGCCAAAAGCCTCGCCAAAGGCATTTTTGTGCAATTTCAGTTAAATCAATTTGGTGATGATTTTTGAACAGCTGATTGCTGCCAGTCACAAAAGGCTGCCATACAGTTAGAAGATTGCTGCTAGAGTTGCCGAAAAACTTAAATTGTTTTTCCGGAAAAATTGAACTGTTTAATTCTATTTTAATTAGCTTAAAACATTCAATTAGTATATAAATAAATTAAACAATTAATGATTTTATATGTGAATGTAATGTCAGAATATTTTTTACTTAAAATAAAAATCAGACTCCCTGATGAACGACAATGTCGACGAAACGCGTAGGAGGAAAATTGAATTTAAAGATATGTTTTAAATTACAATGAGATCATTGGCCGGAATAGCCCACTAACAGCAACAACACAAACAAAGTAACATTACCAGAGGTTGAACTGAATTAAACAACTCAAAACACACAACATGAAGGTATACATCACATATGTACATTCAATCTACATATGGCAAAAACTCGGTACTATACATTAAGGCCCGGTTTCTCAATGTCCAGTTAAAGTGTCAATTAGTTAATCTCGGCATAACTTTAATGCTCGTGTTAAACCAGTTTGGTTTTCTCAATGCAAAGTTAATATTATTCGTTTGGATACTATCGCTCTAATGGTGCTGCCAACCCATTACGAGCAAATCAGCTGTTTGGTATGGTACTTTTTTGTTTTGTGACTGCCAAAATCTTCTTCTGTTGTCATTTGAAATATATAAGTCTTATTTTAAGTGTCAGAAAAAACTAGCTAAACAGAGGAGTAGACTGAAATACTTCTTGGAATGAACGAATTTCAACATAATACCAAGACATTTACAACGGAAAACAACATCACTGACACACAACTTGACGCTTCACGAATCAAGAAAAAAACTACAAAAACTAGAGAATAATTTTCTACTTAAAATATTACAGCTAGAAATAGTGGAAACACATCGACACATACACAGTATTAACAGAACACAAACACACATCATAAATGAACTAAGAAAATACTAAAATCAGCAGGACATTGAAGAAATACAGACAAACGGAAAGAACATATCACTAATACACGTTATTGCAGACTTAGAACAGGCAATAAAAACGATTGAGAACGAAAAACTAAGAGATTCGATCAGAGGGAACTTAGCATCAAGACTAAACAAATACAAACAATCAAGCAACCTAAACCAAAAAGAACAATTTATACTCAACATAGCCAACAACACAAAGAAATTTTTAAAGGAACATAACGGCTAAAATGCAAACTGACGTCGCGACGTTTATACAGATTTTAGCAAGGCATTTGAGTCTGTTAGTCATTCTTTGTTGCTTCAAAAATTCAGTATTAATGGATTTCCAGCAAAACTCTTGTCTTAGATTTCGGACTACTTCTGTGGCCAAACACAAACAGAAGTTTTTAAGTCTTCTGTATCTGAAAATGTGGTGTCGGTGGATTTGCTTCTAAATATTTTACACACGGCGAGACTTTGATATATTTCCAATTGAAAAAAAACTTGCGGGTTTTTGTGGTTAGAACTTCTTTTATTTAACTTGTAAAGAGAACTGAAATAGAAAGCCTACTGGGCATGCTCAGCAGGCTGTTAACAGGCTAGTTACATTGCAAAGCTTGAAAACAAGAGCGCGAGCTTTCATACTCTGTTGGGGTGGGGAGCTGCAGATGTCACTGCCTACTTTTCGGCTTAAACATTCCGCCCCCCTTGCAATATATTGCAAATGAAGTGGATTGGAGCTTGGGGAGCGGACCTTATTGGCTGCAGACTCCAGACAGGATCCACCCAAACGTCGTATTTTGAGCCACTGGCCCATGGTCGCTCGGAAGCACTCCTGGCTGAATGATATAGCCGTAGACATCGGCGCCCAACACCAAACTGACAGTGGATGGCTTAAACCATCCTGCATCCTCGTCGCTTTCACGGAAGCGTTCCTCAACTGGCGCCTTTGGCGTCCGGAAGTTGAGGTTGTGGATGACCTCCAAGTGGCAATCCTTGTCGAATGTTCCTTGCTTGGACTTGATGCGGGCACTGACCCTCTCGTCGAGCCCGGTGGCGGAAAGGCTTAGAGCCCTTGCCAAGGGCTTTGCGGACTGCACGGGTCGACCAGTGCTCGCATCTCAAAGGTTTTTTCTCCGTCAATGACAAGGACTGTCACCGTCGGCAGGATGGCAAGCTGGCTGGTTGATGGTGGTGTTGGGGCGTCTTGCCGAATTGGAGAGTGTCTCCTCGCGTGCCGCAGCGAAGCTGGAAATGGGCTCCTAGGTCGATCACCTCGTGGGGAGCCTGGAGTGTGGACCTCATCGAGGTGGAGCAGGTGTGGTGTTCACCACCGCAGATGTGGAATTTTAATCCACTGCGACACGATGTGGCAGGCAGTTGGCGCAGTACTTATTGATGAGTACTGCCCGGAGACGTTTTTCCGCGTCGAGGTGCCTGGAGCGCTGGCACTTCTTCAGGGCATGGACACACCAGCAGACCCGGCAGCGGAAAGAGGTGACACCGCGTGGGAGCCCAGTCTGCTTCGTTTTCTTGGAGGTGGGTGCCATGGCTCTTCGAGTTTTGTCTGGGGAAATATGAACAAAACAGAAATTAGACAACATACTCTTATCGAACAGAATGGTTAGTCACGACTTTTGAGAGGAGCTTGGAATTGTGGGTTCGGACTGGACCGGAAGGAGGATAAGTTTGGCCACTGGCCTTTTAATAACGCCGCGGTTCGTGAGTACATCGACTACTCGAACCCTGTCATCCTGCCCGGCGTGTGTTTTCTGGACGCGTCCCAAGCGCCATTCGGTTGATGGAAGGTTATCCTCCTTGATAACTACCATGCAGGTTCCTCTCGGGTAGTTGCCACTTAGTCCTTTTGTGGAGCTCCTTCAAGTACTCTTCTTTCCAACGGAAACAGAAGTGTTGGTTGAGTGCCTTGAGCCGTTGCCATCTATATAAAATTGACGCTGCATTTCCCTCGATTTCCGGCTCACTAACGTCGAGTAGTGAGCCTCCTACCAGGAAGCGCCCTGGTGTTAGGGCCAGCAAATCGGTCACATCCTTAGATAGCGGGGAAATTGGTCTAGAATTTAGACAGGCTTCAATCTTCGCGAGGAGGGTGGAGAGCTCTTCAAAAGTATATTTGAAGGTTGAAGTCGACTTATAAAAAAGCGCCTTGAAGCTTTTGACACCCGCTTTCCACAAGCCGCCCATGTGAGGCGCACTTGGTGGATTAAAGTGCCACGATAGACAGTGGTGACTGTACGTTGTCTCGATGCGTGATTTTGTAGCCTCCAAGAAGTCCCGAGTGATGACTCTTGAGGCTCCAACAAACGTCTTTCCATATTCGGAGTAGACTTTGGACGGACATCGGATCCCCAACGTTTTAGCAACGCTGGCCTCTTCGAATTCGAGGAAATCCTCACGTAAAAGGTGGTCCTTAGGAATACCGCGGAGGACTTCCTTCTCATTTGAGGTCCACTTACGCAATGGAAAGCCTGCTGATTCCATAGCTCTTTGAAGCTCCTTGATGCTGGCGATTGCGCACTGCCTGGTATGAGCTCCTGCTAGTACATCGTCGACTTACATATAATTGGAAATGATGTCAGTAGCCCGCGGAAACTGAGCTAGCACATCTTTAGCGAGCTGCTGTAAGACGCGAATTGCCAGGAACGGCGCGCAATTTACCCCAAACGTGACAGTGTTGAGCTCATAGTCACAGAGCTCTTAATCCTTGTTTCGATAGAGGATCCTTTGGAAGGGCGTGTGAATTGGTTTCACTAAGATTTGCCGATACATTTTGGTGATATCGGCGTTGAAACCATAACGGAAGAAACGCCATTTCAAAATCTGAATAGTTAGATCAGATTGGAGAACTGGGCCTGTATGAAGGACATCATTCAGGCTCTTGCCGTTAGTGGACTGACTGGAAGCGTTAAATACTACGCGAACCTTTGTAGTAGTGCTGTCAGGCTTAAAAACAGCATGATGAGGAAGATAAAAGTTCCCAGTATCAGAAGGAAGGGGGACTTGTCTCATATGACCTAAGTCCAAATATTCCTGGATCTCGGAATCGTACTGCTCTTTTAGAGGAAAGTTTCTGTTTAAACGAATCTCGTTTTTTAGAAACTGAGCAAGTACGATTGACCTTGAATGTCCTTAGTTGATGTGATCAGGATTTTTGAATGGGAGAGTAACAATATATTTGCCACTTTCATCCCTTGTTGTGGTGCCGATAAAGTTATCCTCGCATATAGCATCAGACTCTTTTACCGGCTTCACCAGAAGATCCTCCACCTCCCAAAAATTGTGAGGAGGTTTTCCAGCCGTTGGTCAGTCTTGAGGGTGACGCGTGTGGAAAATGCAGAGATGGAGGATGTAGCGCAAGTAGTTATTGGGCCGGTAAGGATCCAACCGAAAATGGTTTATTGACCCAATAACGCGCCACCAAACGTTTGGAATGGAGCCGCCAAGTAGAATGGATGGAAGGATATCTGCGCCTAATAGCACATCTATCTGCGAACTCCTGAAGAAGGAAGGGTCAGCCAGTGGGATATTAGGCAGGTCCCTCAAAGAACTTTCGGGGATCGGATGCGATGGTAGAGTCCCTGCCACACTTGGAAGTACAAATGCCGACGTTTCAATGCGAACTCGCGGCCTTGTCGGGGATCCTATGTTGAAGTGACATAACTTCTCAGGATTGGCTGTTACGGCTTGATTTAGTCCGGCAACTTGTGCTGTCACACGTTTAAATGGAGGTTTGATGATTCTAAACACTCGTTCTGAAATGAATGTGTTTCGGAGCCAGACTCAATCAACGCACGAGCCTTATAACTCGTGCCTAGGTGGCATATGTTTATTATGGCAGTGCCTAGTAAAACACCTTGCGTCTTGGACGTGAAATAGTTGTGGATATTTGCCGGACTTTGGTTTGAAGTGGACTGTAAATTTTGATATGGTATATATGGAGTGGCACCAGAGCTTAAGGGTGATTTAGGAACAACTTGTGTAGGAGGGTCGCCACGATGCAACAGAGTATTGTGGCGACCTTTGCACGTGTAACAGTTAAAGCTACTTGTGCAGTCTTTAAGCTGGTACCCTCTGGCGAAACAATTCAAACAGAGTTGGAGCTGTTTAATGTAGGAGGCCCTTTCGTTGACTGCCATTTGCAGAAACTTGGGGCATGAGCGGATGGGGTGGTTCTCTTTTGAACACAGCTTGCAGGTCAAAGACTGCTTGGAAGATTGCGCATGTACTTTGACCTTTGCTTCGAATGACTGGATGTGTTTTTTGGCTGGTTCCTTACGATTGACTTGACTTTGACCTCCCGTATTAGGCCTCATGTGTTCTATCGCTTCCAGCGTGCGGTGACGCTCAGTGAGGAAACTATCGAATTCAACCCAAGTCGGAATATCGGATTTATTATGGAGGGATTGTTCCCATAAGGAAAGGGAAAGTATCGGCAGTCTGGACCAGCAAAGAAAGACCAGTAAGCAATCCCAGTTTTCAACGCTGACCTTAGCCAACTTGAAAGCCGTCAAAAACCCCTGGATCGTACTTTGTAGCTCTTTTAATGCACTCCCGGACTCTTGGGAAAATGACGGCAGACTGAAAAGACCTTAAGCTGGCTGTTGACCAACAGCCGCTTATTTTCGAATCTTTCTGAAAGATTCTGCCACGCGGATTGAAAGCCATTATAAGTCAGTGGAGATTTCGAAACTATACCTTTCGCCTCGCCGCTAGTCTTAGCGTTGAGGTGAAACAATTTCTCGACTTGAGTTAATCGTGGATTGTCTATGTAGATTGCTGTGAACAGATCACGGAATGTCGGCCACCGCAGATAGTCTCCGTCGAAGACCTCTGTGTCAATTGGAGGGAGACTATAGCCTCTGGATATGGATAGAGGCATGGGCTGTATTTGCTTTTGGGTGGAAGCAGCGTCGATGCTCTCACTTAGCTGAGCGACACAGCGTTCATAAACTGTATAGCAATGCTCGTACTTGGCTTGCATAACTTCAAAATCTTCACTGGATCCGGCGCCTTGGGACCCCTGTTCGAAAGCTAATTCTACTTTCTCCCATATGGATCGGATCTGGTCCCGACGCACTTGAAGTGTCAACAGGGATGCGCCTGCCGAGCCTGCAAATCTAGCCTCAAATTGGCTGAGCCTGTCCGACACAGCAATGAAATCGTTTAATGCCATCTTGGAATTATCTAATGTTTTTGGAGTAACTCGTCTGGTTACACGTGCGCTGTCCTGTTCTTGTTTGGATGGAGGCGCGAACGGTTTCTGTCTGGACACAGATGAAGCGGACAAGCTACGAACAGTCGATAAGGATGAACAACGAATGGACAATGAAGGACGTGGTTTCGTTTGTTTCTTCTGGTCCTCTGACATAATAGACTCACTATGGAGCCAGAAACTTTTGTAGCGTGAAACAACAGGAAAAGTACAACAGGAAAAGTACTAAAAAAATCAATATATATTTTATATAATTTTGTTTTATTATTTTATTTTTTTTATATGTACTTATAAATCTCTTCTCTCTTTTTTTTGTATATAGGAATTTATTTTAGATATATGGAGAACAAAAAATAATTTTATTTTTATTTTTGAGTGTAGATGTATAACCTTTTTTTTTTTTTTTTTAGTGTATAGGTATATTTTTATATGTCTTGTTTCTAGTAAAAATTTTTTTTTTTATATTTTTATTTTTTTATTTTGTAAACATATATTTTATAAAAACTAAAAACCATAATATTTAAATGTTAACAGCAGATGCTTAGTCGGATAGACTCCACTTGCAGAAGGGTATTTTGTGAATTTTGCAAATTATTTGGAAAAGCATAATACCCCACTTTTTGTGGAAAAAGGTATAGGGTATTTCAAAACCGTTGGTTACTGCATATGCTGTGATGAGTGGAATCGGAACGGCTTGGAGTCAGTGACAAACATATGAGTGTATGTTTGTATGAGCGGAGTGTCACCGTTGATTTATGTCTGTATGTAATTGGCTTATTTGGTGGATGATTTTTCTTTGGCAAATAACACAATAATATTTAAATGTTAACAGCAGATGCTTGGTCGGATATGCCCCACTTGCGGAAGGGTATTTTTAAACGATGACGTTGCAAGTTGATTCGGAAACACATATATACCCCACATGTCGGGAAAAAATATGCAGGGTATCTCACGCCGTTGCTTACTGCTTATGCTGTGATGAGTGGAATTGGAACGGCACGGAGTCAGTGACCAACATATGTATGTATGTCTTGCACTTTTGGTGGATGATTTTTAAGACAAATAATTTACACAATTAAAAATTTGCCAAAAATATTATTATTGGATTTAAATATGGATATAACACAATACGTGGTGGCGGATGGAGTTGGAAACACTTGTGAGGTTTATTATATTTTAATTTTACTTTGTTGTCTATTTTTGTTACCTCTGGTGTTCCCCAGGGGAGTCACCTAGGATCATTGCTACTTAAACTCTTCATTAACGATCTTCCTGCTGTTATTACTAACTCTCGTGTTTATATGTTTGCTGATGATGTAAAGCTATGTTTTACCAATAATGATGATTCTCTATGTAACTTTCTACAGTCGGACTTGGGTGCACTGTCGGCCTGGTGCCGTTATAACTTACTAAATTTAAATTGTTCAAAATGTAAAGTCATGTCTTTTTGCAGAGGTACCTCTCATTCTGCTCACTACTTGCTTGATGCTTCACCACTTGTCCGCGTTTTTGAAATTAAAGATTAAGTCATCAGTCTTGATAGCAAATTAAAATTTGACTATCACATATCTTCGATTTTCAATAAGTTCATAAAAGTAATTGGCCTTATCAAGCGGTGGTCAAAAGAGTTTAATGATCCCTACACCACTAAAACGCTATATACATCTCTAGTTCGTCCCATCCTGGAGTATGGATCTTGTGTGTGGTCCGCGCAATACGGGATTCACTAGCATAGAATTCAATCTGTACAGAAGAAATTTCTTCTGTTTGCGCTTAGAAGTTTGAACTGGGTTCCTGGGATAGAGCTACTCCCGTATTCAAGTAGACTTCTTTTAATAAATCTTGCTTCTCTTTTGAGCCGTAGAATTATGCATGGTGTAGTATTTATCACTAATCTACTTAATGGTGAAATCGACTCACCGGTTCTTTTAAGGCGATTAATACCAACAAGAATTCATATAATAGAGCGTTCAAATGCAAAAATTCTGATATAGAGTTGGGAAGTCGTTTAGCAGCTACCACGCTCTCAGAGAGAAATATCGCACGCAATTGTTACTAAAGTCGTGAGCCTCGAGCATATCGCTTCAGTCTGCTTGCTGGTTTCGCAGAGACATGAGCCATACTGTATGTGTGCGCATAGCTTGTTTGTTTCTCTTCTTGTGTCCCTTTTCTTTGTATACCTGCTTGCGTATCACTTTTGCCGCTAGCCCTAGAGCAGCAAGGCACTAGTGCGTTTACACAAATTACATTTACATATACATATATATTTGTGTGTGCAAATGTGCGTTTGTTATGTTTGCAGTTTTGGTGGACTTGGGCTTTGAAATGATTTTTGATATTTCATTTCGACTAGGTTTCATAAGCATGTGTGTGTGTCCCTTTGTGAATAAGTGTTCATGTATAATTTTATGCGTAGCATTGTCATTGTCATTCATTGACCTGCTGCGATCGTCATGAATGAGGACAATTTAATTAAATGCAATTATGTTTCTATACTAATAAAATATATGTATTTTAATTCAATTTCATGATCAATATTGTACAATTGATTCGCCTTCTCACATTTAGCTCAAGGTTGCCAAGGTGCATATCAATTGCTAGTGCAAGTGTTTTGTGGGGTGGGACAGGTATCAAAAGGTCACAAAACACTTTAGGCAGGCAAACTTTCATTCATATCTAAGAACCATATTTATTTGAAGATAAAAAAAACCCAGCCTTGTGGGAAACACTTGTCCCTCACAACTCTTTTTCATTTCTCAATAATGCGCTTGGGTAAAAACAAACACAAGACTTTGACTTCGAAGGCAGTCAAATATCAGATCTGCTGCTGCTGATCATTCATACTCTTCCCAATTTTTACCCTATGACACTTTCTAACAACCCTTGCCATACAATTATGCAAAGATGTACACAAATTACGAAAGTGTATTCAAATACAAATACTAACAAACTTCTTACCGTTCATGCTTTCCGCTGACCCTTCGCCACTCCTTTAATCAACGGGCCGCTGAACGGCAAAGCGCAACTGAAACAAAACAACAACCAGCTGGCTTGTCGTTGCTGAGACGCTAACGCTGCTGTATGAAAAAATACGCTTTGTACCAATATTCAATAATTGTCGATGAAGTTTCTCACATTTAGCTATAGAGTTGCACAAGGTTTATATAAGTCGATACCACCCTTTCATAATGGGAAGCAGCAGGTATATTCAAGCAAAAGGCTAAAATTGTCAATTTCACAATTTTAGAAAATTTTTAGCGGCAAAAGCGATACGCAAACAGGTACAAAAAGAAAAGGGACACAAGAAGAGAAACAAACAAGCTATGCGCACACATACAGTATGGCTCATGGTGAAACAATATAAAGGTGTTCTATTCCGAATTCCTGCTCTCTTTGGCCGTACTTAAGGCCCAGTTGCCCGAACGTGAACCGAATTGAACGTGGACTTAGAAAACAGCTGATCAGTTCAACTAAACCTTAAACACTGTTTGCTGGTTACCCAAAACTTGAGCTGAATATAACTGAATTGGAAACCTGCAGAAAACAGTTACGATCCATTTACATTGAATTTGGTTGGTGCAGGAAAATGATTTTTTGTACAATAAAGCTAGCAAACTATTTAAGGATCCGGCAAAGAAGAGGGCAGCTTGGATATCAATTGCCGCGGAATTGGGAACACACCGTAAGTATATTTGTATTTACATAATTGTTTTTTTAAGAGCCCATTTGCTGAAGCGCAAGTAGGTTAAAGAATTCTTGTGTTTTTTATTAAATTCTAATATTGTTTATTCTTTTTGAAGTCAACGCGCGAACTTTTTGTTGAACGTGCCCTTGGAATGTGGTGCGACTGGGCTAAAATCGCCGCCATTGGAACCTTTGTCTCCAGCGCCAGCACCCAATTAGCCATGTTTTGGAACTTTTGACAGCAGCGATTCATGGCTAAATGCGACATCAGAAGTTTTGACGCCGACAAATGATGTGTGCATGCAGTCATCCGGTTCGTCATGTACACAAAGGCAAACGACGTTGCCATTTGAGTTACCTACACCAAATAGCCAAGCGGAATCGCGTTTAAAATGAAAAAAAAGTGACTTGTCGGAAATGCTGGTCGAGGCTAACAAAACGTTTAATAGTTACGTGCAAAATGCTATGAACAAACGAGAGGATGAAGTGGCCGTTGGTTTCACCACAACAGCGTACGCCATATTATCTAAATTAAGCCCTGTAAAAAAAAAACGCAAACAATTATGAGCCTTATGAAGGTGCAGCAAGATGCGCACCTAGAGAGCACTACTAAGTAAATTTTTTTCTCAATAAAAATGTGAATTTGTTTTTTTCAAAAATTATTTTTTCATTTTAAATTTTTTTAAGAGTTTTAAGAGTTGGAGCCGATTTGTACAAAGTTCATGTAATATACATTAACCATATCATCCATATTTAATAAGATTATTAGTTTTTTGTGTAAACAGAAGTTCGCGCGCAATTGTGAAAATATCAAAACAATGACAAACAGCTGTTCGATAATTGAATGTTCAGGGTAATCGGTTCAATTTCATGTTCAGGTTCATTTTTAGGTTCAAGTCTAGTTCACGTTTGGGTAATCGCTTTGTTTTCATATACCAATTCACGCTCGTATTCAATTCAAATTCAGTTTAAGCCAAGTTCGGGTAACTGGGACTTTAGTTTTAGTCAGTATGCATTGACACTTTAAAGTGAGCAGTTGTGTTGCGGAAAATTCGTTGATTTAATATTAGAAAATGACGAAACAATATTGTTGTATATGTAGTATTTAAAAACATTACTTTAGTTTTAGTATTATATTGTTAAATAAAAAATTATTTAAAAAAATTCATTCTATTCATTTGCTGCAGCTAACAATAACACTAGCAAGAGCAAAGCGTTATATGAAGTCATAGCTGTCTCTTTCTTATTTCTCTCTTGCTCACTGCTCTCTTCGAAACCTAAGTACGCCGCCACAGCGGAATAGAACACCTTTATATTGTTTTACCATGGTATGGCTCATGTCTCTGCGAAACCAGCAAGCAGACTGACGCGATATGCTCGAGGCTCACGACTTAAGTAAAAATTGCCTGCGATATTTCTCTCTGAGAGCGTGGTAGCTGCTAAACGACTTCCGAACTCTATATCAGAATTTTTGCATTTGAACGCTCTATTATATGAATTCTTGTTGATTGAACCGAACTGCCTACAGAATTTTTAGTTCCAGTTCATATTCCAGCTCAAGTTACGTTCCAATTATGTTGAACAGCTGATATAAATTGAACGAGCATGAACTTATTTGGTTGGTGCAGGAAAAATATTTTTTCTACAATAAAGCAAGCAAATATTTTAAGGATCCGGCAAAAAAGAAAGACTGCTTGGTTAGTTATAAATATCAAAACAATGACAAACAACTGTTCGATAATTTTATGTTCAGGGTAATCGGTTAAATTTTATGTTCATGTTTATTTTCAGGTTCAAGCTAAATTCACGTTTGGGTAATCGCTTGGTTTTCATGTACCAATTCACGTTCAATTAAAATTCAATTCAGTTCAAGTTCGGGTAACTGGGTCTTAAGACTGATTCCGATCGCTTTGGCTTTGCCACCGGACGTAAATTTTAGGTGTACCGCACAGTACAGTAAAAAATAAAACAAATGAAACATAATATGCAGGCCCTACGAATGCTGCTACGAATATTGCCAATAGTATCTAAATCAAGTAAAAAAAAGAGGTTGTATGTAAAGTTGGTATACGGACGATAGTTTAGCGTGACAACGTCATAATAAAACAGTGATGAAATGATAGCAAACTCATACGCGCGATTGGGATATCGTCTAGTCGAGAATCTAGCAGAAAGTTTCTATACATGCTTATAGCTCAAATTAATTGAAAAAAGAATTAATGCCTGAAAATATACTAGTTTTCAGATTTTTAATATGCAAGATTAATTAACCTTAATTGCCGAAATTTTTGTTGTTACATCAAAGCAAATAATATTAGAAATAAAAAGTAAAAAAAGTTCAAATAAACATATTCATAAAATTCTGACGCGGTATTGAACCCGGGTAGTCATGCATCAAAACATCAAACGTCTGTCCTTATGCAACAAAAATTATGAAGCGGTAGCCTAATAACAACAACCACAAAGATCTTTTATATTAACTGTGTTTGTTGTCATATGGCTAATTTTTTGCTTTTTACTGCAACACTGGTTAGTATCTCTGATATAAATAATACAAACATTGACTTGAAATATATATATGATGTAATATATAAAATCAAATTTCATGCATAATTAAATCTAAAATTGCATTTTTGTTTTATGTTTGATATGTGATATTTGATATGATTGGTTTGTGGAAGGAAAAGAACGATATGTAATTCAATAATCATACACTTACATTCCTTGCAAATACTAAATCTATATTGGTCAGAGCTAAGGTGATTGCTGCATTTTTAATAGACGTTAATTTCTTGCATAAATTCTGCAAATTTACTACATTCCTACATTTCGATGCCGAGTACAAATGGATCGTTTAGCAAACAAGTGACAATTAGCACTCGAAATGAAAACGATTGGGCTTATTAAGCAACTAAAGAGTGTTTTTAAAACCGGAAACTATTTTTTACTTGATTTATATACTATTGGCAATTGTTTTGCATTATGATTCGAAAGGCCTGCATATTATTTTAAATTTGTTTTTTTTTTAGCAGAAAACCTAAAATTACGTGCGGTGGCAAAGATAAAGCGATCGGAATCAGTCTTATACAAAATGTCAATCAGCTGCTTGTCTCAATACAAAGTTGGTATCGAAGTTGAGTAAAAGAAGAATATAAGTCGATCGAAATCTGGGAATGCAACCATCGAAATGAGAATCCATTTCGATTCCGTTTCGACTTGAAAAGTAGAACAGGCCTGAATAATAAATAAATACAATACAATATTACAAACTTTTAATATTTTTGTCGACTGCAGCGACACAAAAGTTAAATTTTGATGCTCAAGTTTTGTAACACAATACCTCGTTTGTCGGCCATAAGAATTTTTCACAAATTGTCTGCGTCCAATATGGCGACAATCCAAAAGGGCAACTCCAGCAAAAACTATGTCCAGCAAAAAGCGTCTCGCTACCAGTAAAAAACCAATAAAAAGAGACCTGATTACAATCGGGTGCGGATATGGCGGAGAACGGGATGCCAAAAAGCTATCTTCGTTCAAAATTTGGCGACTCTAGCTCAAAGTTAGTAAAATATGGGGGAAGGGCGGCTGGTGGCGCTATGGGGGGCGCGGCATCCTAATTTTTGCCACATATCTTTGGGGGTCATCAATTGCTATCCTCCTAAAAAATTTTGGGACTCTTGCTCAAAGTTAATTAAATATGGGGGAATGGTGGCTGAGGGCGGTATGGGCTCCATAATTTTGATGCAGTTTTTTTGGGGTCTAGCACAGTTATTCTACAATATTTCCAAACACTTTGGAAGATATACGAATTACCGTTTTTATCAAAGCGTTGGGGTGGTTGGGGTCGGCTAGGGCAGTATTGATACGCGTGGCATCCAAAGTTTTTGTGTGTTTGTTTGTCATTACCTATCTTTGCACTAAATTTGGTTGCTCTAGCTCAAAAACTGTAGAAGATATAGGCATTGTTGGTTTTAGACTGCTGGGGAGGCTTGAAGCGGAATGTGTAGGCGTGGCTCTTAAATTTTTGATGCAGTTTTTCGGACGTTGTAAATAGCTATCTTCTCCCCAAATTTGGTAGTTCTAGCTGTAAGGGCGTGCGAAATCGATTTCGAGCTATCGAATTTATCGATTTGCCAGTCCCAAGATTTCGTAGAACCCCAATCTTGACACTTTATCTGTCCCGGCCATACATAAAGATATGAGCAAAGTTTCAAGTCTCTTTGTTGAAGGGTGTGGAAAAAAGGTGTGTTCATTCAGACGGACGGACACCATGACGGACATTGCATTTACCTAATATACTCTTTAAATTCGGTATCGAGTATAAAAATTGACGAAAGTTGATTTTTTCACAAACAATATTTATGTATGAATTCGTGAGTGAAAAGTCGGTTAAATTGAAGAAAAAAGATTTTTTTTCACAAACAATATTTAAAACAAGTAGAAACGTTGCAGTCTGACGCACCCGACTGCGGTATACTCGATACCAGTAGTAAAACAGATTAAAAGAGAGCTGATTGCAATGGGGTGTGGGTACGGCAGGGGTGTAGGCTGCCCCAAAGATTGTCTGGTGCAGATGGGGATGCCAAAAAGCTATCTTCCTTCCAAATTTGGTGACTCTAGCTCAAAGTCAGAAGAATATGGTGGATGGTAGGCTGGGGAGGTATGGGCCGGGGTGGGGGGGGGTGGAGGGTGTGGTGGCATCACAATTTTTGCTGAAGATCTGTGTATGATGTCAATTGCTATCCTCATACCAAATTTGGTGACTCTAGCTCAAAAATAGTAAAATTTGGGGAAAGGGTGGCTGGGGTTGGTACGGGGGGTCGTGGCATCCAAACTTTTGCTGCAGATCTATTTATGATGTCAATAGCTATCCTCAAACCGAATTTGCTGACTCTAGGTCAAAGTTAGTAGAATATGGTAGAAGGGGGGCTGGGTGCTGGGGGCTGAAATGGGGGGGCGTGGCATCCAAAGTTTTGCTGCAGATCTGTTTATGATGTTAGTTGCTATCGTCATACCAAATTTGGTGACTCTAGCTCAAAGTTAGTAGAATATGGTGGAAGGGTGGCTGGGGGCAGTATGGGTTGGGGGCGCCTTCCACTTTTTTTGCGCTTCTTCATCACCTATTTTGGCACCAAATTTGGCGGTTTTAGCTCAAAACGGTTTTTTCTCCAAAACGTTGATGCAGTTTTTGAGGGGTCGTTACCAGTTATCTACCTACCAAATTTTCTGACTCTAGCTCAAACACTATGGAAGATACACGCACTACCGTTTTAAGCGAAGCGTTGGGGTGGTTGAAGGCGGATAGGGCAGAATAGATGTGCGTGGCATCCAAAGTTTTAATGAATTTGGTTGGGGATCGTCAACACCTATCTTGGCACTAAATGTGATGGCTCTAGCTCAAAAACTGTAGAAGATATGGGCATTTTTAGTGTTATACTGCGGGGGGGCTGGGGGCGGAATGTGTGGGCGTGGCTCCAAAATTTTTGATGCAGTTTTTTGGGAATTGTAAATAGCTATTTTCTTCTCGAATTTGGTAGTTCTAGCTGTAAGGGCTTGCGAAATAGCTGGATCTATCGATTTTGCGTTATCGAGTTTATCGATTTGCCAGCCCCCTAGTTATTTATTTATTTATTTATTTATTTATTGTCAGCTATGAACAGCTGACATGAGAATAAAACTAATTAAAATAATCATAATGAAAATAATTAAATTTAAAGTAAAATTTAAAATTATGTGAAGTGCTGAAAGTAAATTAAGGTTGAAACAATTATAAAGTTAACGTTAAAGCTCTGGGAAATTCAACAAGAAAATAAGTGGCCCAATATTTGTTGCGTGGATTGGGGAAAACCCAGAAAAACCCAATCAGACCAGTGGTAGATTAGTGATTAGTGGTTACGATTAGATAAGGCAGAAAGGATTGATCGTTTTAGTACTGTAGTCGAGGACTCCAGAGAGACAAGAGAATAAAGTTTGTTGTAGTCAGAACATAATACACGAAATGGTTCATAAATTAAATAGTTGCTCGAGCAACGATCGAGGCTGAGGGGTAAAAAGTTACGTGTGGATCTAATGGGAACATTTAATTTTATTCGACTTAGAAGAACTGATGAGTCGATTTCACCATTAAGTAGATTATTGACAAATACTACACCATGCATAATTCTACGGTTCAACAGGGAAGGAAGATTAATTAAAAGAAGTCTACTTGAATAGGGGGGAAGGTCTATTCCAGGAACCCAGTTAAAACTTCTAAGCGCAAACAGAAGAAATTTCCTCTGCACAGATTCAATTCTATCCTGGTGAATCCCGTATTGCGGGGACCACACACAAGATCCATACTCCAGGATGGGACGTACTAGGGATGTATATAGCGATTTGGTGGTGTAGGGGTCATCAAACTCTTTTGACCACCGCTTGATGAAGCCAAGAACGTTTATGGCCTTATTGACCATCGACGATATGTGAGAATCAAATTTTAATTTGCTATCAAGAATGATGCCTAAATCTTTAATTTCAAAAACGCGGACAAGTGGTGAAGCATCAAGCACGTAGTGAGCAGTATGAGGGGTACCTCTACAAAAAGTCATGATTTTACATTTTGCACAATTTAAATTAAGTAAGTTATAACGGCACCAAGCCGACAGTGCTCCCAAGTCCGACTGTAGTAAGTTACTAAGAGAATCATCATTATAGGTGAAACATAGCTTTACATCATCAGCAAACATAAATACACGAGAATAGCAGGAAGATCGTTAATAAAGAGATTAAATAGCAATGGTCCTAGGTGACTCCCCTGAGGGACACCAGAGGTAACAAAAATAGATTTGGATACAGGAGAATTAAAAACTACTTTCTGTGTTCGGCCACACAAGTACTCAGAAAGCCACGACAGGAGTTTTGGTGGAAATCCAATAATATTTAATTTTTGAAGCAACAAAGAATGACTAACAGAATCAAATGCCTTACTAAAATCTGTGTAAACGACGTCAGTTTGCATTTTGTCCTGAAACCCTTTGATAACTAGTGAGGTATTGTATAACTCCAATCTTGACACTTTAATTTACTATGCCATAGATAAAGAGATTTGCAAAGTTTGAAGTCACTAACTTAAAGGGTGTAGAAAAAAGTTGCGTTCATACAGACCGACAGACGGACGGGCGGATGGACCGACAGACACCATGACGGACTTTGCACAAACCCAATATACTCTTTACCTTCGGTATCGAGTATAAAAAGGCGGTTCATTCGACCAAGAGAAGCAGCCCGTGAAACGTGAAACCTCAGAGATCAACAAATAGATAATTTTTGACGCTCAAGAAGAAATACATCACGTGCTGATTTGAATCGAGCAGCGTTTCGATATGGTTGCCGCACTGATTACGGCGGGCATACTAGAGATCGCATTGGGCCGATGGACGTTGATTGCGAGTATTGGGGGGCATTGAAGTTTTCCGGGGTAACACTAGGATTGTGCTGCCTTAGTGGAAAAGAAAATTGCCATTATTGAATCCATCAACAGAGCCATTGTATTCATTGCTTCGCGGTGAAACACCCGAATCAAAACATTTCCTAGCAAACACTCAAAAATACAATGGTTGTTTCCAAGTAACATTATTTGGGGCAGACATTATCATAAATCGAGGATTTAATCCGACATTCAAGATACAAGGACAGATTCACCATCGAATCGGATCGTTACAGCCTCATGCAGATGGACAGCATAAATTTTTAAAAACATACTTCAAGGGTAACACGAAGGAACAACTTGATCGACGACAAGATATAAATGCACCAAGAAAAGAGGAATTCGACAAGATCTACAGCTACCACTTCATAAACATCATGCGTTGGTCAGGATGTATAAGAGTGTTGCGGTGCGCATGCCAAATCATGACTACAAAATCGAGATCAGAGCGGATAAACGACCATCTGAATTCATGAAGTTGCAATCCTTATTGTTGGTAAAAACATTGAAACACGCGATATTGTGCTTTCACGTCGCGGTATTGGTCAACTACAATGAATATCGGAAACACATCGTTCAAATGACACGTTGCAATACCACAGACAATCTAATATATAGACTGTGCAATTGCTAACAAAAGCTTTTAGAGCTTTCGTGTCTCATGTTTCCGCACTTGGGAACTTCTCTCGGTTTTGCCGGGCTTTGCCTTCGCTTTCAGTAGGTATGAGCGAGCGCGAAAGCGAAAAGCATGTTGCAAACGTTTTTGTTTCACTTGCCCTCTCGCTCGTCGTCTATCGTACGACAACCAAAATCGGTATGTGTTTTTAAGTATTGAATGCAAGTGCTTGATACACGTATTTCTTTCTGGGCCTGCTTGCCGAGATTTTTGTTATTTCTGATATTTTTCCTTTTTCTGTGTCGGCGGCAAACGACATCGACAAATGTACTACTGAACTACTGAAAACACTTTCGGAATTTGAGTGCATTTTTGCATAACTGCATGGTAGTTGCGATGGCAAAATTGTTGACTAGTGTCATAAAACTGAAAACATGAAAGAGTATTAATGACCAGCAATTGAATACAGATATTTGGTTGTGTGTGTTTATGTATGCATATGCTGCACCTTTAAATGTGTGACTGGCAATTGTATATCATTTCTTTAACAGTCTCATCTTTAAGGTTGTCAAATTATGAACAAGTTAAAGAAACACAAAACCCAAGTTTTAAAAAACATAAGATTCTTTACGGACATCAATAATATTTTTTGTTTTAAAATATTGTTTTTAGAGAAAGACTGAGTTTATTTTTTTAATAATTTAAAAATATGTAACAAATAAATAAAATATATAATTAAAAATGAATCTGTATAATGTGTTCATAATTTGACAACCATAAAGTTGAGACTGTTTAAGAAATTATAAACAATTGACACTCATTAAAAGGTGCAGCATATGCATATGTCTGTGGCAATACCCGCTGATGTTTTGGCAAGGAAAAGATGGTTATTTCAATATCAAAATGAAAAATCAATTAAATTAAATTAAATCAAGAACGCTAGCTCGATGAATTTTTACGCATATCGTTTGATGTTTCGACAAAATGCTGACAACTATTTGCTGCGGTTTCGTCGATGGCTTCAGCAGTACTGTGTGGACATTACGTTAAAATAGAAACGGAGCGCTTAACTTTCATTCGGTTGAACCAAGCCTAACTGCGTTCTGAGGAGTATATTCATTTACGTAATGCAGTGACATATGCACGTCATTACGGTCGGCCAGATATTTTTATTACTTTCACCTGTAATCAAAAATGGATAGAAATTGTTCAGTTGCTGCTTTCCAGATAAACATCAAGCGATCGACACAACATTTTCTTGTGGACTTTCCCATAAAATAATTTAATGAATTGAATAAATCTGCACGTGTATTGAGGCACAACATATGGTCGCTGGTGAACTTCATTGTTAAACAACGCACCTTTGGAGATAATCGATGCTGGATGTATTCAATCGAATGGGAAAAACGATATACAAAATAATCGGCCGTGGTTTTCAGTATATGACCATGGTTGAGTAATACATGGTTAAGTCATGCGTAGCAGAAGGAGCCTGTTGATAAGACCATGCGAGTGCAAGAGAGATAGCATAATTGCTTTCTCGATATTGCTTCATCGTCTTGTTTTAGTGAGCAAAGAAGAGATGGATCGATGTGTGATTTTGTTTACATTTTTCAACAGAGGTTCTAATTTCAGAGCGTTCTGTGCTTTTGTCTACATGTGTAAACAACAATTTAAACTGATTATGTAAATGAAATAAAATGACATGAAACATGTATAAACGTATAAAACATATAAACATAGATCTAAAAAAGTAACATAACCTTAAAATTCCACGAAAAATTCGTCGGCACTCACAACTTATCACGTTGACAGCTGCTTTGCGACTAACAACAGGCTCCTAAAAATTGAGCGAGCATGCTCTCTCGACTTAACCATGTATAATTCAACCATGTATATGACAACGACAAATAAATCTAGCTTAGCCTAATACAATCTGCGTGAGCTACAGACGGCCACACGCAACACCAATTCGCTGTCGGCAGAAAGTTGATCGGCTTCCAAATTAACATAAATAGATCGGCTTCAAGTGTTTTCTCTTAAACTAACTTAAACTATGTTAATGTTAAAGTTAAGAACTGCTCCAACAGTAGTAGTTTAAGAGCTGTTGTTGAGTGTGTACTGGTGGTGTTGTACTCTTTTTACCCTGAACCTATAAAAATGGGTAAATCAGGGTATAATGGTTTGCAAAAGTATGTAACAGGCAGAAGGAAGCATCTCCGACCCCATAAAGTATATTTATTCTTGATCAGCATCAATAGCCGAGTCGATATGGCCATGCCCACGTCTGTCCGTCTCAGAGACTACAAGAGCTAAAGGCTTCAGGTTTGGAATATAAGTTCTCCTATACTATGAGCAGAACAAGTTTTTTTCAAATTATCGATAAGTATTCTGGTTTCCGATATACACATGGAATCGATCACAAAACATATCGAATTTGAAAAATCTTAAAATGGGGGTCGAAAAAATGGGTAACGATTAAACTTATGTCAAAATTTCGTCCCAAGCTGAGTTTGTAAGTCTCATGGCGGTCTTTGGTTCCGTCATTTTGCTGCAAGACAGATTTGCAATATCAGCCGGTTCTGAGAAGAAGATTTTGGTTTGTTGGACCATATCAGCCACTTCTTCAAAGAACTTGAAGTATCTATGGGACTTCTCTTAGTTCTGTATCTTGATCAACTCGTTGTCTCTTTTAAAACAATCCACCTTTGCTCCAGTACTGAGTCTCTAGCTTGCCAGTAGTCAGGTTTCTCTTTCCGTTCTGCTGTTCTTGATAAGCCTTGATATCTCCTGGCTCAATTCGTGCTGCGGATTCAGGACCTCTTCCAAATTCATTGGTTTGCTCATATCTGTATCTTGGTTGACAATATATATGAGTTTGTGCAGAATCAATTTTGGTGTTTCCTGGTCGCGGAAATGTATTATAGAACTATTTTTTTTCCTGACCCGATGGAAGTGTATTATTTGCTCCTTGGTTAGCTGGATTACGCTTCGAGTCACAACCGTGATGTGGTCAAGGAATAAGAGAGTTTTTTTTATTGTAATACAGTAGACGCTCACAAATTACAAACTTCTGAAATTAGAATTGTACAGAAATTAGAATTGGTTATAACATAACACACTCTAAAATTAAGTTGAAAATTCGAATTTCCGACCTTAATTTTTATACTCGATACCGAAGGTAAAGAGTATATTGGGTTTGTGCAATGTCCGTCATGGTGTCTGTCCGTCTGTATGAACGCAACTTTTTTCCACACCCTTAAAGCTAGTGACTTGAAACTTTGCAAATCGCTTTATCTATGGCATAGTAAATTAAAGTGTTAAGATTGGAGATCTACGATAACTAGGGGGCTGGCAAATCGATAAACTCGATAACGCAAAATCGATAAATGTAGCTATTTCGCAAGCCCTTACAGCTAGAACTACCAAATTTGGGGAGAAAATAGCTACTACCAACCTCCAAAAAACTACAAAAAACTTGGAGCCACGCCCACTCATTCCGCCTCCAGCCCCCCGCAGTTTAACACCAAAAATGCCCATATCTTCTACAGTTTTTGAGCTAGAGCCATCAAATTTGGTGCCAAGATAGGTGTTGACGATCCCCAATCAAAATCATATAAACTTTGGATGCCACGCCCATCTATACTGCCTTAGCCGCCCTCAACCGCCCCAACGCTTCGCTTAAAACGGTAGTGCGTGTATCTTCCATAGTGTTTGAGCTAGAGTCACAAAATTTGGTGGGTAGATAACTTGTAATGACCCCCAAAAAACTGCATCAAAGTTTTGGAGCCCCACCCACCCATTCCGCCCCCAGCCCCCTCGCAGCTTAAAAACAGAAATGCTTATATCTATTACGGTTTTTGAGCTAGAAACACCAAATTTTGTGCCAAGATAGGTGATTACAACCCCCAAAAAAATGCATAAAAACTTTGGATGCCGCGCCAATCCATACTGCCCAAGCTGCCCCAAACCGCCCCAATGCTTCACTAAAAGCGGGAATGCGTGTATTTTCCAAAGCGTAAAGGCTAGAGTCACCAAATTTGGTAGGAAGATAGCTGTTTACGATCCCCAAAAAACTGCATCAATGTTTTGGAGCCACGGCCCCCCGTTCCCCAGCCCTTAGCATTTTGAAATCAAAAATGCCTATATTTTCCACAGCTTTTGAGCTAGAGCCGCCAAATTTGCTGCCAAGATTGGAAGTGAAAAAACCCAAAAATTTTGGATGACGCTCCCCACCCATACCGCCCCAAGCCCCCCTTCCACCATATTCTACTAACTTTGAGCTAGAGTCACCAAATTTGGTATGAGGATAGCAATTGACATCATATATAGATCTGCAGCAACACTTGGATGCCATGCCCCCCCATACCAGCCCCCAACCCCCCTTCCACCATATTCTACTAACTTTGAGCTGGAGTCACCAAGTTTGGTATGAGGATAGCAATTAGCATCATAAACAGATCTGCAGCAAAACTTTGGACGCCACGCCCCCATACCAGCCCCCAGCACCCAGCCCCCCTTCTACCATATTCTACTAACTTTGAGCTAGAGTCACCAAATTTGGTATGAGGATAGCAATTAACATCATAAATAGATCTGCAGCAAATCTTTGAACGCCACGCCCCCCCATACCATCCCCCAACCCCCCTTCCACCATATTCTACTAACTTTGAGCTGGAGTCACCAAATTCGGTTTGAGGATAGCTATTGACATCATAAATAGATCTGCAGCAAAAGTTTGGATGCCACGCCCCCCCTTACCAACCCCAGCCCCCATTCCCCCAAATTTTACTATTATTGAGCTAGAGTCACCAAATTTGGTATGAGGATAGCAATTGACATCATACACAGATCTTCAGCTAAAATTTTGATGCCACGCCCCCCCCCCCCCCATACCTAACCCAGCTTACCAAATCAGCCTACCGAATCACCAAATTTGGAAGGAAGATAGCTTTTTGGCATCCCCATCTGCACCAGACAATCTTTGAGGCAGCGTACACCCCTGCCGTATCCACACACCATTGCAATCAGCTCTCTTTTAATCTGTTTTACTACTGGTATCGAGTATACCGCAGTCGGGTGCGTCCGACTGCAACGTTTCTACTTGTTTCTCATTTTTTTCTGAGCACAGGAATGTTTGAAATTTGAAACAGTTGAACGTGTTTTGGCAATGCTTGTTTAAAACTGAAAATATGCCAAGGAATATGTTAAATAAACGTACATACACATCGATTATAGGTTCAGTTTTTATTTTAAATATTTTCCATCCACAGATGATCCGCTTCTCTCGAGAAAATAGTTTGCCTCCCAAGACTATTTTGCTTATTGATAACTGCACCGCTCATGCACCGGTTGAGAAACTTCGAAGTGAAGATGCAAATATAGTTGCATTTTTCCTTCCACCAAGGTGACAGCAGCTTTACAACCAATGGATCAGAACCCTATTTAGTTAGCCAAGTTAAGCCACAGGGCTTTGTTTCTTTCTGAACCAATTGCTGAAGGAGGTGAACTAAAATATCATTTGAAATCCCATTCAATCTGCAATGCAATAATATTGCTGACAACGTCGCACAGTGGGGCCTTTTCTCATTTGACTTATCAAAAATCATAGCTTCTAAACTAATGAAGCGATTTCAAAAATTTAAAAAGCAATTGATAGAAAACTTCTCAAGCTTTAAAGTGATGGCTCGTCAAGATGCCAGGTATCCGTGGTGCTTAGATATTCAAGGTCAAAGTTAAGAAATATTTTGGAGCATATTTTACCAGTAAAATTCTAATTAAAAACGTTTGTTTTTGATCATAACTGAACATTTTTTATAAAATCAATGACTATATTGCATTTTTAGTTGTTTTCATTTGATATTCTAACTTACATACATAAAATTTAAATTTTTAGTTTTGGTTGATTTTTTTAGATTAATTTTTAATATTTGCTATTGATGGCTGATTTTCGACAAAATAATCATCAACATTAAGGCTAGGAGGGTTAATATCTAATAAACTTAACATTTCGGAACTATAGTTGCTATCTTCCAAATCCTTTCGTGATCGCACATGTCTCAGCGATGCAAGAAGTGGATCCAATGAGGCTGCCAGCATATTAAAAAGGTCTTCATTTTGTCGAACCCGAGAAATTTTGCACATATTAGTGTATCTGAACCTTTTGTAGTCTTTGTTTTTACATTCCTTTGCTTCTTCGGACAGCTCTCCAATGGGTTAGCACATATATTCTTTTAAGTCCTTTCCATGAGCCAAAATCCTATGTACCGTGGGTGTAAGTTTTTTCTGAGGATACAATTTAGTCAAAAGTTGAGCTGTTTTTGATGCGTATTCGCCAAATTTTGCGCCATTTATAATTGCTTTGCAGTTTATAACATTTAGGATAACAGCCAACCTTTTAATGATCTCATGATTAACACCTGATATCAAAGATGTAATTTCATCATTTTCAAAAAAACTCCTCGCAGTATTTCCATCATTCGTATTCCCGTATCCGTGCTTTGGGCAGTTAACTTTTAATCCTAGCTTCCGAGAGAATTCAGCTTGTATAACTTCTTTTCTACTCTGTATATCCTCACGAAGTGTATTATCCGTTTTTGTTTCTCCTGGCCGAGGAAGTGTGTAAGCGAGCTTCAGAATAAATTCCATACACTTTATTCGGCAATGCAACGGAGAAATACCGTATTCGTAGCAGTTCTCCTCACCAGTTGAGTCGTCTAAACTGTGAAAGTCTTTTTGAGTTTTTTTACAAATGGGACACCTCAAAGTTGAGGAGGTGTTTGTAATTTCATTTAAGACTTTTCCATCAATCATAGTCAGGAAGAAATCAAACTTAACCGTGAATGTTTTTCCACTCTTGGTTTGAAAAACAGTAGGTTTCAGTTGGCTAATTTGATTTTGTATGTCGCTTACAGTTGATTTAATCAATTCAGGGGACTCCTTCGCATATTTGAAGAAAATATGGCGACAATAATGAATCGATGATGGTCGAATATTTCTCCAATGTTCAAAAGTTTCACTCCTTAGGCGTAAGGGAACTACAGAAGCCATAAACATATTTTCATCAGAAATAGTTTCGTCATCTGTGTTCATAATCTGTTTGTATAAGCAAAGTTGGTATAACCCTTTTCCAATAAGTTAGGTAAGAAAACAAAATAAACATAAGGAAGAGATTTACATTAAACAAGTAAGAAGGCTCTAGTCGGAATAGCCCGACCAAAAGATACCCAGAACCCAGTTGCAGTCCTTCCGTCCTAAAAGTATGCTTCAAATAATGATCACTTTAAACAAAACTCACAACTGACTTAACTTTACGATATCTCTTATGTTTCTTAACCGGTTTGGACAAAATTTTGAGAAAAGTTCTATCGTTACCCATTACACCAACCCCCATTTTTACATTTTTCCAAATTCGATATTTGTTGTTATCGATTCCATGTGTATATCGAAAACCAGATTATTTATCGATAATTTGAAGCAAACTTGTTCTGCTTATGGTATAGGAGAACTAATGTTCAAAATCTGAAGTCTCTACCTCTTGTAGTCTCTGAGATCTACGCGTTCATACAGACGGACAGACGGACAGACAGACAGACGGATAGACGGACAGCCATATCGACTCGGCTATTGATACTGATCAAGAATATATATACTTTATGGGGTCGGAGATGCTTCCTTCTGCCTGTTACATACTTTTGCACAAAACCATTATACCCTGATTTACCCATTTTATGGGTTCAGGGTATAAAAAGAGTCAACGGTAAAATTTAAAAAAAATAACCTGTACTTCCGCAACTTTCCATCAACTACAATTGTATTTACCTGCCTCCTCAGACCTTTTCAATGCAGGTAATTAGAAATTCAACACTTCTTAAAGGGATATATCTAGACAGGTAGTACTTATGATACAACATTTAGCAATGTTATCAATTAGCAACACACACAACAGCCAAATTTGCACCCGCTCTTCTTCTTCCTTATACCTGCCGCGTGTTTTTAACGCGAGGTATCCCTAGTTTTTTGGCTTGCGTTTCCAAAATGCAGATTTTCGCAGATTTAGGCTATATACATATGAAAGGTATATATTATAGCTATCAAATGCAAGTGGTCCCGCGTTAACTCTGAGAGATACTTTTTTGTTCTATTCCACCAAAGTTCAAAAAGTATCAAAACTGAGTGTATTTTTTAAACGATTCTAATTTATTAAGTATTTCACTTATATATAAAAGTTATACAGAAAAACACTAAGATTGAACATACTTTTCAGATAAAAAAAAAATTGACAGCCTGTGTCAGATCACACGGGCGCATAGGTTAGCCGTAGAATACGTCTGTCCTTGTGCAACAAAAATTATGAAGCGATAGCCTAATAACAACAACCACATAGATGTTTTATTTTATTTTTAATTGTGTTTGTTGTCATTTGGCTAGTTATTTCCTTTTTACTGCAATACTGGTTAGCATCTCTGATATAAATTTAGCAAACATTGACTTGAAATAGAAATATATATTTACATAATTTATTACATCAAAATTGTCTTTTATAGAATAATTTCGAATATTTAATTTTAAAACACAACTTACCTGAACTTCTATTCCGTACATTTGAAATATTCACTCTGTTACGCAGCGAAGCTACGTTTCTTTTTACAGGCGGCATTTTTCAATATTCATTTAAATTAAATTAAATTAACTTAATTCACAGTAACTGTTCACAAGATGCGAAAATCAGGGCTGCCACCGTAAAGACGAATTATCGATAGTTTAACTCACGATAGTTTATATGATATTTTTGCACGGGTATATTTATTGTTTTGGTGCAAAAGCATAATTAAATGTGCAACACATACAATAAAACATGATTTCGAAAACTTGCACGCAAATTTCAGAATTGGGGTAAACATATTTTATTGTGTTATAATTGTTTGGGGCTGACGCTTAAGCTGAGCTTGTTCACCCCTGGCACGGAAGAATTTATGTATGAAAATTTAATTATGCCCGAATATCTTATTGAAATTTCCACATTTAGAAGCTATCAGTCATGACCGCATGTATATCAAACGAAAGGAAATCAAGTCTAATTTGTATTAAAACAAGTTTTAATCGATTCTCTGGCGGAATTTTTGAGCAATGTGCAATTGAAAAAAAAGTAGTGATTTTTGCACTGGTTTTTTGCCTTGAAAAGTTATATATTTGGCAAAATTATTAGAAATTTGAATGTGGGAATGTTTGTTTACCTCATCTCAACTTAAATTCGAAAAACTCAGATTAATTGATTGATTATTGAGATTGCTAGAGCAATTTAAAGTCTTCAAAATGAAGCAAAATTTTGCATGTTTTTGGTCTCATTTTTTTAATAGAAAATGTAATCACTTCATATATATATATAGCTTAAAATAAAGGTTGAAGCCTTGGCTTTAAAATGAAATTAATTTGAGGAAAATCTATTCATTAGTTCATGAGCAATGAGCGATTTTGTGAAGCAACCATATTACAACAACAACTTTTTTGGATAGCACACTCATACCGAAACGTAAGACGTATTCTACGTCAAAACATCGAAGATCAGTTGCTTACATCGCACAATATTCAGTTTGAAAGTGGTAAAATTTTGTAAAAATTGTCGTCTATTCGTACTCACGAAAAATTTCTCAGCTTTGAGCAGATATACCACCCATAATTATTATCCGATCTAAAAAACCTTTCGGATCCATAATCTTTAAATTTTCTATCGATTACATGTATCACTTTTGCCAAACGCGTTCATAAAAAAAATGATTATTGATAAGCTTTTCTGGCAAATTCCCCACTCTGCGTCGTTGCGCCGGATGCCGTCGCGACGGAGTTGCAGTTGAAACCAGAGCCGCACACGCGCAAGCTAGAGGCTCACACGCGCAAGCAGCCTGATCGCCCGCTGGAGACGTCAACTCAGCATTCTGCTGACATTCCGGCCGACAGCGATGGCTTCATGGTGCGCTGCAGTTTGACTTAGTTTTTAGTTTTTAATTTGTTCTCTTATCGTTCAAACGAACGTAGTAATAAAAACGAATCATAATAAAGATAATCCTTTAAACTAATTAATAAAAAGATAATAAAGATAATCCTTTAAACTAGTTAAGAAAGTGATTTCTTTTAATTGGCGCCCAACCGAAAAAACCCAATTGTTTTACAAGCGATCGTTCAATCGCTAACCGTAAGAACTCCTTAAGCAAACGCTAAGAGCCGCGGTGTAATAAAACAACAATTAAAACAAAAAATAAAAAACAAGTAAGAAGGCTCTAGTCGGGATAGCCCGACCAGAATATACCCTGAACCCAGTTGCAGTCCTTCCATCCTAAAAGTATGCTTCAAATAATGATCACTTTAAACAAAACTCAAAACTGACTTAACTTTACGATATCTCTGGTGTTTCTTAACCGGTTTGGACGAAATTTTGAGAAAAGTTCTATCGTTACCCATTACACCAACCCCCATTTTTACATTGTTCCAAATTCGATATTTGTTGTTATCGATTGCATGTGTATATCGAAAACCAGAGTAGTTATCGATAATTTGAAGCTCTTGTAGTCTCTGAGATCTACGCGTTCATACAGACGGACAGACAGACAGACGGACAGACGGACATGGCCATATCGACTCGGCTATTGATACTGATCAAGAATATATATACTTTATGGGGTCGGAGATGCTTCCTTCTGCCTGTTACATACTTTTGCACAAAACCATTATACCCTGATTTACCCATTTTATGGGTTCAGGGTATAAAAACGAGACGCAGAAAAGTTGCGATATCAAACAATAAAGTGAATGTTATAACAAAAACAATAGTGAATAAACTCACGGTGTCAATAAAATTTTGTGACTTAAACATCAACAAATAAAGCAAAAACACACAACAATAAATTAAACGTTATAACAAAACAAAAGTGAATAAACTCACAACGTCAAAAGAAGCAAATTTGTGCCAAAAAATTGAATTAACAACAAAGTACTGAAAAAATATAATAGAGAAAAAAACACACACAATAAAAAAAAAATCCCAGCCAAGAGAGCTGAGCGAGTTACAGCAACAACAACATCAACAACAAAAACAGCTACGAGCGACTGGCAATATTTAACTGGAAAATAACGTATCGCAGCGGCTACCACACCATCTGATTTAAGAGCATATTTCAAAATGTAAGTGTGATGTTCATTTGCTTACAATTCAAATAAATATAATAAAATTATAAGAGCTGTTTAATGTGAGATGTTATTATTTTCGAAATAAAGTTAAACAAGATTTTGCCTGTTGTAATAAAGTATAAGAAACCTTTGATAAGTCAGAGTTAAAATTTATTCAGAAACAGTCTGTTTTTATGTCGTACCAAACCAAAGCGGACGACAGTAGTGGCGACGAATTGATAACTTCGTATCTAGAACAGCGGTCTTTAGAAGAAACAAGAAAAATAAATGCAGATCAAATTGCATTTTTAACGGGAAAGGTTTAAGCAGCCCTTGACCAACAAGCCAAATTATTTGAACAAAAGATAGCCTCCCTGTTAGACCAGCTTAATAAAACTAGTCTCTGCACCGCAGATAGAAGTTTTCACGAAACTTAAATCGATCCAGGGGTCCGTTGCGACGAACCCCTAGATATTATAAAGAGGCAAGCCGCTTCCGCTGCCTACAAGTTGTTCGAGCCATACAATGGCAGTTCAAGACATTATCAAGCAGTTGCTATAATCAGAAGTAAAGTAAGAGGACCTGCAGATGCTGTGCTGGCCTCATACACACACAGTGTTGAATTTATAGCTATTATTGCTAGGCTAGATTTCACATACGCCGACAAGACACCGGTACATGTAATTCAACAGCAGCTTAACACGTTTCAGCAGGGCAGCCTGCCACTGCTCCAATATTTTGATGAGGTCGAGAGGAAACTCACCTTGTTAACAAATAAAACATTAATGACACATGATCCCGCTGCAGCGGCAGTATTAAATGAAAAGTTTAGAAGTGATGCACTTCATGTTTTCGTATCAGGGCTGAAAAAGTCACTGAAGTGGGCAGTCTTCCCGGCACAACCCACAGACCAACCCTCAGCCTTAGCTTTAGCCTAAGAGGCCGAATCAAGCAACGAAAGAGGCATCTTTGCAGCAAATTTTGCAAAACACCTTGAGGAGAAACCCCAAAACCAAAATTCACAAAAGTCTCAAAACTGGCGTCAGAACGCCTAACAGGGAAAACAGGAATCCTTACTATCAGAAAAATCAAAGAGACTAAGATGACCAACAAAAACCAAATAGTACGAAACCACGCTATAACAACCAAAAGTCTCAAGTGCGGGGGCCGAGCCGATCGAGGTAGATCCATCCTCACGCACTAGGCAAACTACCCAAGGCTATAGAAACAACCAAGGTTATGGGGACCAATCTATGAGGACCCAACAGAACCTAAATCATCTTCCGCAAGATGAGAGTAGCGATGACTACGAGTCACAGTCGCAGCATGAAATGACAAAATTCGAAGACGATTTGTCCGAAAGTTGTAATTTTTTAGCGGAAGCTCCCTGCTTCCGTTTATAAGACGAACGGTTGCAGGGCGAGTTATCAGACTTTTGATAGACACAGGGGCTTCGAAAAATTATATAAAGCCCATTCCCAAACTGGCACATTGGGTGTCAGTTGACAACCCTTTTCAAGTAAAATCAATTCATGGCCACATCAAGATTAAGCAGAAATGTCTTATCCACCTTTTCAGCGTAAAGTCCTTCTTTTTCATGCTGGAGTCACTTAATGACTTTGATGGCATAATTGGCCTCGATTTGTTAAAACAGGTTAACGCCCAAATAGATTTAACAAACAACGTAATTAAACATCACAATGGGATTGAAAAAATCGAGTTCACTTAATGCCTACAGGTGAACCATATTCGGATTAATGACACGGATGTCCCTCCTGTTATTAGATCCACCTTTGATAAAATGATCAACGAAATGGTAAAAGCATTTGCGGATGTTAACGAATCCCTACCGTACAAAATAAATACGGTTGCTACTATACCAACGGATGACGAGCCGGTTTACTCAAAGCTTTATCCGTACCCGCAAAGCGTGTCTGACTTTGTCAATGCAGAAGTTAAACAACTTCTGGCGAATGGCATTATACGACCGTCAAAGTCCCCCTATAATAACCCAATATGGGTTGTCGACAAAAAAGGCATCGTCGAGGCGGGGCATAAACAGAAGCGTCTGGTTATTGATTTTAGGAAACTAAATCAAAAGACAACCGATGACAAATACCCTACTATTCGACTATATTGTCAAAATTAGGCGAGGCCCAGTATTTCACTACGCTAGACCTCAAGTCAGGGTTTCACCAAATCGAATTGGCTGAAAGAGACAGGAAAAAGACAGCATTCTCTGTCAACAACGGGAAGTATGAGTTTTGCAGACTCCCCTTCGGGCTAAAAAATGCCCCAAGTATTTTTCAACGAGCCATTGATGATGTGCTCCGCGAACAAATTGGTGGGATTTGTTACGTTTACGTTTAAGACGTAATAAATTTTTCCAAGTCCAAAGAAGAACATGTCAAAGACATTGAGTGCGTCCTGAGAAAATTTAGGGATGCAGGCATGCGGGTGATTCAAGAAAAGTCCAAGTTTTTCAAAAAAATAGACTTGTCACCAGAACAAATCGAAGCCTTCGACAATGATCTCACGAACATTGCGAGGCAACGAGGTAAATTTTGCCACAAATGAGCGTGAACTTCTCACTATTGTATGGGCACTCAAAAACCTCAGAAATTACTTGTATGGTGTCAAAAATCTTAACATCCTTACAGACCACCAGCCATTAACTTTTTCGGTATCGGACAAAAACCCAAATGCCAAAATAAAGCGTTGGAAAGCCTTCATTGATGAACACAACGCAAATATTATTTATAAACCCGGAAATGAAAATTTGGTAGCAGACGCTCTGTCTCGCCAAAATGTCAATGAGTTAGAGGATTCAGCAGACTCAGATGCTGCCACTATCCACAGTGAGAAATCCCTCACATATACCATTGAAGCAACAGACAAACCGGTAAATTGCTTTCAGAATCAGATCATTCTGGAAGAAGGGACTATTCCCCAACAAAAGACGTATATTTTGTTTAAGACAAAAACTCGTCACATTATCAATTTCTCCGATCGCAACACTTTATTACAAAGCATTAAAGATGCAGTAAACACTGACGTAACCAACGTAATTCATTGTGAGTTACCTATACTGGCTTTCATCCAACACGGTCTGGTTGAGGCATTTCCTTCTACCACCTTTAGATATTGCAAGAATTTGGTCACAGACATTGTGAACCCAGCAAGTCAGAGGGAAATTTCGACAGCTGAACATAATCGCGCACATAGAGCAGCGCAAGAAAACGCGAAACAGATACTTAGAGAGTATTTTTTCCCAAAAATGGGTCACTTAACGTTGGAAATAGTGAAACTGTAGAATTTGTGTTATGAGTAAACACGATCGGCACCCAAAAAACAAGAAATAGGGCAAACCCCGATACCATCGTATGCAGGAGAAATGTTGCATATAGATGTTCACTCCACTGCCGATAAATACTTCCTAACTTGCATCGACAAGTTTTCCAAGTTCGCAGTAGTACAACCTATACGGTCTCGAGCAATCGCGGACATTAAAGCTCCACTTCTGCAACTTCTGAACATGTTTCCCAAAACAACAGCGATTTACTGCGACAATGAAAAATCCTTGAACTCAGAAACCATTAAGTCAATGCTCAGCAATAACTTTGGCATCGAGATTTCAAACGCCCCATCCTTGCATAGCTCCTCTAATGGACAAGTCGAGCAGTTCCATGGCACTCTTGGGGATATAGCACGCTGCTGTAAGTTGGAATCACAGGTAGAAGACACAGTCGAGAACATTCTCCTTGCAACTATAAAATACAACAGGTCAATCCATTCAGTGACAAACGAAAGACCTATAGACGTAATTCACGCAGCTTCAAAAATCAGTACAGTGCAGATTAAAGAAAAAATCGCATCAGCACAGAACAAAACACTAGACCAAATGAATAAAAACAGGGTCTTTTACTCGGTTTGGATAAAGAACAACAAAACGATTGGGAAACAAACTTTCACCCCTATGTACAGAAGCTGTAATGGAGGCAGACCTAGGTACGACGGTTCTTATTAAAGGGAGGGTGGTCCATAAGGACAACCTTCAGTAGGTTTTGGAAATTTAAAATAACAACAATCAAAATTTTAAGAAAAATTTTCTTTATAGGTTTACATATCTTTTCAGTTTAACGATAGCTACCATGACTTTGACCAAAGCGACACTGAGACTGAACGACTACTCCCACGCGGACTACATACCTATAGTTGACGGAGACGTGACAATGTGGGACTCGTACACTTACATGGGACACACGACGAACTTGACCTCTTTTGAAACTTGCATCGACGAGACTTGGATATTGATAGACAGCCTACCCAAGGACCATATGAAACAGGTACTGAAAACTGACTTACAACATAAAGCCACTTTAATAGCTTCTCTGACTGTACACCACCGACAAAGACGTAGCATTAACACGATAGGTACCGCTCTTAAGGCAATTGCAGGAACCCAAGATTTTGATGACTAGGAACAGATAAAATTCAAGCAGAGTCAGTTAATATAATCCGAGAGTAAGCAGATAGAGATTAACAGTAAATTCTAAGACAGGCTTAATGACGTTTCAAGGGCCCTTAACGAAATTTTAAAGCCAGATTCAGAGGTCGAGGATTTTTATGCAACAATTTTAGCCAAAAACAGAATGATTATAACAAACCTTGAGGACTTAATCCTCACCGTTACACTTGCAAAAATAAATTAATTTGGCCCCTCATATTAGACAGCATCGATATAAAAGAATTGTTAAATGAACATCTCACCAATATTAGCATAACTGACCTTTTAGAGGTCTCTCACATTAAAGCTTTTCAAAATTCCGAATTATTGTATTTCCTAATAAAATATCCCAAACCTTTGCTTAATTGTAAAAAAATAGACATTCTTCCTGTCCAGCATAATAATGTAATATTAGACCTAGAAGAAGAAAATACTGTGGCCGACTGCGGAACAAAGACCTTCGCTGTACGTGACTGCGCTACCACTGTGAGCACCACCTTCTGCAGAAGACTGGAAAGTACTACTTGCGCCCAACAGTTAATATCTGGAACCGTCGCACAATGTGCCACACGCCCCGAACACTTAGCGCCCGTAGTAGTAATCGGCGAAGGCATCACTGTAATTAACAGCGCAACCATGCAAGTGGTAGACAGCGCCGGTAACAGCCAGACGGTTGCGGGAACTTTCCTCGCATCATACGACGATTACATCTCGTTGAATGGCACCCGGTACGTAAGCCACCGGGGCATCCTGAAGAGGAAACCAGCGGTATCCACATCAGCCGTCGTGAACGTCACCCTCTTCAGGGAGCACCTAAGCCTCCGATATCTACATGATCTGACCATAAAGAATTTCGGACATATTGGGGATCTTAGATCAGGACTATCTTCACGGTCCTATGGCTGCTTAACGCTTGTCGCCTTACTCCTGCTCTTCGTGGTTACCTGGAAGCTATACCAAAGCAGAATAATAAAGAAGAAACCCAAAGACGCGTTTCAGCCGAGAAGGGGAGGAGTTAACACGCGCAAGCTTGAGTTTGCTGACAACGTCGTTGCGCCGGATGCCGTCGCGACGGAGTTGCAGTTGAAACCAGAGCCGCACACGCGCAAGCAGCCTGATCGCCCGCTGGAGACGTCAACTCAGCATTCTGCTGACATTCCGGCCGACAGCGATGGCTCCATGGTGCGCTGCAGTTTGACTTAGTTTTTAGTTTTTAATTTGTTCTCTTATCGTTCAAACGAACGTAGTAATAAAGATAAGACGTGTTACAGCAAAACCCAAAACCACAACAAACAGCAAACACAAACCAAAACCAAACACCGAGTTCAACAAACTTCAAACACAAAACGCAAACGAAAAACCACAAAAACAAAACACCACCAACAGTTATCGCGGGCATCTGCCCAACAATAACAAACATGCACGAACCACCCGACATAAGAACATACGGAGTAAAATCCAACAACACAAACCTAGGCGAGCCCAAATACATAACGATAAGAAGAAACGACAACAACACTTTCGAAAACGTTTCACCGTTTGTTATCAAAAAAACAATAGACTTCGCTTGCAATGGGGAAGTTGAGACATGCAAAAAAACAAAAGACGGCTCACTCCTAATCAAAACAAAAAACACACTACAAGCCCTTAAACTACTAAAACTAAAACAAATGACTACCATTGAAGTCACTGCTACCGAACACAAAACGCTCAATTTTACTAAGGGAGTCATATATTGCAACGAGTTTCGCGGCATCACCGAAGAGGAAATACTCATCGAACTAAAATCACAAAATGTAACAGAAGTAAGGAAAATCTTAAAAAAACAACCAACAAACACAAAACCCGGAGAACACAACACTGCACTTATGGAAACTGGACTCATCATTATCACCTTTGGAACACTCAATCTGCCGGAAAAACTAAGAGTCGGCTACGAAACAGTCCGCGTACGACCATACATCCCACTACATGCAGAAAATGCCACCGCTTTGGGCACCCAACTCCAGTATGCAAAGGCATAGAAATATGCATAAACTGCTCAAACGCAAAGCACACAAGCGAAAACGAGCGATGCACAAATCAAAAAAACTGCCTAAACTGCAGCAACAACCCGGAAATCGATCACCAACACAGCCCCCTCGACCGCAAATGCCCCGCATTCTTAAGGCAACAGGAACTAACAGCCATAAAAACTACAGAAAAAATAGACCACAAAACCGCGCTTAACATCTATAACAACCGACACGGCCAACACATCAGAACCACTTACGCAAAAACTCTCACCAATACAACACTCCCAACCACCACGCAAGCACCTAATACACACACCCCATCAAACACATCGCCAATCACCAAACTCTCATCCCCAACAAAAACAACACACAAAACCATCTCATCTACACTCACGCATCAAGGCACACTCGATTCAGCCAACACCATAAACCAAAACATCACCATCACCAACATCTACGCAGCGACCCCACCAAACCGAAGACATGGATACCGACAATACCCACACCAACACAGCATTCAAGCAATACACATCACTCCTCACCGAGGACTTAAAAGTAAAACTGTATTCTAAAGATAAGTCAAACAACCTCTCTACCACTCTCAAAACCACTAAACCAAACACAAAAACTAAAACCAAACCCCCAAACAAAAACAAATACACAAACAATAGCGAAAGCGAGAAAACCCACTAACTAACTATCAAACCCACTAACTAACTCACTAACTAACTATCAAACTAGCCCTTAACTTACATCAACTTAACTTAAACAGAAACCAAACCAAACCAAACTCATAACACAAAAAATGATAAAAACATCCCTCAAAATACTACAGTCGCTTTCGATCACTGGTTGAGTTTAAACGTGCCTAATTTTGCGCGGAAGCTTCGCTTAATAAAATCTACCTTCGTGTTTATCTATACGAGTCGTCTGAGTACAGTTGTTGCTTATCTGCTCTCCCGCTGATACGCAACAACAAATCATTGACTGCTGATAAGCATCAACAAACTGTTGACGCTTTGTTGTTGTCACCATGAATGACAGCAACGAAGACCTTTCGGTTTGGCACTGGCAAAAAGTAAAACCAAAGCCAAATAAACGACCAAGCCAATCCTCACCTCCAGTGGCAAGAAAATTAACAGTGGACCCTGCACCATCCATCATCTTTAACAAATTTGCTATTTTAAGCAACACCACACCGGAAAAGATTGGGGACGATGATGACAGAAACGAAAAACTGGAAATGGAAATTGAAGATAATGACTCTCCCAAGCCGCCACCTATCTTTCTGTCCGACGTTAATGACATTAGTGCTATGCTAAACTACCTTAATAGTAGAATTAATAAAGATAATTTCTACTATAAAAGTCAACGCGATGGACAAGTAAGAGTTATGGTTAAGTCTGTAGAAGAATATAGAAAATTAGTTAAAGTTCTAAAAGATGACTGCGTTAATTATCATACATACCAGCTTAAACAAAAAAGGGCATTCAGAGTTGTCATTAAGAATTTGCATTTTTCCACGAAAACTGAATTTATAAAAACCGAAGTTGAGTTGCAAGGACATGTAGTTAGAAACATAAGCAACATAAAAAGCCGTGCTACCAAAGAGCCATTGAATTTATTTTTCTTAGATATTGAGCCGGATAATAAGAATGGGGATATATATAATCTTAAACGTATTGGTAACGCTGTTGTAAATATAGAGCCACCTCGGAAAACAAATGATATTGTGCAATGTTATCGGTGTCAACAATATGGACACACAAAATCTTATTGTGCCAAATTTTTCAAGTGTGTGAAATGCTCACTTAGTCATCCAAGTAATTCTTGCCCGAAAGCCAAAGAGTTGCCAGCAAAATGTGCCAACTGCCTGGACGAACATTCCGCTAGTTACAAAGGGTGTAGGATTTACCAGGAACTTGTATTGAAAAAGTCAGTAGCTGATCGCAAAAACATTAAAAACACTACACGCGAAAGTAGAAACGACAACGGCATAACCCAAAGCTTTGCTCTGCCTAATAAAACAGCCCATACCCAACAATCCAATGAGCTTCAAACCTATGCCCACAACGCAAATATTATTTATAAACCCGGAAATGAAAATTTGGTAGCAGACGCTCTGTCTCGCCAAAATGTCAATGAGTTAGAGGATTCAGCAGACTCAGATGCTGCCACTATCCACAGTGAGAAATCCCTCACATATACCATTGAAGCAACAGACAAACCGGTAAATTGCTTTCAGAATCAGATCATTCTGGAAGAAGGGACTATTCCCCAACAAAAGACGTATATTTTGTTTAAGACAAAAACTCGTCACATTATCAATTTCTCCGATCGCAACACTTTATTACAAAGCATTAAAGATGCAGTAAACACTGACGTAACCAACGCAATTCATTGTGAGTTACCTATACTGGCTTTCATCCAACACGGTCTGGTTGAGGCATTTCCTTCTACCACCTTTAGATATTGCAAGAATTTGGTCACAGACATTGTGAACCCAGCAAGTCAGAGGGAAATTTCGACAGCTGAACATAATCGCGCACATAGAGCAGCGCAAGAAAACGCGAAACAGATACTTAGAGAGTATTTTTTCCCAAAAATGGGTCACTTAACGTTGGAAATAGTGAAACTGTAGAATTTGTGTTATGAGTAAACACGATCGGCACCCAAAAAAATAAGAAATAGGGCAAACCCCGATACCATCGTATGCAGGAGAAATGTTGCATATAGATGTTCACTCCACTGCCGATAAATACTTCCTAACTTGCATCGACAAGTTTTCCAAGTTCGCAGTAGTATAACCTATACGGTCTCGAGCAATCGCGGACATTAAAGCTCCACTTCTGCAACTTCTGAACATGTTTCCCAAAACAACAGCGATTTACTGCGACAATGAAAAATCCTTGAACTCAGAAACCATTAAGTCAATGCTCAGCAATAACTTTGGCATCGAGATTTCAAACGCCCCATCCTTGCATAGCTCCTCTAATGGACAAGTCGAGCAGTTCCATGGCACTCTTGGGGATATAGCACGCTGCTGTAAGTTGGAATCACAGGTAGAAGACACAGTCGAGAACATTCTCCTTGCAACTATAAAATACAACAGGTCAATCCATTCAGTGACAAACGAAAGACCTATAGACGTAATTCACGCAGCTTCAAAAATCAGTACAGTGCAGATTAAAGAAAAAATCGCATCAGCACAGAACAAAACACTAGACCAAATGAATAAAAACAGGGTCTTTTACTCGGTTTGGATAAAGAACAACAAAACGATTGGGAAACAAACTTTCACCCCTATGTACAGAAGCTGTAATGGAGGCAGACCTAGGTACGACGGTTCTTATTAAAGGGAGGGTGGTCCATAAGGACAACCTTCAGTAGGTTTTGGAAATTTAAAATAACAACAATCAAAATTTTAAGAAAAATTTTCTTTATAGGTTTACATATCTTTTCAGTTTAACGATAGCTACCATGACTTTGACCAAAGCGACACTGAGACTGAACGACTACTCCCACGCGGACTACATACCTATAGTTGACGGAGACGTGACAATGTGGGACTCGTACACTTACATGGGACACACGACGAACTTGACCTCTTTTGAAACTTGCATCGACGAGACTTGGACATTGATAGACAGCCTACCCAAGGACCATATGAAACAGGTACTGAAAACTGACTTACAACATAAAGCCACTTTAATAGCTTCTCTGACTGTACACCACCGACAAAGACGTAGCATTAACACGATAGGTACCGCTCTTAAGGCAATTGCAGGAACCCAAGATTTTGATGACTAGGAACAGATAAAATTCAAGCAGAGTCAGTTAATATAATCCGAGAGTAAGCAGATAGAGATTAACAGTAAATTCTAAGACAGGCTTAATGACGTTTCAAGGGCCCTTAACGAAATTTTAAAGCCAGATTCAGAGGTCGAGGATTTTTATGCAACAATTTTAGCCAAAAACAGAATGATTATAACAAACCTTGAGGACTTAATCCTCACCGTTACACTTGCAAAAATAAATTAATTTGGCCCCTCATATTAGACAGCATCGATATAAAAGAATTGTTAAATGAACATCTCACCAATATTAGCATAACTGACCTTTTAGAGGTCTCTCACATTAAAGCTTTTCAAAATTCCGAATTATTGTATTTCCTAATAAAATATCCCAAACCTTTGCTTAATTGTAAAAAAATAGACATTCTTCCTGTCCAGCATAATAATGTAATATTAGACCTAGAAGAAGAAAATACTGTGGCCGACTGCGGAACAAAGACCTTCGCTGTACGTGACTGCGCTACCACTGTGAGCACCACCTTCTGCAGAAGACTGGAAAGTACTACTTGCGCCCAACAGTTAATATCTGGAACCGTCGCACAATGTGCCACACGCCCCGAACACTTAGCGCCCGTAGTAGTAATCGGCGAAGGCATCACTGTAATTAACAGCGCAACCATGCAAGTGGTAGACAGCGCCGGTAACAGCCAGACGGTTGCGGGAACTTTCCTCGCATCATACGACGATTACATCTCGTTGAATGGCACCCGGTACGTAAGCCACCGGGGCATCCTGAAGAGGAAACCAGCGGTATCCACATCAGCCGTCGTGAACGTCACCCTCTTCAGGGAGCACCTAAGCCTCCGATATCTACATGATCTGACCATAAAGAATTTCGGACATATTGGGGATCTTAGATCAGGACTATCTTCACGGTCCTATGGCTGCTTAACGCTTGTCGCCTTACTCCTGCTCTTCGTGGTTACCTGGAAGCTATACCAAAGCAGAATAATAAAGAAGAAACCCAAAGACGCGTTTCAGCCGAGAAGGGGAGGAGTTAACACGCGCAAGCTTGAGTTTGCTGACAACGTCGTTGCGCCGGATGCCGTCGCGACGGAGTTGCAGTTGAAACCAGAGCCGCACACGCGCAAGCAGCCTGATCGCCCGCTGGAGACGTCAACTCAGCATTCTGCTGACATTCCGGCCGACAGCGATGGCTCCATGGTGCGCTGCAGTTTGACTTAGTTTTTAGTTTTTAATTTGTTCTCTTATCGTTCAAACGAACGTAGTAATAAAGATAAGACGTGTTACAGCAAAACCCAAAACCACAACAAACAGCAAACACAAACCAAAACCAAACACCGAGTTCAACAAACTTCAAACACAAAACGCAAACGAAAATCCACAAAAACAAAACACCACCAACAGTTATCGCGGGCATCTGCCCAACAATAACAAACATGCACGAACCACCCGACATAAGAACATACGGAGTAAAATCCAACAACACAAACCTAGGCGAGCCCAAATACATAACGATAAGAAGAAACGACAACAACACTTTCGAAAACGTTTCACCGTTTGTTATCAAAAAAACAATAGACTTCGCTTGCAATGGGGAAGTTGAGACATGCAAAAAAACAAAAGACGGCTCACTCCTAATCAAAACAAAAAACACACTACAAGCCCTTAAACTACTAAAACTAAAACAAATGACTACCATTGAAGTCACTGCTACCGAACACAAAACGCTCAATTTTACTAAGGGAGTCATATATTGCAACGAGTTTCGCGGCATCACCGAAGAGGAAATACTCATCGAACTAAAATCACAAAATGTAACAGAAGTAAGGAAAATCTTAAAAAAACAACCAACAAACACAAAACCCGGAGAACACAACACTGCACTTATGGAAACTGGACTCATCATTATCACCTTTGGAACACTCAATCTGCCGGAAAAACTAAGAGTCGGCTACGAAACAGTCCGCGTACGACCATACATCCCACTACATGCAGAAAATGCCACCGCTTTGGGCACCCAACTCCAGTATGCAAAGGCATAGAAATATGCATAAACTGCTCAAACGCAAAGCACACAAGCGAAAACGAGCGATGCACAAATCAAAAAAACTGCCTAAACTGCAGCAACAACCCGGAAATCGATCACCAACACAGCCCCCTCGACCGCAAATGCCCCGCATTCTTAAGGCAACAGGAACTAACAGCCATAAAAACTACAGAAAAAATAGACCACAAAACCGCGCTTAACATCTATAACAACCGACACGGCCAACACATCAGAACCACTTACGCAAAATCTCTCACCAATACAACACTCCCAACCACCACGCAAGCACCTAATACACACACCCCATCAAACACATCGCCAATCACCAAACTCTCATCCCCAACAAAAACAACACACAAAACCATCTCATCTACACTCACGCATCAAGGCACACTCGATTCAGCCAACACCATAAACCAAAACATCACCATCACCAACATCTACGCAGCGACCCCACCAAACCGAAGACATGGATACCGACAATACCCACACCAACACAGCATTCAAGCAATACACATCACTCCTCACCGAGGACTTAAAAGTAAAACTGTATTCTAAAGATAAGTCAAACAACCTCTCTACCACTCTCAAAACCACTAAACCAAACACAAAAACTAAAACCAAACCCCCAAACAAAAACAAATACACAAACAATAGCGAAAGCGAGAAAACCCACTAACTAACTATCAAACCCACTAACTAACTCACTAACTAACTATCAAACTAGCCCTTAACTTACATCAACTTAACTTAAACAGAAACCAAACCAAACCAAACTCATAACACAAAAAATGATAAAAACATCCCTCAAAATACTACAGTCGCTTTCGATCACTGGTTGAGTTTAAACGTGCCTAATTTTGCGCGGAAGCTTCGCTTAATAAAATCTACCTTCGTGTTTATCTATACGAGTCGTCTGAGTACAGTTGTTGCTTATCTGCTCTCCCGCTGATACGCAACAACAAATCATTGACTGCTGATAAGCATCAACAAACTGTTGACGCTTTGTTGTTGTCACCATGAATGACAGCAACGAAGACCTTTCGGTTTGGCACTGGCAAAAAGTAAAACCAAAGCCAAATAAACGACCAAGCCAATCCTCACCTCCAGTGGCAAGAAAATTAACAGTGGACCCTGCACCATCCATCATCTTTAACAAATTTGCTATTTTAAGCAACACCACACCGGAAAAGATTGGGGACGATGATGACAGAAACGAAAAACTGGAAATGGAAATTGAAGATAATGACTCTCCCAAGCCGCCACCTATCTTTCTGTCCGACGTTAATGACATTAGTGCTATGCTAAACTACCTTAATAGTAGAATTAATAAAGATAATTTCTACTATAAAAGTCAACGCGATGGACAAGTAAGAGTTATGGTTAAGTCTGTAGAAGAATATAGAAAATTAGTTAAAGTTCTAAAAGATGACTGCGTTAATTATCATACATACCAGCTTAAACAAAAAAGGGCATTCAGAGTTGTCATTAAGAATTTGCATTTTTCCACGAAAACTGAATTTATAAAAACCGAAGTTGAGTTGCAAGGACATGTAGTTAGAAACATAAGCAACATAAAAAGCCGTGCTACCAAAGAGCCATTGAATTTATTTTTCTTAGATATTGAGCCGGATAATAAGAATGGGGATATATATAATCTTAAACGTATTGGTAACGCTGTTGTAAATATAGAGCCACCTCGGAAAACAAATGATATTGTGCAATGTTATCGGTGTCAACAATATGGACACACAAAATCTTATTGTGCCAAATTTTTCAAGTGTGTGAAATGCTCACTTAGTCATCCAAGTAATTCTTGCCCGAAAGCCAAAGAGTTGCCAGCAAAATGTGCCAACTGCCTGGACGAACATTCCGCTAGTTACAAAGGGTGTAGGATTTACCAGGAACTTGTATTGAAAAAGTCAGTAGCTGATCGCAAAAACATTAAAAACACTACACGCGAAAGTAGAAACGACAACGGCATAACCCAAAGCTTTGCTCTGCCTAATAAAACAGCCCATACCCAACAATCCAATGAGCTTCAAACCTATGCCCACAACGCAAATATTATTTATAAACCCGGAAATGAAAATTTGGTAGCAGACGCTCTGTCTCGCCAAAATGTCAATGAGTTAGAGGATTCAGCAGACTCAGATGCTGCCACTATCCACAGTGAGAAATCCCTCACATATACCATTGAAGCAACAGACAAACCGGTAAATTGCTTTCAGAATCAGATCATTCTGGAAGAAGGGACTATTCCCCAACAAAAGACGTATATTTTGTTTAAGACAAAAACTCGTCACATTATCAATTTCTCCGATCGCAACACTTTATTACAAAGCATTAAAGATGCAGTAAACACTGACGTAACCAACGCAATTCATTGTGAGTTACCTATACTGGCTTTCATCCAACACGGTCTGGTTGAGGCATTTCCTTCTACCACCTTTAGATATTGCAAGAATTTGGTCACAGACATTGTGAACCCAGCAAGTCAGAGGGAAATTTCGACAGCTGAACATAATCGCGCACATAGAGCAGCGCAAGAAAACGCGAAACAGATACTTAGAGAGTATTTTTTCCCAAAAATGGGTCACTTAACGTTGGAAATAGTGAAACTGTAGAATTTGTGTTATGAGTAAACACGATCGGCACCCAAAAAAATAAGAAATAGGGCAAACCCCGATACCATCGTATGCAGGAGAAATGTTGCATATAGATGTTCACTCCACTGCCGATAAATACTTCCTAACTTGCATCGACAAGTTTTCCAAGTTCGCAGTAGTATAACCTATACGGTCTCGAGCAATCGCGGACATTAAAGCTCCACTTCTGCAACTTCTGAACATGTTTCCCAAAACAACAGCGATTTACTGCGACAATGAAAAATCCTTGAACTCAGAAACCATTAAGTCAATGCTCAGCAATAACTTTGGCATCGAGATTTCAAACGCCCCATCCTTGCATAGCTCCTCTAATGGACAAGTCGAGCAGTTCCATGGCACTCTTGGGGATATAGCACGCTGCTGTAAGTTGGAATCACAGGTAGAAGACACAGTCGAGAACATTCTCCTTGCAACTATAAAATACAACAGGTCAATCCATTCAGTGACAAACGAAAGACCTATAGACGTAATTCACGCAGCTTCAAAAATCAGTACAGTGCAGATTAAAGAAAAAATCGCATCAGCACAGAACAAAACACTAGACCAAATGAATAAAAACAGGGTCTTTTACTCGGTTTGGATAAAGAACAACAAAACGATTGGGAAACAAACTTTCACCCCTATGTACAGAAGCTGTAATGGAGGCAGACCTAGGTACGACGGTTCTTATTAAAGGGAGGGTGGTCCATAAGGACAACCTTCAGTAGGTTTTGGAAATTTAAAATAACAACAATCAAAATTTTAAGAAAAATTTTCTTTATAGGTTTACATATCTTTTCAGTTTAACGATAGCTACCATGACTTTGACCAAAGCGACACTGAGACTGAACGACTACTCCCACGCGGACTACATACCTATAGTTGACGGAGACGTGACAATGTGGGACTCGTACACTTACATGGGACACACGACGAACTTGACCTCTTTTGAAACTTGCATCGACGAGACTTGGACATTGATAGACAGCCTACCCAAGGACCATATGAAACAGGTACTGAAAACTGACTTACAACATAAAGCCACTTTAATAGCTTCTCTGACTGTACACCACCGACAAAGACGTAGCATTAACACGATAGGTACCGCTCTTAAGGCAATTGCAGGAACCCAAGATTTTGATGACTAGGAACAGATAAAATTCAAGCAGAGTCAGTTAATAGAATCCGAGAGTAAGCAGATAGAGATTAACAGTAAATTCTAAGACAGGCTTAATGACGTTTCAAGGGCCCTTAACGAAATTTTAAAGCCAGATTCAGAGGTCGAGGATTTTTATGCAACAATTTTAGCCAAAAACAGAATGATTATAACAAACCTTGAGGACTTAATCCTCACCGTTACACTTGCAAAAATAAATTAATTTGGCCCCTCATATTAGACAGCATCGATATAAAAGAATTGTTAAATGAACATCTCACCAATATTAGCATAACTGACCTTTTAGAGGTCTCTCACATTAAAGCTTTTCAAAATTCCGAATTATTGTATTTCCTAATAAAATATCCCAAACCTTTGCTTAATTGTAAAAAAATAGACATTCTTCCTGTCCAGCATAATAATGTAATATTAGACCTAGAAGAAGAAAATACTGTGGCCGACTGCGGAACAAAGACCTTCGCTGTACGTGACTGCGCTACCACTGTGAGCACCACCTTCTGCAGAAGACTGGAAAGTACTACTTGCGCCCAACAGTTAATATCTGGAACCGTCGCACAATGTGCCACACGCCCCGAACACTTAGCGCCCGTAGTAGTAATCGGCGAAGGCATCACTGTAATTAACAGCGCAACCATGCAAGTGGTAGACAGCGCCGGTAACAGCCAGACGGTTGCGGGAACTTTCCTCGCATCATACGACGATTACATCTCGTTGAATGGCACCCGGTACGTAAGCCACCGGGGCATCCTGAAGAGGAAACCAGCGGTATCCACATCAGCCGTCGTGAACGTCACCCTCTTCAGGGAGCACCTAAGCCTCCGATATCTACATGATCTGACCATAAAGAATTTCGGACATATTGGGGATCTTAGATCAGGACTATCTTCACGGTCCTATGGCTGCTTAACGCTTGTCGCCTTACTCCTGCTCTTCGTGGTTACCTGGAAGCTATACCAAAGCAGAATAATAAAGAAGAAACCCAAAGACGCGTTTCAGCCGAGAAGGGGAGGAGTTAACACGCGCAAGCTTGAGTTTGCTGACAACGTCGTTGCGCCGGATGCCGTCGCGACGGAGTTGCAGTTGAAACCAGAGCCGCACACGCGCAAGCAGCCTGATCGCCCGCTGGAGACGTCAACTCAGCATTCTGCTGACATTCCGGCCGACAGCGATGGCTCCATGGTGCGCTGCAGTTTGACTTAGTTTTTAGTTTTTAATTTGTTCTCTTATCGTTCAAACGAACGTAGTAATAAAGATAAGACGTGTTACAGCAAAACCCAAAACCACAACAAACAGCAAACACAAACCAAAACCAAACACCGAGTTCAACAAACTTCAAACACAAAACGCAAACGAAAATCCACAAAAACAAAACACCACCAACAGTTATCGCGGGCATCTGCCCAACAATAACAAACATGCACGAACCACCCGACATAAGAACATACGGAGTAAAATCCAACAACACAAACCTAGGCGAGCCCAAATACATAACGATAAGAAGAAACGACAACAACACTTTCGAAAACGTTTCACCGTTTGTTATCAAAAAAACAATAGACTTCGCTTGCAATGGGGAAGTTGAGACATGCAAAAAAGCAAAAGACGGCTCACTCCTAATCAAAACAAAAAACACACTACAAGCCCTTAAACTACTAAAACTAAAACAAATGACTACCATTGAAGTCACTGCTACCGAACACAAAACGCTCAATTTTACTAAGGGAGTCATATATTGCAACGAGTTTCGCGGCATCACCGAAGAGGAAATACTCATCGAACTAAAATCACAAAATGTAACAGAAGTAAGGAAAATCTTAAAAAAACAACCAACAAACACAAAACCCGGAGAACACAACACTGCACTTATGGAAACTGGACTCATCATTATCACCTTTGGAACACTCAATCTGCCGGAAAAACTAAGAGTCGGCTACGAAACAGTCCGCGTACGACCATACATCCCACTACATGCAGAAAATGCCACCGCTTTGGGCACCCAACTCCAGTATGCAAAGGCATAGAAATATGCATAAACTGCTCAAACGCAAAGCACACAAGCGAAAACGAGCGATGCACAAATCAAAAAAACTGCCTAAACTGCAGCAACAACCCGGAAATCGATCACCAACACAGCCCCCTCGACCGCAAATGCCCCGCATTCTTAAGGCAACAGGAACTAACAGCCATAAAAACTACAGAAAAAATAGACCACAAAACCGCGCTTAACATCTATAACAACCGACACGGCCAACACATCAGAACCACTTACGCAAAATCTCTCACCAATACAACACTCCCAACCACCACGCAAGCACCTAATACACACACCCCATCAAACACATCGCCAATCACCAAACTCTCATCCCCAACAAAAACAACACACAAAACCATCTCATCTACACTCACGCATCAAGGCACACTCGATTCAGCCAACACCATAAACCAAAACATCACCATCACCAACATCTACGCAGCGACCCGACCAAACCGAAGACATGGATACCGACAATACCCACACCAACACAGCATTCAAGCAATACACATCACTCCTCACCGAGGACTTAAAAGTAAAACTGTATTCTAAAGATAAGTCAAACAACCTCTCTACCACTCTCAAAACCACTAAACCAAACACAAAAACTAAAACCAAACCCCCAAACAAAAACAAATACACAAACAATAGCGAAAGCGAGAAAACCCACTAACTAACTATCAAACCCACTAACTAACTCACTAACTAACTATCAAACTAGCCCTTAACTTACATCAACTTAACTTAAACAGAAACCAAACCAAACCAAACTCATAACACAAAAAATGATAAAAACATCCCTCAAAATACTACAGTCGCTTTCGATCACTGGTTGAGTTTAAACGTGCCTAATTTTGCGCGGAAGCTTCGCTTAATAAAATCTACCTTCGTGTTTATCTATACGAGTCGTCTGAGTACAGTTGTTGCTTATCTGCTCTCCCGCTGATACGCAACAACAAATCATTGACTGCTGATAAGCATCAACAAACTGTTGACGCTTTGTTGTTGTCACCATGAATGACAGCAACGAAGACCTTTCGGTTTGGCACTGGCAAAAAGTAAAACCAAAGCCAAATAAACGACCAAGCCAATCCTCACCTCCAGTGGCAAGAAAATTAACAGTGGACCCTGCACCATCCATCATCTTTAACAAATTTGCTATTTTAAGCAACACCACACCGGAAAAGATTGGGGACGATGATGACAGAAACGAAAAACTGGAAATGGAAATTGAAGATAATGACTCTCCCAAGCCGCCACCTATCTTTCTGTCCGACGTTAATGACATTAGTGCTATGCTAAACTACCTTAATAGTAGAATTAATAAAGATAATTTCTACTATAAAAGTCAACGCGATGGACAAGTAAGAGTTATGGTTAAGTCTGTAGAAGAATATAGAAAATTAGTTAAAGTTCTAAAAGATGACTGCGTTAATTATCATACATACCAGCTTAAACAAAAAAGGGCATTCAGAGTTGTCATTAAGAATTTGCATTTTTCCACGAAAACTGAATTTATAAAAACCGAAGTTGAGTTGCAAGGACATGTAGTTAGAAACATAAGCAACATAAAAAGCCGTGCTACCAAAGAGCCATTGAATTTATTTTTCTTAGATATTGAGCCGGATAATAAGAATGGGGATATATATAATCTTAAACGTATTGGTAACGCTGTTGTAAATATAGAGCCACCTCGGAAAACAAATGATATTGTGCAATGTTATCGGTGTCAACAATATGGACACACAAAATCTTATTGTGCCAAATTTTTCAAGTGTGTGAAATGCTCACTTAGTCATCCAAGTAATTCTTGCCCGAAAGCCAAAGAGTTGCCAGCAAAATGTGCCAACTGCCTGGACGAACATTCCGCTAGTTACAAAGGGTGTAGGATTTACCAGGAACTTGTATTGAAAAAGTCAGTAGCTGATCGCAAAAACATTAAAAACACTACACGCGAAAGTAGAAACGACAACGGCATAACCCAAAGCTTTGCTCTGCCTAATAAAACAGCCCATACCCAACAATCCAATGAGCTTCAAACCTATGCCCACAACGCAAATATTATTTATAAACCCGGAAATGAAAATTTGGTAGCAGACGCTCTGTCTCGCCAAAATGTCAATGAGTTAGAGGATTCAGCAGACTCAGATGCTGCCACTATCCACAGTGAGAAATCCCTCACATATACCATTGAAGCAACAGACAAACCGGTAAATTGCTTTCAGAATCAGATCATTCTGGAAGAAGGGACTATTCCCCAACAAAAGACGTATATTTTGTTTAAGACAAAAACTCGTCACATTATCAATTTCTCCGATCGCAACACTTTATTACAAAGCATTAAAGATGCAGTAAACACTGACGTAACCAACGCAATTCATTGTGAGTTACCTATACTGGCTTTCATCCAACACGGTCTGGTTGAGGCATTTCCTTCTACCACCTTTAGATATTGCAAGAATTTGGTCACAGACATTGTGAACCCAGCAAGTCAGAGGGAAATTTCGACAGCTGAACATAATCGCGCACATAGAGCAGCGCAAGAAAACGCGAAACAGATACTTAGAGAGTATTTTTTCCCAAAAATGGGTCACTTAACGTTGGAAATAGTGAAACTGTAGAATTTGTGTTATGAGTAAACACGATCGGCACCCAAAAAAATAAGAAATAGGGCAAACCCCGATACCATCGTATGCAGGAGAAATGTTGCATATAGATGTTCACTCCACTGCCGATAAATACTTCCTAACTTGCATCGACAAGTTTTCCAAGTTCGCAGTAGTATAACCTATACGGTCTCGAGCAATCGCGGACATTAAAGCTCCACTTCTGCAACTTCTGAACATGTTTCCCAAAACAACAGCGATTTACTGCGACAATGAAAAATCCTTGAACTCAGAAACCATTAAGTCAATGCTCAGCAATAACTTTGGCATCGAGATTTCAAACGCCCCATCCTTGCATAGCTCCTCTAATGGACAAGTCGAGCAGTTCCATGGCACTCTTGGGGATATAGCACGCTGCTGTAAGTTGGAATCACAGGTAGAAGACACAGTCGAGAACATTCTCCTTGCAACTATAAAATACAACAGGTCAATCCATTCAGTGACAAACGAAAGACCTATAGACGTAATTCACGCAGCTTCAAAAATCAGTACAGTGCAGATTAAAGAAAAAATCGCATCAGCACAGAACAAAACACTAGACCAAATGAATAAAAACAGGGTCTTTTACTCGGTTTGGATAAAGAACAACAAAACGATTGGGAAACAAACTTTCACCCCTATGTACAGAAGCTGTAATGGAGGCAGACCTAGGTACGACGGTTCTTATTAAAGGGAGGGTGGTCCATAAGGACAACCTTCAGTAGGTTTTGGAAATTTAAAATAACAACAATCAAAATTTTAAGAAAAATTTTCTTTATAGGTTTACATATCTTTTCAGTTTAACGATAGCTACCATGACTTTGACCAAAGCGACACTGAGACTGAACGACTACTCCCACGCGGACTACATACCTATAGTTGACGGAGACGTGACAATGTGGGACTCGTACACTTACATGGGACACACGACGAACTTGACCTCTTTTGAAACTTGCATCGACGAGACTTGGACATTGATAGACAGCCTACCCAAGGACCATATGAAACAGGTACTGAAAACTGACTTACAACATAAAGCCACTTTAATAGCTTCTCTGACTGTACACCACCGACAAAGACGTAGCATTAACACGATAGGTACCGCTCTTAAGGCAATTGCAGGAACCCAAGATTTTGATGACTAGGAACAGATAAAATTCAAGCAGAGTCAGTTAATAGAATCCGAGAGTAAGCAGATAGAGATTAACAGTAAATTCTAAGACAGGCTTAATGACGTTTCAAGGGCCCTTAACGAAATTTTAAAGCCAGATTCAGAGGTCGAGGATTTTTATGCAACAATTTTAGCAAAAAACAGAATGATTATAACAAACCTTGAGGACTTAATCCTCACCGTTACACTTGCAAAAATAAATTAATTTGGCCCCTCATATTAGACAGCATCGATATAAAAGAATTGTTAAATGAACATCTCACCAATATTAGCATAACTGACCTTTTAGAGGTCTCTCACATTAAAGCTTTTCAAAATTCCGAATTATTGTATTTCCTAATAAAATATCCCAAACCTTTGCTTAATTGTAAAAAAATAGACATTCTTCCTGTCCAGCATAATAATGTAATATTAGACCTAGAAGAAGAAAATACTGTGGCCGACTGCGGAACAAAGACCTTCGCTGTACGTGACTGCGCTACCACTGTGAGCACCACCTTCTGCAGAAGACTGGAAAGTACTACTTGCGCCCAACAGTTAATATCTGGAACCGTCGCACAATGTGCCACACGCCCCGAACACTTAGCGCCCGTAGTAGTAATCGGCGAAGGCATCACTGTAATTAACAGCGCAACCATGCAAGTGGTAGACAGCGCCGGTAACAGCCAGACGGTTGCGGGAACTTTCCTCGCATCATACGACGATTACATCTCGTTGAATGGCACCCGGTACGTAAGCCACCGGGGCATCCTGAAGAGGAAACCAGCGGTATCCACATCAGCCGTCGTGAACGTCACCCTCTTCAGGGAGCACCTAAGCCTCCGATATCTACATGATCTGACCATAAAGAATTTCGGACATATTGGGGATCTTAGATCAGGACTATCTTCACGGTCCTATGGCTGCTTAACGCTTGTCGCCTTACTCCTGCTCTTCGTGGTTACCTGGAAGCTATACCAAAGCAGAATAATAAAGAAGAAACCCAAAGACGCGTTTCAGCCGAGAAGGGGAGGAGTTAACACGCGCAAGCTTGAGTTTGCTGACAACGTCGTTGCGCCGGATGCCGTCGCTACGGAGTTGCAGTTGAAACCAGAGCCGCACACGCGCAAGCAGCCTGATCGCCCGCTGGAGACGTCAACTCAGCATTCTGCTGACATTCCGGCCGACAGCGATGGCTCCATGGTGCGCTGCAGTTTGACTTAGTTTTTAGTTTTTAATTTGTTCTCTTATCGTTCAAACGAACGTAGTAATAAAGATAAGACGTGTTACAGCAAAACCCAAAACCACAACAAACAGCAAACACAAACCAAAACCAAACACCGAGTTCAACAAACTTCAAACACAAAACGCAAACGAAAAACCACAAAAACAAAACACCACCAACAGTTATCGCGGGCATCTGCCCAACAATAACAAACATGCACGAACCACCCGACATAAGAACATACGGAGTAAAATCCAACAACACAAACCTAGGCGAGCCCAAATACATAACGATAAGAAGAAACGACAACAACACTTTCGAAAACGTTTCACCGTTTGTTATCAAAAAAACAATAGACTTCGCTTGCAATGGGGAAGTTGAGACATGCAAAAAAGCAAAAGACGGCTCACTCCTAATCAAAACAAAAAACACACTACAAGCCCTTAAACTACTAAAACTAAAACAAATGACTACCATTGAAGTCACTGCTACCGAACACAAAACGCTCAATTTTACTAAGGGAGTCATATATTGCAACGAGTTTCGCGGCATCACCGAAGAGGAAATACTCATCGAACTAAAATCACAAAATGTAACAGAAGTAAGGAAAATCTTAAAAAAACAACCAACAAACACAAAACCCGGAGAACACAACACTGCACTTATGGAAACTGGACTCATCATTATCACCTTTGGAACACTCAATCTGCCGGAAAAACTAAGAGTCGGCTACGAAACAGTCCGCGTACGACCATACATCCCACTACATGCAGAAAATGCCACCGCTTTGGGCACCCAACTCCAGTATGCAAAGGCATAGAAATATGCATAAACTGCTCAAACGCAAAGCACACAAGCGAAAACGAGCGATGCACAAATCAAAAAAACTGCCTAAACTGCAGCAACAACCCGGAAATCGATCACCAACACAGCCCCCTCGACCGCAAATGCCCCGCATTCTTAAAGCAACAGGAACTAACAGCCATAAAAACTACAGAAAAAATAGACCACAAAACCGCGCTTAACATCTATAACAACCGACACGGCCAACACATCAGAACCACTTACGCAAAAACTCTCACCAATACAACACTCCCAACCACCACGCAAGCACCTAATACACACACCCCATCAAACACATCGCCAATCACCAAACTCTCATCCCCAACAAAAACAACACACAAAACCATCTCATCTACACTCACGCATCAAGGCACACTCGATTCAGCCAACACCATAAACCAAAACATCACCATCACCAACATCTACGCAGCGACCCCACCAAACCGAAGACATGGATACCGACAATACCCACACCAACACAGCATTCAAGCAATACACATCACTCCTCACCGAGGACTTAAAAGTAAAACTGTATTCTAAAGATAAGTCAAACAACCTCTCTACCACTCTCAAAACCACTAAACCAAACACAAAAACTAAAACCAAACCCCCAAACAAAAACAAATACACAAACAATAGCGAAAGCGAGAAAACCCACTAACTAACTATCAAACCCACTAACTAACTCACTAACTAACTATCAAACTAGCCCTTAACTTACATCAACTTAACTTAAACAGAAACCAAACCAAACCAAACTCATAACACAAAAAATGATAAAAACATCCCTCAAAATACTACAGTCGCTTTCGATCACTGGTTGAGTTTAAACGTGCCTAATTTTGCGCGGAAGCTTCGCTTAATAAAATCTACCTTCGTGTTTATCTATACGAGTCGTCTGAGTACAGTTGTTGCTTATCTGCTCTCCCGCTGATACGCAACAACAAATCATTGACTGCTGATAAGCATCAACAAACTGTTGACGCTTTGTTGTTGTCACCATGAATGACAGCAACGAAGACCTTTCGGTTTGGCACTGGCAAAAAGTAAAACCAAAGCCAAATAAACGACCAAGCCAATCCTCACCTCCAGTAGCAAGAAAATTAACAGTGGACCCTGCACCATCCATCATCTTTAACAAATTTGCTATTTTAAGCAACACCACACCGGAAAAGATTGGGGACGATGATGACAGAAACGAAAAACTGGAAATGGAAATTGAAGATAATGACTCTCCCAAGCCGCCACCTATCTTTCTGTCCGACGTTAATGACATTAGTGCTATGCTAAACTACCTTAATAGTAGAATTAATAAAGATAATTTCTACTATAAAAGTCAACGCGATGGACAAGTAAGAGTTATGGTTAAGTCTGTAGAAGAATATAGAAAATTAGTTAAAGTTCTAAAAGATGACTGCGTTAATTATCATACATACCAGCTTAAACAAAAAAGGGCATTCAGAGTTGTCATTAAGAATTTGCATTTTTCCACGAAAACTGAATTTATAAAAACCGAAGTTGAGTTGCAAGGACATGTAGTTAGAAACATAAGCAACATAAAAAGCCGTGCTACCAAAGAGCCATTGAATTTATTTTTCTTAGATATTGAGCCGGATAATAAGAATGGGGATATATATAATCTTAAACGTATTGGTAACGCTGTTGTAAATATAGAGCCACCTCGGAAAACAAATGATATTGTGCAATGTTATCGGTGTCAACAATATGGACACACAAAATCTTATTGTGCCAAATTTTTCAAGTGTGTGAAATGCTCACTTAGTCATCCAAGTAATTCTTGCCCGAAAGCCAAAGAGTTGCCAGCAAAATGTGCCAACTGCCTGGACGAACATTCCGCTAGTTACAAAGGGTGTAGGATTTACCAGGAACTTGTATTGAAAAAGTCAGTAGCTGATCGCAAAAACATTAAAAACACTACACGCGAAAGTAGAAACGACAACGGCATAACCCAAAGCTTTGCTCTGCCTAATAAAACAGCCCATACCCAACAATCCAATGAGCTTCAAACCTATGCCCAGGTTACGGCAGGAAATAAAAATACAAATAACTCACTTGAGAGGATAGAACATCTATTAGAAAAACAATCCGAACTGACGAATAACTTACTCAATATGATTATTTTGCTCGTAAATAAGTTATGCAAGTAAATCTGAATATCGGAATATGGAACGCCAATGGGCTTTCCAACCATGTAAATGAAATATCCTTATTTTTAATTATTATTATTATTATCATTATTATGTTAATATCTGAAACACACTTTACCAGTAGATCATTCTTTAAAGTGACGGGATATGAAATAGTCAGAGCTGATCATCCGACCGGTAGAGCTCACAGAGGCGCTGCTATTCTTATTAAAAATGGCATAAAGTATAAAATAATGGACTGCACCAGGGAAAACGCGATACAAGCCGCTACCATTGAGGTTAAATGTATTCATGCAGACGTGACAATAACTGCGATTTAGCTTCCCCCAAGGTTTGCGGTCAAAGAATCTGATTTCTTCAATTTCTTCCAAAAACTGGGGACGAAGTTTATAGTTGGTGGCGACTTAAACGCCAAACACCCCTGGTGGGGTTCCAGACTGATAAACCCAAAGGGAAGCGAGCTTTACAAATGAATAAGAAATAATAAGATCTCAACTCTTTCAACTGGCAAGCCCACATACTGGCCTACTGACAGCCGGAAAATACCTGACTTGATTGACTTTGTACTATACTCTGGAATTCCACAGCCACATATGCACATTACGGAAAGTTTCGATCTAAGCTCAGACCCTTCTCCAATAATAGTGACGTACAGTACTATAGCACAAGTGCTATTGAAGCCACACAAAATAATCGCTGCAACAACAGACATAAATGCTTTCAAAAACTGTCTTAAATCTACAATAAACTTGGATATTTCGCTAAAAACAATAGGTGAGGTAGATTCTGCCGTAGAGGTTCTTACCAGTGCCATTCATAAAGCTGCATATATGCATACGGCCGCAACTAGGCATCATCAAGCTTGTCAGATGTATCTTTCTACTGAAATCAGACGACAAATACAAAACAAAAAAAAAAAAATTTGCGGAAACGATGGCAAGAAAGCCGATATCCTGCTGACAAAAGATTGTACAATAAGGCAGTATCTGATCTCAAGAAATTGTTGTTTGATTTAAAAAATGAATCTCTTGCTGCATACCTTAGAAATCTAGACCCCCATACTAGCAAATACGAACACAATTTATGTAGAGCGACCAAATATCTTAAGCGACCTGCTAAAAGAAACACAATTGTTCGTAAAAGTAATGGCGCGTGGTGCAGGTCTGACGACGAACTAGCTCAAGCATTTGGTCAACATTTGCACTCTGTATTCCAGACAAATGATATCTCTAACAATTTAATAGAGGAAGAAGTTGAACAATTTCTTGACTCACCCTGCCAAATGAGCTTACCAATTCGACACATTCGCTTTGAGGAAGTTGCAACGGAGATTAAATGCATAAACAATAAAAAAACACCGGGCTTTGGCAAAATCGATGGCTTAACCATAAAAAATCTTCCTGCAAAATGCATTCGTTTTCTAACGTTTATTTATAATGCTATACTCAGACTTGATCACTTCCCAAGTCAATGGAAATGTGCAGAAATAACCATGATTCTTAAGCCAAACAAACCAGAAAGTGAGCTCTCTTCGTACCGTCCCATTAGCTTGTTGTCAACATTTTCTAAAGTATTTGAAAAAAATACTTTTAAAGAGAATGTTGCCAACTTTGGACGAGCTTGCCATCATTCCTGAACATCAGTTTGGATTTAGAAGAGGCCTTGCAACTCCTGAGCAATGCCACAGAGTAATAAATGAAATAACAACAGCATTTTAAAACAAAAAATACTGCACTGCAGCTTTTCTTGACGTTCAACAAGCGTTTGATCGAGATTGGCACAACGGTATCCTACATAAGATAAAAAAATGGCTACCTGCACCATACTACCTATTATTGAAGTCATATCTGGACAATCGATACTTCTAAGTGCAGCAAAAAACTGAGTCATCGCAACTCTTTCCCATAAATGCAGGTGTTCCGCAAGGAAGCGTCTTAGGACCCGTTTTATACACCTTATTTACTGCTGACATGCCGACTACCAATGACACAACTGTTGCAACATACGCTGATGACACAGCCATTATAGCATCAAGCTCATCAAAAGAGGAAGCCTCTCAACATCTGCAATCAGAACTTAACCTTATTGAAGCTTGGTTTCTCCGCTGGAAAATCAAAGTAAATGCCCAAAAATCCGTCCAAATAACATTTACATTAAGAAAGGGCGACTGCCCAGATGTATTATTTAACGGCACAGCAATACCTCAAGCAAGCTGTGTTAAATATCTTGGATTGCATCTCGATCGCAGACTTACTTGGAAAAACCATATTAAAGCAAAACGACAGCAACTTAAACTAAAAACACAACGAATGTCCTGGCTTATTGGTCGTAAATCACAAACTAGCCTGGAAAATAAAGTTCGCCTCTACAAAGCAATACTTAAGCCGGTGTGGACATATGCCATACAACTGTGGGGCACTGCTAGCAACTCGAACATTGAAATTCTTCAGCGCTACCAATCAAAAACCTTGCGTTCCATTGTTAATGATCCGTTCTACATTTCGAATGCATGCTTACACAAAGATTTAAGAATTCCCTATGTTAGGGACGAAATAAAAAAATTTAGTAAAAAATACATTGATAGACTTCATAGCCACGAAAATAACTTAGCCATAAATAAATAAATAATGACTCTCCCAAGCCGCCACCTATCTTTCTGTCCGACGTTAATGACATTAGTGCTATGCTAAACTACCTTAATAGTAGAATTAATAAAGATAATTTCTACTATAAAAGTCAACGCGATGGACAAGTAAGAGTTATGGTTAAGTCTGTAGAAGAATATAGAAAATTAGTTAAAGTTCTAAAAGATGACTGCGTTAATTATCATACATACCAGCTTAAACAAAAAAGGGCATTCAGAGTTGTCATTAAGAATTTGCATTTTTCTACGAAAACTGAATTTATAAAAACCGAAGTTGAGTTGCAAGGACATGTAGTTAGAAACATAAGCAACATAAAAAGCCGTGCTACCAAAGAGCCATTGAATTTATTTTTCTTAGATATTGAGCCGGATAATAAGAATGGGGATATATATAATCTGAAACGTATTGGTAACGCTGTTGTAAATATAGAGCCACCTCGGAAAACAAATGATATTGTGCAATGTTATCGGTGTCAACAATTTGGACACACAAAATCTTATTGTGCCAAATTTTTCAAGTGTGTGAAATGCTCACTTAGTCATCCAAGTAATTCGTGCCCGAAAGCCAAAGAGTTGCCAGCAAAATGTGCCAACTGCCTGGACGAACATTCCGCTAGTTACAAAGGGTGTAGGATTTACCAGGAACTTGTATTGAAAAAGTCAGTAGCTGATCGCAAAAACATTAAAAACACTACACGCGAAAGTAGAAACGACAACGGCATAACCCAAAGCTTTGCTCTGCCTAATAAAACAGCCCATACCCAACAATCCAATGAGCTTCAAACCTATGCCCAGGTTACGGCAGGAAACAAAAAAACAAATAACTCACTTGAGAGGATAGAACATCTATTAGAAAAACAATCCGAACTGACGAATAACTTACTCAATATGATTATTTTGCTCGTAAATAAGTTATGCAAGTAAATCTGAATATCGGAATATGGAACGCCAATGGGCTTTCCAACCATGTAAATGAAATATCCTTATTTTTAATTATTATTATTATTATCATTATTATGTTAATATCTGAAACACACTTTACCAGTAGATCATTCTTTAAAGTGACGGGATATGAAATAGTCAGAGCTGATCATCCGACCGGTAGAGCTCACAGAGGCGCTGCTATTCTTATTAAAAATGGCATAAAGTATAAAATAATGGACTGCACCAGGGAAAACGCGATACAAGCCGCTACCATTGAGGTTAAATGTATTCATGCAGACGTGACAATAACTGCGATTTAGCTTCCCCCAAGGTTTGCGGTCAAAGAATCTGATTTCTTCAATTTCGTCCAAAAACTGGGGACGAAGTTTATAGTTGGTAGCGACTTTAACGCCAAACACCCCTGGTGGGGTTCCAGACTGATAAACCCAAAGGGAAGCGAGCTTTACAAATGAATAAGAAATAATAAGATCTCAACTCTTTCAACTGGCAAGCCCACATACTGGCCTACTGACAGCCGGAAAATACCTGACTTGATTGACTTTGTACTATACTCTGGAATTCCACAGCCACATATGCACATTACGGAAAGTTTCGATCTAAGCTCAGACCCTTCTCCAATAATAGTGACGTACAGTACTATAGCACAAGTGCTATTGAAGCCACACAAAATAATCGCTGCAACAACAGACATAAATGCTTTCAAAAACTGTCTTAAATCTACAATAAACTTGGATATTTCGCTAAAAACAATAGGTGAGGTAGATTCTGCCGTAGAGGTTCTTACCAGTGCCATTCATAAAGCTGCATATATGCACACGGCTGCAACTAGGCATCATCAAGCTTGTCAGATGTATCTTTCTACTGAAATCAGACGACAAATACAAAAAAAAAAAAAAAAAAAATTGCGGAAACGATGGCAAGAAAGCCGATATCCTGCTGACAAAAGATTGTACAATAAGGCAGTATCTGATCTCAAGAAATTGTTGTTTGATTTAAAAAATGAATCTCTTGCTGCATACCTTAGAAATCTAGACCCCCATACTAGCAAATACGAACACAATTTATGGAGAGCGACCAAATATCTTAAGCGACCTGCTAAAAGAAACACAATTGTTCGTAAAAGTAATGGCGCGTGGTGCAGGTCTGACGACGAACTAGCTCAAGCATTTGGTCAACATTTGCACTCTGTATTCCAGACAAATGATATCTCTAACAATTTAATAGAGGAAGAAGTTGAACAATTTCTTGACTCACCATGCCAAATGAGCTTACCAATTCGACACATTCGCTTTGAGGAAGTTGAAACGGAGATTAAATGCATAAACAATAAAAAAACACCGGGCTTTGGCAAAATCGATGGCTTAACCATAAAAAATCTTCCTGCAAAATGCATTCGTTTTCTAACGTTTATTTATAATGCTATACTCAGACTTGATCACTTCCCAAGTCAATGGAAATGTGCAGAAATAACCATGATTCTTAAGCCAAACAAACCAGAAAGTGAGCTCTCTTCGTACCGTCCCATTAGCTTGTTGTCAACATTTTCTAAAGTATTTGAAAAAAATACTTTTAAAGAGAATGTTGCCAACTTTGGACGAGCTTGCCATCATTCCTGAACATCAGTTTGGATTTAGAAGAGGCCATGCAACTCCTGAGCAATGCCACAGAGTAATAAATGAAATAACAACAGCATTTAAAAACAAAAAATACTGCACTGCAGCTTTTCTTGACGTTCAACAAGCGTTTGATCGAGATTGGCACAACGGTATCCTACATAAGATAAAAAAATGGCTACCTGCACCATACTACCTATTATTGAAGTCATATCTGGACAATCGATACTTCTAAGTGCAGCAAAAAACTGAGTCATCGCAACTCTTTCCCATAAATGCAGGTGTTCCGCAAGGAAGCGTCTTAGGACCCGTTTTATACACCTTATTTACTGCTGACATGCCGACTACCAATGACACAACTGTTGCAACATACGCTGATGACACAGCCATTATAGCATCAAGCTTATCAAAAGAGGAAGCCTCTCAACATCTGCAATCAGAACTTAACATTATTGAAGCTTGGTTTCTCCGCTGGAAAATCAAAGTAAATGCCCAAAAATCCGTCCAAATAACATTTACATTAAAAAAGGGCGACTGCCCAGATGTATTAGTTAACGGCACAGCAATACCTCAAGCAAGCTGTGTTAAATATCTTGGATTGCATCTCGATCGCAGACTTACTTGGAAAAACCATATTAAAGCAAAACGACAGCAACTTAAACTAAAAACACAACGAATGTCCTGGCTTATTGGTCGTAAATCACAAACTAGCCTGGAAAATAAAGTTCGCCTCTACAAAGCAATACTTAAGCCGGTGTGGACATATGCCATACAACTGTGGGGCACTGCTAGCAACTCGAACATTGAAATTCTTCAGCGCTACCAATCAAAAACCTTGCGTTCCATTGTTAATGATCCGTTCTACATTTCGAATGCATGCTTACACAAAGATTTAAGAATTCCCTATGTTAGGGACGAAATAAAAAAATTTAGTAAAAAATACATTGATAGACTTCATAGCCACGAAAATAACTAAGCCATAAATAAATAAATAATGACTCTCCCAAGCCGCCACCTATCTTTCTGTCCGACGTTAATGACATTAGTGCTATGCTAAACTACCTTAATAGTAGAATTAATAAAGATAATTTCTACTATAAAAGTCAACGCGATGGACAAGTAAGAGTTATGGTTAAGTCTGTAGAAGAATATAGAAAATTAGTTAAAGTTCTAAAAGATGACTGCGTTAATTATCATACATACCAGCTTAAACAAAAAAGGGCATTCAGAGTTGTCATTAAGAATTTGCATTTTTCCACGAAAACTGAATTTATAAAAACCGAAGTTGAGTTGCAAGGACATGTAGTTAGAAACATAAGCAACATAAAAAGCCGTGCTACCAAAGAGCCATTGAATTTATTTTTCTTAGATATTGAGCCGGATTATAACAATGGGGATATATATAATCTTAAACGTATTGGTAACGCTGTTGTAAATAAAGAGCCACCTCGGAAAACAAATGATATTGTGCAATGTTATCGGTGTCAACAATATGGACACACAAAATCTTATTGTGCCAAATTTTTCAAGTGTGTGAAATGCTCACTTAGTCATCCAAGTAATTCTTGCCCGAAAGCCAAAGAGTTGCCAGCAAAATGTGCCAAATGCCTGGACGAACATTCCGCTAGTTACAAAGCGTGTAGGATTTACCAGGAACTTGTATTGAAAAAGTCAGTAGCTGATCGCAAAAACATTAAAAACACTACACGCGAAAGTAGAAACGACAACGGCATAACCCAAAGCTTTGCTCTGCCTAATAAAACAGCCCATACCCAACAATCCAATCAGCTTCAAACCTATGCCCAGGTTACGGCAGGAAATAAAAATACAAATAACTCACTTGAGAGGATAGAACATCTATTAGACAAACAATCCGAACTGACGAATAACTTACTCAATATGATTATTTTGCTCGTAAATAAGTTATGCAAGTAAATCTGAATATCGGAATATGGAACGCCAATGGGCTTTCCAACCATGTAAATGAAATATCCTTATTTTTAATTATTATTATTATTATCATTATTATGTTAATATCTGAAACACACTTTACCAGTAGATCATTCTTTAAAGTGTCGGAATATGAAATAGTCAGAGCTGATCATCCGACCGGTAGAGCTCACAGAGGCGCTGCTATTCTTATTAAAAATGGCATAAAGTATAAAATAATGGACTGCACCAGGGAAAACGCGATACAAGCCGCTACCATTGAGGTTAAATGTATTCATGCAGACGTGACAATAACTGCGATTTAGCTTCCCCCAAGGTTTGCGGTCAAAGAATCTGATTTCTTCAATTTCTTCCAAAAACTGGGGACGAAGTTTATAGTTGGTGGCGACTTAAACGCCAAACACCCCTTTTGGGGTTCCAGACTGATAAGCCCAAAGGGAAGCGAGCTTTACAAATGAATAAGAAATAATAAGATCTCAACTCTTTCAACTGGCAAGCCCACATACTGGCCTACGGACAGCCGGAAAATACCTGACTTGATTGACTTTGTACTATACTCTGGAATTCCACAGCCACATATGCACATTACGGAAAGTTTCGATCTAAGCTCAGACCATTCTCCAATAATAGTGACGTACAGTACTATAGCACAAGTGCTATTGAAGCCACACAAAATAATCGCTGCAACAACAGACATAAATGCTTTCAAAAACTGTCTTAAATCTACAATAAACTTGGATATTTCGCTAAAAACAATAGGTGAGGTAGATTCTGCCGTAGAGGTTCTTACCAGTGCCATTCATAAAGCTGCATATATGCACACGGCTGCAACTAGGCATCATCAAGCTTGTCAGATGTATCTTTCTACTGAAATCAGACGACAAATACAAAACAAAAAAAAAAAAATTTGCGGAAACGATGGCAAGAAAGCCGATATCCTGCTGACAAAAGATTGTACAATAAGGCAGTATCTGATCTCAAGAAATTGTTGTTTGATTTAAAAAATGAATCTCTTGCTGCATACCTTAGAAATCTTGACCCCCATACTAGCAAATACGAACACAATTTATGGAGAGCGACCAAATATCTTAAGCGACCTGCTAAAAGAAACACAATTGTTCGTAAAAGTAATGGCGCGTGGTGCAGGTCTGACGACGAACTAGCTCAAGCATTTGGTCAACATTTGCACTCTGTATTCCAGACAAATGATATCTCTAACAATTTAATAGAGGAAGAAGTTGAACAATTTCTTGACTCACCCTGCCAAATGAGCTTACCAATTCGACACATTCGCTTTGAGGAAGTTGCAACGGAGATTAAATGCATAAACAATAAAAAAACACCGGGCTTTGGCAAAATCGATGGCTTAACCATAAAAAATCTTCCTGCAAAATGCATTCGTTTTCTAACGTTTATTTATAATGCTATACTCAGACTTGATCACTTCCCAAGTCAATGGAAATGTGCAGAAATAACCATGATTCTTAAGCCAAACAAACCAGAAAGTGAGCTCTCTTCGTACCGTCCCATTAGCTTGTTGTCAACATTTTCTAAAGTATTTGAAAAAAATACTTTTAAAGAGAATGTTGCCAACTTTGGACGAGCTTGCCATCATTCCTGAACATCAGTTTGGATTTAGAAGAGGCCTTGCAACTCCTGAGCAATGCCACAGAGTAATAAATGAAATAACAACAGCATTTTAAAACAAAAAATACTGCACTGCAGCTTTTCTTGACGTTCAACAAGCGTTTGATCGAGATTGGCACAACGGTATCCTACATAAGATAAAAAAATGGCTACCTGCACCATACTACCTATTATTGAAGTCATATCTGGACAATCGATACTTCTAAGTGCAGCAAAAAACTGAGTCATCGCAACTCTTTCCCATAAATGCAGGTGTTCCGCAAGGAAGCGTCTTAGGACCCGTTTTATACACCTTATTTACTGCTGACATGCCGACTACCAATGACACAACTGTTGCAACATACGCTGATGACACAGCCATTATAGCATCAAGCTCTTCAAAAGAGGAAGCCTCTCAACATCTGCAATCAGAACTTAACCTTATTGAAGCTTGGTTTCTCCGCTGGAAAATCAAAGTAAATGCCCAAAAATCCGTCCAAATAACATTTACATTAAGAAAGGGCGACTGCCCAGATGTATTATTTAACGGCACAGCAATACCTCAAGCAAGCTGTGTTAAATATCTTGGATTGCATCTCGATCGCAGACTTACTTGGAAAAACCATATTAAAGCAAAACGACAGCAACTTAAACTAAAAACACAACGAATGTCCTGGCTTATTGGTCGTAAATCACAAACTAGCCTGGAAAATAAAGTTCGCCTCTACAAAGCAATACTTAAGCCGGTGTGGACATATGCCATACAACTGTGGGGCACTGCTAGCAACTCGAACATTGAAATTCTTCAGCGCTACCAATCAAAAACCTTGCGTTCCATTGTTAATGATCCGTTCTACATTTCGAATGCATGCTTACACAAAGATTTAAGAATTCCCTATGTTAGGGACGAAATAAAAAAATTTAGTAAAAAATACATTGATAGACTTCATAGCCACGAAAATAACTTAGCCATAAATCTAACAGATAATACTCTTACAGTAAGAATACTCAAAAGACTACACATCCTCGATCTCCCGAATAGATAATTAAAATTAATTGAATTTAACCTCTCATACAAAATAAGTAATGTATAATAGTAAGTTTCACTGGAAACTTCCTATTCCTGTTCATTTTTCATAATAAGTAACTAAATTTACCGAATGTCTTAGGACAGATTGTAAATAAATTCAAAAAAAAAAAAAAAAAAAAATACTACAATGGAACATCAAGGGCTACATCAAAAATTATAACGAACTCCTCATCCTGATCAAAAGATACTCCCTACACATTATATCCCTCCAAGAAACTCACATACAAAACACAAACAACATACCTACCCCACCCAATTACAATTCACACACAAACAACGCCACAAATAGATTTGGCGGAGTAGCACTATTAGTCCACAAATCTATCCAATACTCTAATCTCAACCTCCCAAACGACATAGAAACTGTTGCAATCAACATCAACTCCAAACAAAATATCAAAATTTTTTCAACATATATCTCCCCAAGCAAAGTTGTCACAGACCGAATCCTCCAAAACACACTGAACACACAACAAACTCCCACACTAATCACCGGCGACTTCAACGGCTGGCACCCTATCTGGGGCTATCCAAAAACAAATAATCGCGGTAAAATAGTCCAAAAGTACATTGAACACTCAAAACTAATACTACTAAACGATAAATCTCCAACACACTTTTCAACACATAACACATTTACACACATCGACCTTTAACTCTGCACCCTCACAATAGCACCACATACCAAATGGGAAATACTTGATGACCTCCAGGGCAGCGACCACTTCCCAATAATTATCTCCCTCTTCCCAACCAACAAAATACAAAACTTCAGTAGACCATTCTTCAAACTCAAAGAAGCAAACTGGAATCTCTTCAACACACTTACCCATAACGTAGACTCAGAATTTCCCCCCTCCAACAATGTTAACAAAGAAGCAGCCATCATACACAGAATCATCTTAAAAAGTGCTAACATCAGCATTCCCCAAACCGCACGCAATAAACAGCCCTACAGAGTCCCCTGGTGGAACAAAAACCTTAATGACCTAAAAAAACAAAACAAAATTACTGGAAACTACTAAACCGCAACATAACACTAGAAAATATCATAAACTACAGAAAGGCAAACGCAAAACTCAAATACGAGATAAAAAAATCCAAAAACGAAGCAACCCACTCCTTCACCTCAACTATCCAAAATTTGGACCAACATAAGACGCTTCTGCGGACTAAACACCTCAAAACAAATACACACACTATTAAATCCCGAAACAAACCAGACAACGACAGATAGTCTCGAAATAGCTAACGCTCTCGTCCAACACTGGTCGAAACTTTCCAACGACTCAACTTTTTCACAAGAATTCCGCAACAACAAATACATAAATAGACCAATAAATTACACCCCCTCACCATCTGCCCAAACAATTGAAGAAAACATAACGTACCTAGAACTTACCTCAGCACTCCAAACACTCAAAGGGTCCACCCCAGGACTTAACAGAATATCATACCAAATGATACAAAACTCCTCTCACAAAACCAAAATTAGAATCACAAACCTTTTCAACCAAATCCTCAATAGCCACATACCACAAGCCTACAAAACAGGCCTTATAATACCAATAATAAAACCCAAAACCGATAAAACGAAAGTTTCCTCAAACAGACCCATCTCCCTAAACTGCTGCCTAGCAAAAACCCTCGACAAAATAATCGCCAAAAGAATCTGGTATTTCACCAGCCAAAATAACCTTCTAAACCCAAACCAATTCGGCTTTAAAAAAGGCAAGTCGACTTTAGACAGTCTACTCTTTGTAGACTATCTCATAAAGAAGTCCCACAAACACACATCACTCGTCACTGTTGACTTCTCAAGAGCCTTCGACCGAGTGGGTGTGCACACCATTATCGAACAACTACAACAAGCTTGCCGACATAATCACCCTATACAAAGAAATCAACTTCAACGCATACGCCGACGATTTCTTCCTCATAATAAATTTCAAAAGAAGCAAAAACTCAAACTATAACCTTGACGACATACTAGACAAAATAAACAACTGGGGTTTATACTCAGGGGCCTCCCTATCCCTTTCCAAATGCCACCACCTCCACATATGCCAAAAAACAGAATTGCAACTCCACCGTAAGCTCAAACAGTACCCAAATCCCCACCGTAACCTCACTTAAAATCCTAGGAATCACACTTACCAAAAACTACAAATGGAACACCCACATTAACACTCTCCTACCAGTACTCTCCCAAAAACTAAACATATTGAAATGCCTAGCTAGTCAAAAATTCAACTGCGACACAAGAACACTACTCGACATCACAAAAGCTACCCTTATTAGCAAAATAGTTTACGGACTCTTTCTTTACGGACACACTTTCCAAATTAAAAACACAATTTAACGCAGGCGTCCGCCTAGCTTTAGGAGCATACCGCTCCACCCCGACCATCAACCTACTCCACGAGGCAAACATCTTACCAATAGAGCTTAGACGAGACCTACAAACTGCCAAACTTTACAAAAACCTGATAAACTCAAAAAACACCCCCTTCCACAAATTTATCAAACACAGACCCCAAAAAAAGAAAAATACACCCATCATAGACATCACAATAAACTTATGCAACAAACTCAAAATACCATACATACCACAGAAACCTCCCAAAGACAAACCCCTTGGAACATCGACAAGCTCATCAACACGACACTGCGACAACACAAAAATAAAAAAAACTAATGAGTGTTAGAACTCACGAGCGATGTGTTAACAGCTGCTTGTACCTGTTTGGTTGCTTTATATTAGCATAAAAAAGAAAAGAATAGTTTATTGAATTTAGTTTCCCTTTTATTAGTATAATTTTTATTTTTATCAATAATTTTATATATTTATTAAATATTATTTTTTAATAAGGACAATATTGGTCTATGATAGCTAAAGTTTTTTTTTTATTTATTTATTTTTCATTTAAATTTCGTGTAAAAACTGCGTCAATGTTTTTTGCATGAGGCTTTTTATGCAGTGATCTGTGTAAATGCAACTCTGGTTTAAATTTATGGTCGATAAACATTAATCGTTGCCATCGATTGTTTTATTTGTTAACAAATGATTATTGATTGAGAGAGAAACAAGTAAATAAAATGGATTTAGCAAAAGAACTTTTGAGTGCGACAGGTATGGCGGTTGAGGCATTGGATTTTGGGCTCTTTCACCTTCAACGTTTCGCAAATTGAATACAAACTGCTGGAGCGCTTTACCCTGTCCTTATAAATATCGCTCCGAACATTATATAAATGTTCGTGCTGCTCATATTGACTTAACAGCAGTTCAATCAACTCTCTTGTCCAAAACATTTTAATTAATAATTTTAAACCACAATAATGAACAACGTATTTAGTAATTGCGGCAATAGTTGCATGTGCGATATTTCGTATCGATAATTTTATTTTGAAAAACTTCATATAAAAAAAAATGGTCTCGTACAGCGTACGGCTCGTAATAACATGACCCAGTACGCAGCACTGTTAGTTACGGGCCGTAAGGCAGTGTTGAACAATGAAAATGTTAAAATGTTATTGCGGCCGTAAATAGCTGTCTGCACCTATTTACGGAAGCGAAAAGTTTAAAAAATGTCAACACGGAAGAGCCGCTTCGTGAATTTCGAAGAAGAGAGCGAGAAAATTGCGCTTATCAAGGCAATGGAGTGTCGGCCAGTCCTCTGGGATCTAACCAACAAGTCCCACTCGAATAATATTTTAGTAAAAAGCGCATGGGACGAAATTGGCGCCGAATTGGGAAAAGATGGCAAGTATATTGATCATAATAATCAACTTAATAATATAATATTAAAAATATATTCGTATTTTCATTGCAGTACGTGAATGCAAGATGGCATGGGCAGGTCTGCGCGATAGCTATAGGTATAAGATTAAACATAGCGCCAAAAGTGGGAAAGCTGGCGGCAGTGCCCTCAGTGCCCCAAAAATATGTAATTGGGATTTGGCGGCGTACAATTCGAATGTAAAGAAGCAACGAAACACAGTTGCTTTCCGATTTATTAAGAGAAAGTATTCGACCAACCGCCACAATATGTGAATTTTTCAACACTTGTCGTTACTGTCAGTAAAGTTTGTGTATTACAATCCGTACGCTGTACGGGCCTTCTGCGTACAGGCCTTTACATGTAATCGGAATAGGGCAAAGCAAAATGAGAAAATTGAATCATTGCTACCAATGTCATGAAGCATTGCTTGCAGCTGTTTCACCACTACCCCCTTTGCCAACAAACGAATGCAGCAGAAGCAAAAAGTTCATCGTGTAAAAGGGGTCTTATTGGAATATAACCGCTGCTTTTTATTATGGAAGGGCGGGATCGACTTACATATATGAACTTTGTGCAATTCTACAGCTTAACGTGAGAGCTTTAATATTATTTCTATTCTACATGTTTATTAATATTCCAGCAATAAGGTTTGGTATTCATATCCAATAAAAGAACTTGCATATAATTATGTAAGTGTTAGAGTGTTCATTGAAAATTATTTGATATTGGTACAAAGGGTATTCTTGCATAGGTCATATATGTTTCAAACGCACTTTCATACAATATGTACCAACAACTTTTTACTGTTCTTGCTGTCCGCTGACCCGCTGCCAATTCTTTAATCAACGGGCCGCTGAACGCAAAGGGAAACTGAACAAAACAACAACGTGCTGGCTTGTTGTAGCTGAGACGCACAAGCTGCACAAAGAGTAAATACCCCTTGAACCAATATTCAATAATTGTCAATAAAAACTCTAATATTTGATTTTAATATATATATTGTTTATGCTAGAATATAAACAATAAACAAGGCTAGAATATAAACAAACATGCAAAATTGAAATTATATTAAAGAATCTCAAGTTTTGCTATTCAATTGCACAAAGTTCATATTAAGTTATACTACCCTTCAAACTTGGACACATCGTTAGCAAGACTTTGTATTTTACAGTTATTCTCTGCCGCTACACCAATACAATCATACTCAGATGAATATGTATATGAAATTTTGCAGTCGGTCCACGAGTGCACGCTAAATTTGTTCGTAGTTCGAGCCCGTTACAGTTCGGCACGCAGAATTTGCCCTTTTAGCAGAGCTGCACGCTGCATTGTTTGCATGTATTATCAAATGGAAGAAACGTGTACCCGTGGCTATAGATGTTAACACATCAAAAAAATCAACATCACCATAGGCTTACCGAAAACTATTTAAACACTCAAGAGAAACATTAAAAAACTGCAATTTTATATACACAGACGGATCAAAAACAAATGACACAGTAACTTACGCCATAACAACAGAAACAAACACCCTCTACCCACACCGCCGAAACAATAGGAATATTAGAAGCCATCAAACACCTTAAAAATAAAAGCGGAAAATTCATTATATGTTCCGACTCCTTAGCAGCAATAGAATCCATAAAAAACCCAAACAACACCAGCACCTACCCCAATATTATCCGATCCCAAATAATTACACTAGCCCCTAAAATAAAGTTAATGTGGATCCCCGGCCATGCAGGGATAATCGGCAACGAACTAGCCGATCATGCAGCAAAGTCAGCAAACAAAATGCCCCTCACTCTCACCCCAAACATAAACACAACAGACCTCAACAACAGACCTAAAGCAAATATTCACATCGCAACGCAAGCAAAACATCACAAACTGCAGCCAATGGTACCGCAGTACAAACCCAAACAATACACACGTCCACGACTACATGAACAACGTACAAATCAAACTCAACAGACTCGACCAAATTAAATCATCAGACTATGATTAGGACACACAAGACTTACGCACGAACACTACCTTAACCCTAACGTACCACTAACTTGCCCTTTCTGACATGACAGAAACGTCCCCACCATTCCACACCTTCTAAAATCATGTCCAGCACTAAAACCCATTATTCAAAAAATGTTCAACAACACAAATCCTCTAGACCTCCTCTGTCATCATGACCAAACCAACCTATCCAAAATCCTATCCTTCCTGAAAACATCCAACATATACCACCAAATCTAAATACCACGACAAAAAAATAAAAATAAACTAAGTAACCGTAAAACAGCCAACATGTAAATATGTAAATAGAAGATATAGCCAAAAAATAATATAAGACCTAAATGTTATTAATGTAAATATATAATAAGTACTTGTATAGAAACCCCACAGCACCCAAAGCCGAAGGTCACGCAACCAGCGCTTTATTAAACAGTTAGCTTAGTTTTTAAACTACTCTAACCTTAATAATAATAATAATAATAATAAAAACGAATCATAATAAAGATAATCCTTTAAACTAATTAATAAAGTGATTTCTTTTAATTTATACAAGGAAACACAGCTGAGTCAACTGACAAGTTAAATAATTTATGTAAGGGTTTACAAAGTGATTCCGCACAATATCTAAGTATACAACCTGGCACTCCATCTGGACCACGCAAGAAGCCGGGTTTGATAGAGTAAAGATAATTTAGCAGCGTACATTCAGTTACAACTGGGACATATAAGCAGTTTGCCACATGATCTTGAAAAGGATAGGAATTATTGCAACTATATAAACTCGATGAGTATACTGATTGAAAATACTCCGCAAATAAATCGGCCACTGCCTGATCGGAATTTGCTTTTGTATTATCAAGGAAAACCGAGGATGGCAAGCAAGAAGATTTACGTTTAGAGTTAACAAATTTATACAACTGTTTTGGATCACGGGAAAAGTTTGATCTGCAACGATTGAGATAATTGTTATTACAAATAGTGTTTACGGAAATAAAATTTGACTTTGCAATTATATACGTGGATAAATCTATAGTATCTCCAGATTTTTTAAATTTTTTAAAGGATCTTGTTTTCACGTTTTTTAATTTTGATAGTTCCCTCGTAAACCAGGGTGGTTTATTTTCACATGAAGGAACAGTGAGGGGAACACAGATATCCAAATGCGAATTCAAGGTCTTGTAAAAAATGGTGATGGCAGTATCCATATCACTACAAGAATAAAGTTAAGACCAATTAGTATGCTGAAGCAAATCAAACATTCCGCTAGTTACAAAGGGTGTAGGATTTACCAGGAACTTGTATTGAAAAAGTCAGTAGCTGATCGCAAAAACATTAAAAACACTACACGCGAAAGTAGAAACGACAACGGCATAACCCAAAGCTTTGCTCTGCCTAATAAAACAGCCCATACCCAACAATCCAATGAGCTTCAAACCTATGCCCAGGTTACGGCAGGAAATAAAAATACAAATAACTCACTTGAGAGGATAGAACATCTATTAGAAAAACAATCCGAACTGACGAATAACTTACTCAATATGATTATTTTGCTCGTAAATAAGTTATGCAAGTAAATCTGAATATCGGAATATGGAACGCCAATGGGCTTTCCAACCATGTAAATGAAATATCCTTATTTTTAATTATTATTATTATTATCATTATTATGTTAATATCTGAAACACACTTTACCAGTAGATCATTCTTTAAAGTGACGGGATATGAAATAGTCAGAGCTGATCATCCGACCGGTAGAGCTCACAGAGGCGCTGCTATTCTTATTAAAAATGGCATAAAGTATAAAATAATGGACTGCACCAGGGAAAACGCGATACAAGCCGCTACCATTGAGGTTAAATGTATTCATGCAGACGTGACAATAACTGCGATTTAGCTTCCCCCAAGGTTTGCGGTCAAAGAATCTGATTTCTTCAGTTTCTTCCAAAAACTGGGGACGAAGTTTATAGTTGGTGGCGACTTAAACGCCAAACACCCCTGGTGGGGTTCCAGACTGATAAACCCAAAGGGAAGCGAGCTTTACAAATGAATAAGAAATAATAAGATCTCAACTCTTTCAACTGGCAAGCCCACATACTGGCCTACTGACAGCCGGAAAATACCTGACTTGATTGACTTTGTACTATACTCTGGAGTTCCACAGCCACATATGCACATTACGGAAAGTTTCGATCTAAGCTCAGATCATTCTCCAATAATAGTGACGTACAGTACTATAGCACAAGTGCTATTGAAGTCACACAAAATAATCGCTGCAACAACAGACATAAATGCTTTCAAAAACTGTCTTAAATCTACAATAAACTTGGATATTTCGCTAAAAACAATAGGTGAGGTAGATTCTGCCGTAGAGGTTCTTACCAGTGCCATTCATAAAGCTGCATATATGCACACGGCTGCAACTAGGCATCATCAAGCTTGTCAGATATATCTTTCTACTGAAATCAGACGACAAATACAAAACAAAAAAAAAAAAAAAATTTGCGGAAACGATGGCAAGAAAGCCGATATCCTGCTGACAAAAGATTGTACAATAAGGCAGTATCTGATCTCAAGAAATTGTTGTTTGATTTAAAAAATGAATCTCTTGCTGCATACCTTAGAAATCTAGACCCCCATACTAGCAAATTCGAACACAATTTATGGAGAGCGACCAAATATCTTAAGCGACCTGCTAAAAGAAACACAATTGTTCGTAAAAGTAATGGCGCGTGGTGCAGGTCTGACGACGAACTAGCTCAAGCATTTGGTCAACATTTGCACTCTGTATTCCAGACAAATGATATCTCTAACAATTTAATAGAGGAAGAAGTTGAACAATTTCTTGACTCACCCTGCCAAATGAGCTTACCAATTCGACACATTCGCTTTGAGGAAGTTGAAACGGAGATTAAATGCATAAACAATAAAAAAACACCGGGCTTTGGCAAAATCGATGGCTTAACCATAAAAAACCTTCCTGCAAAATGCATTCGTTTTCTAACGTTTATTTATAATGCTATACTCAGGCTTGATCACTTCCCAAGTCAATGGAAATGTGCAGAAATAACCATGATTCTTAAGCCAAACAAACCAGAAAGTGAGCTCTCTTCGTACCGTCCCATTAGCTTGTTGTCAACATTTCCTAAAGTATTTGAAAAAAATACTTTTAAAGAGAATGTTGCCAACTTTGGACGAGCTTGCCATCATTCCTGAACATCAGTTTGGATTTAGAAGAGGCCTTGCAACTCCTGAGCAATGTCACAGAGTAATAAATGAAATAACAACAGCATTTTAAAACAAAAAATACTGCACTGCAGCTTTTCTTGACGTTCAACAAGCGTTTGATCGAGATTGGCACAACGGTATTCTACATAAGATAAAAAAATGGCTACCTGCACCATACTACCTATTATTGAAGTCTTATCTGGACAATCGATACTTCTAAGTGCAGCAAAAAACTGAGTCATCGCAACTCTTTCCCATAAATGCAGGTGTTCCGCAAGGAAGCGTCTTAGGACCCGTTTTATACACCTTATTTACTGCTGACATGCCGACTACCAATGACACAACTGTTGCAACATACGCTGATGACACAGCCATTATAGCATCAAGCTCATCAAAAGAGGAAGCCTCTCCACATCTGCAATCAGAACTTAACCTTATTGAAGCTTGGTTTCTCCGCTGGAAAATCAAAGTAAATGCCCAAAAATCCGTCCAAATAACATTTACATTAAGAAAGGGCGACTGCCCAGATGTATTATTTAACGGCACAGCAATACCTCAAGCAAGCTGTGTTAAATATCTTCGATTGCATCTCGATCGCAGACTTACTTGGAAAAACCATATTAAAGCAAAACGACAGCAACTTAAACTAAAAACACAACGAATGTCCTGGCTTATTGGTCGTAAATCACAAACTAGCCTGGAAAATAAAGTTCGCCTCTACAAAGCAATACTTAAGCCGGTGTGGACATATGCCATACAACTGTGGGGCACTGCTAGCAACTCGAACATTGAAATTCTTCAGCGCTACCAATCAAAAACCTTGCGTTCCATTGTTAATGATCCGTTCTACATTTCGAATGCATGCTTACACCAAGATTTAAGAATTCCCTATGTTAGGGACGAAATAAAAAAATTTAGTAAAAAATACATTGATAGACTTCATAGCCACGAAAATAAATTAGCCATAAATCTAACAGATAATACTCTTACAGTAAGAATACTCAAAAGACTACACATCCTCGATCTCCCGAATAGATAATTAAAATTAATTGAATTTAACCTCTCATACAAAATAAGTAATGTATAATAGTAAGTTTCACTGGAAACTTCCTACTCCTGTTCATTTTTCATAATAAGTAAATTTACCGAATGTCTTAGGACAGATTGTAAATAAATTCAAAAAAAAAAAAAAAGAAAATATACTACATCAAAAATTATAACGAACTCCTCATCCTGATCAAAAGATACTCCCCACACATTATATCCCTCCAAGAAACTCACATACAAAACACAAACAACATACCTACCCCACCCAATTACAATTCACACACAAACAACGCCACAAATAGATTTGGCGGAGTAGCACTATTAGTCCACAAATCTATCCAATACTCTAATCTCAACCTCCCAAACGACATAGAAACTGTTGCAATCAACATCAACTCCAAACAAAATATCAAAATTTTTTCAACATATATCTCCCCAAGCAAAGTTGTCACAGACCGAATCCTCCAAAACACACTGAACACACAACAAACTCCCACACTAATCACCGGCGACTTCAACGGCTGGCACCCTATCTGGGGCTATCCAACAACAAATAATCGCGGTAAAATAGTCCAAAAGTACATTGAACACTCAAAACTAATACTACTAAACGATAAATCTCCAACACACTTTTCAACACATAACACATTTACACACATCGACCTTTAACTCTGCACCCCCACAATAGCACCACATACCAAATGGGAAATACTTGATGACCTCCAGGGCAGCGACCACTTCCCAATAATTATCTCCCTCTTCCCAACCAACAAAATACAAAACTTCAGTAGACCATTCTTCAAACTCAAAGAAGCAAACTGGAATCTCTTCAACACACTTACCCATAACGTAGACTCAGAATTTCCCCCCTCCAACAATGTTAACAAAGAAGCAGCCATCATACACAGAATCATCTTAAAAAGTGCTAACATCAGCATTCCCCAAACCGCACGCAATAAACAGCCCTACAGAGTCCCCTGGTGGAACAAAAACCTTAATGACCTAAAAAAACAAAACAAAATTACTGGAAACTACTAAACCGCAACATAACACTAGAAAATATCATAAACTACAGAAAGGCAAACGCAAAACTCAAATACGAGATAAAAAAATCCAAAAACGAAGCAACCCACTCCTTCACCTCAACTATCCAAAATTTGGACCAACATAAGACGCTTCTGCGGACTAAACACCTCAAAACAAATACACACACTATTAAATCCCGAAACAAACCAGACAACGACAGATAGTCTCGAAATAGCTAACGCTCTCGTCCAACACTGGTCGAAACTTTCCAACGACTCAACTTTTTCACAAGAATTCCGCAACAACAAATACATAAATAGACCAATAAATTACACCCCCTCACCATCTGCCCAAACAATTGAAGAAAACATAACGTACCTAGAACTTACCTCAGCACTCCAAACACTCAAAGGGTCCACCCCAGGACTTAACAGAATATCATACCAAATGATACAAAACTCCTCTCACAAAACCAAAATTAGAATCACAAACCTTTTCAACCAAATCCTCAATAGCCACATACCACAAGCCTACAAAACAGGCCTTATAATACCAATAATAAAACCCAAAACCGATAAAACGAAAGTTTCCTCAAACAGACCCATCTCCCTAAACTGCTGCCTAGCAAAAACCCTCGACAAAATAATCGCCAAAAGAATCTGGTATTTCACCAGCCAAAATAACCTTCTAAACCCAAACCAATTCGGCTTTAAAAAAGGCAAGTCGACTTCAGACAGTCTACTCTTTGTAGACTATCTCATAAAGAAGTCCCACAAACACACATCACTCGTCACTCTTGACTTCTCAAGAGCCTTCGACCGAGTGGGTGTGCACACCATTATCGAACAACTACAACAAGCTTGCCGACATAATCACCCTATACAAAGAAATCAACTTCAACGCATACGCCGACGATTTCTTCCTCATAATAAATTTCAAAAGAAGCAAAAACTCAAACTATAACCTTGACGACATACTAGACAAAATAAACAACTGGGGTTTATACTCAGGGGCCTCCCTATCCCTTTCCAAATGCCACCACCTCCACATATGCCAAAAACAGAATTGCAACTCCACCGTAAGCTCAAACAGTACCCAAATCCCCACCGTAACCTCACTTAAAATCCTAGGAATCACACTTACCAAAAACTACAAATGGAACACCCACATTAACACTCTCCTACCAGTACTCTCCCAAAAACTAAACATATTGAAATGCCTAGCTAGTCAAAAATTCAACTGCGACACAAGAACACTACTCGACATCACAAAAGCTACCCTTATTAGCAAAATAGTTTACGGACTCTTTCTTTACGGACACACTTTCCAAATTAAAAACACAATTTAACGCAGGCGTCCGCCTAGCTTTAGGAGCATACCGCTCCACCCCGACCATCAACCTACTTCACGAGGCAAACATCTTACCAATAGAGCTTAGACGAGACCTACAAACTGCCAAACTTTACAAAAACCTGATAAACTCAAAAAACACCCCCTTCCACAAATTTATCAAACACAGACCCCAAAAAAAGAAAAATACACCCATCATAGACATCACAATAAACTTATGCAACAAACTCAAAATACCATACATACCACAGAAACCTCCCAAAGACAAACCCCTTGGAACATCGACAAGCTCATCGACACGACACTGCGACAACACAAAAAAAAATCAACATCACCAGAGGCTTACCGAAAACTATTTAAACACTCAAGAGATACATTAAAAAACTGCAATTTTATAAACACAGACGGATCAAAAACAAATGACACAGTAACTTACGCCATAACAACAGAAACAAACACCCTCTACCCACACCGCCGAAACAATAGGAATATTAGAAGCCATCAAACACCTTAAAAATAAAAGCGGAAAATTCATTATATGTTCCGACTCCTTAGCAGCAATAGAATCCATAAAAAACCCAAACAACACCAGCACCTACCCCAATATTATCCGATCCCAAATAATTACACTAGCCCCTAAAATAAAGTTAATGTGGATCCCCGGCCATGCAGGGATAATCGGCAACGAACTAGCCGATCATGCAGCAAAGTCAGCAAACAAAATGCCCCTCACTCTCACCCCAAACATAAACACAACAGACCTCAACAACAGACCTAAAGCAAATATTCACATCGCAACGCAAGCAAAACATCACAAACTGCAGCCAATGGTACCGCAGTACAAACCCAAACAATACACACGTCCACGACTACATGAACAAAATACAAATCAAACTCAACAGACTCGACCAAATTAAATCATCAGACTATGACTAGGACACACAAGACTTACGCACCAACACTACCTTAACCCCAACGTACCACTAACTTGCCCTTTCTGACATGACAGAAACGTCCCCACCATTCCACACCTTCTAAAATCATGTTCAGCACTAAAACCCATTATCCAAAAAATGTTCAACAACACAAATCCTCTAGACCTCCTCTGTCATCATGACCAAACCAACCTATCCAAAATCCTATCCTTCCTGAAAACATCCAACATATACCACCAAATCTAAATACCACGACAAAAAAATAAAAATAAACTAAGTAACCGTAAAACAGCCAACATGTAAATATGTAAATAGAAGATATAGCCAAAAAATAATATAAGACCTAAATGTTATTAATGTAAATATATAATAAGTACTTGTATAGAAACCCCACAGCACCCAAAGCCGAAGGTCACGCAACCAGCGCTTTATTAAACAGTTAGCTTAGTTTTTAAACTACTCTAAGCTTAATAATAATAATAATAATAATAAAAACGAATCATAATAAAGATAATCCTTTAAACTAATTAATAAAGTGATTTCTTTTAATTTATACAAGGAAACACAGCTGAGTCAACTGACAAGTTAAATAATTTATGTAAGGGTTTACAAAGTGATTCCGCACAATATCTAAGTATACAACCTGGCACTCCATCTGGACCAGGCAAGAAGCCGGGTTTGATAGAGTAAAGATAATTTAGCAGCGTACATTCAGTTACAACTGGGACATATAAGCAGTTTGCCACATGATCTTGAAAAGGATAGGAATTATTGCAACTATATAAACTCGATGAGTATACTGATTGAAAATACTCCGCAAATAAATCGGCCTATGCCTGATCGGAATTTGCTTTTGTATTATCAAGGAAAACCGAGGATGGCAAGCAAGAAGATTTACGTTTAGAGTTAACAAATTTATATAACTGTTTTGGATCACGGGAAAAGTTTGATCTGCAACGATTGAGATAATTGTTATAACAAATAGTGTTTACGGAAATAAAATTTGAATTTGCAATTATATACGTGGATAAATCTATAGTATCTCCAGATTTTTTAAATTTTTTAAAGGATCTTGTTTTCACGTTTTTTAATTTTGATAGTTCCCTCGTCAACCAGGGTGGTTTATTTTCACATGAAGGAACAGTGAGGGGAACACAGATATCCAAATGCGAATTCAAGGTCTTGTAAAAAATGGTGATGGCAGTATCCATATCACTACAAGAATAAAGTTGAGACCAATTAGTATGCTGAAGCAAATCATTTAATTTAGTAAAGTCAGTTTTACGAAAGCAACGTGTCTTTAAAGAATTGTTAGATTCTGGTCTAAGGTTAAAAATTTCGAAGGAAAGTTCTAAGGTTGGATGGTAGGTATCTTCGGGAAGCACTAAAGGGTGTACTCTACTAACTTTACTACAATCAGAATCAGAAACAAATATCAAATCTAACATTTTATTACTACTGTTACGCACCCCGTTAACTTGTGATAGGCCTAACTCTAAAAGGCCATCGATAAAATCATCAGAAGTGGCCGGTAATTGCGCTGAAGATGTGTCATTCACAGACCATACAACATGTGGCAAATTAAAATCACCAACCACTATAAGCTGATCCATATCCGTCAACAACGACGACACAAGCTGCAGGGCATTCAGATGTGATATGTAAATGTTATTATCAGAATTGGGACGGATATAAGAGCAAGTAATATACAGTGAGCGGCCTCTAAATAATATTTTAACACATATGAATTCAATATCTGGATGATCATGAGAATGAATCTGTTCAGAGGAAACACAAGAATCAACGGCAATGAGAACCCCGCCCCCCTTGCGGGAGGTGCGATCACATCTGTACAAGTTATACTTATTAGGCAAAACGGAATAATCAGATATATCAGGTTTTAACCAGGTTTCTGTGATTGCAACTATCTGTGAATCAAAGGATAAGCTGTTTACATATTGTTAAGAAAGTTTAGTGTTAAGGCCTCGAACATTTTGATAGGCCAAGCTAACTACTTTTGTTAGTTTTTTTGCCGCCGAAGTTGAGGCAACAGGATGGCTAACAGTTGGTGCACTACTGAACCTACTATCGTTATTATTGATGTGTTAACATCTATAGCCACGGGTACACGTTTCTTAAATTTGATAATACATGCAAACAATGCAGCGTGCAGCTCTGCTAAAAGGGCAAATTCTGCGTGCCGAACTGTAACGGGCTCGAACTACGAACAAATTTAGCGTGCACTCGTGGACCGACTGCAAAATTTCATATACATATTCATCTGAGTATGATTGTATTGGTGTAGCGGCAGAGAATAACTGTAAAATACAAAGTCTTGCTAACGATGTGTCCAAGTTTGAAGGGTAGTATAACTTAATATGAACTTTGTGCAATTGAATAGCAAAACTTGAGATTCTTTAATATAATTTCAATTTTGCATGTTTGTTTATATTCTAGCCTTGTTTATTGTTTATATTCTAGCATAAACAATATATATATTAAAATCAAATATTAGAGTTTTTATTGACAATTATTGAATATTGGTTCAAGGGGTATTTACTCTTTGTGCAGCTTGTGCGTCTCAGCTACAACAAGCCAGCACGTTGTTGTTTTGTTCAGTTTCCCTTTGCGTTCAGCGGCCCGTTGATTAAAGAATTGGCAGCGGGTCAGCGGACAGCAAGAACAGTAAAAAGTTGTTGGTACATATTGTATGAAAGTGCGTTTGAAACATATATGACCTATGCAAGAATACCCTTTGTACCAATATCAAATAATTTTCAATGAACACTCTAACACTTACATAATTATATGCAAGTTCTTTTATTGGATATGAATACCAAACCTTATTGCTGGAATATTAATAAACATGTAGAATAGAAATAATATTAAAGCTCTCACGTTAAGCTGTAGAATTGCACAAAGTTCATATATGTAAGTCGATCCCGCCCTTCCATAATAAAAAGCAGCGGTTATATTCCAATAAGACCCCTTTTACACGATGAACTTTTTGCTTCTGCTGCATTCGTTTGTTGGCAAAGGGGGTAGTGGTAAAACAGCTGCAAGCAATGCTTCATGACATTGGTAGCAATGATTCAATTTTCTCATTTTGCTTTGCCCTATTCCGATTACATGTAAACACAGAGTTGGACAGTGTTTGATGTGAATAATAAAATTATCGATACGAAATATCGCACATGCAACTATTGCCGCAATTACTAAATACGTTGTTCATTATTGTGGTTTAAAATTATTAATTAAAATGTTTTGGACAAGAGAGTTGATTGAACTGCTGTTAAGTCAATATGAGCAGCACGAACATTTATATAATGTTCGGAGCGATATTTATAAGGACAGGGTAAAGCGCTCCAGCAGTTTGTATTCAATTTGCGAAACGTTGAAGGTGAAAGAGCCCAAAATCCAATGCCTCAACCGCCATACCTGTCGCACTCAAAAGTTCTTTTGCTAAATCCATTTTATTTACTTGTTTCTCTCTCAATCAATAATCATTTGTTAACAAATAAAACAATCGATGGCAACGATTAATGTTTATCGACCATAAATTTAAACCAGAGTTGCATTTACACAGATCACTGCATAAAAAGCCTCATGCAAAAAACATTGACGCAGTTTTTACACGAAATTTAAATGAAAAATTTGAATCAAAAGTTTATGTATCTTACTTTAGCTATCATAGACCAATATTGTCCTTATTAAAAAATAATATTTAATAAATATATAAAATTATTGATAAAAATAAAAATTATACTAATAAAAGGGAAACTAAATTCAATAAACTATTCTTTTCTTTTTTATGCTAATATAAAGCAACCAAACAGGTACAAGCAGCTGTTAACACATCGCTCGTGAGTTCTAACACTCATTAGTTTTTTTTATTTTACGCCTATTCACAAACTCCTTGACAATCAGCTGAGGTGGCCAAAACTTTCCAGAACAAATTGTCGAAAAAAGTTCGGGCGAAACACATAATTTGAAAGAAGATATGGTTCGGGCTTGTTTAAACTTAAACTATTCAACATTAATATATGGGGAGTAAATTTTACTTGTAACGTAGGCACTCATTATCCAACAAAGTGTCGGATGCCAGCCTAGACTCGAAAATACATTTGTTAATAGGCACAACAACAAGAGGCTAGTGCGCCCCAGGTGTACCCACAGTTGATATGGAATGTTAATTAATAGGATTGGGAGTAAAGTCGTTATTGATTGTGTCAATATTGGGGTTTCGAGCAGACGAGTTAAATAACATCAATGCGGTTGTTATAGTACACATTGGAGGATTTTTACTGGGGACAAGAAGAGGTTTTGGTGGGTCGGACAGGTGGAGCTCTGAGCGAATTACGATCCAAAGTTTTTTTCGCTTCGGAGATTCTACCATTACATTGCTATTAGCAATCATACCGGCTTTGACCAATTATAAAATTTTTTTTTTCAATTTTCTTGCGTTTGAAAATTATTGATTTAACATGAAGAACTTGACAAGATGACATCTCCAAAAGCTTCCCGCTTTTAAATAACGTTCAGTGGGGTATAATCAACGTTTTGAGCTATCGCATTAATAGTTAGGACATTTCGTTGCTTTGTTGTAGTCCTTAAAGGATGTCAACTCCTAAAGAAAATCAAAATTTTGTCTAGAAATTGGTTCAATACACATTATTAATTAACAACAAAAATACTTTTCTGTTAAATTAACAGTAGACTTCGAAAATATACTACCTAATTATCGTTATGTTTTGTGCAAAACGCATACACTACAGTTTGTCCAAGTGTGTGTGCCAGAAGGTGTGTGTGCCAGAGTGTGTTAGTATAAATGCGACTGCCAACACGTGTGTGCGTATGCCCAAGTGTGTGTGTGCCAGAGTGTGTGGATCAATGTGTGTGCCAAAGGGGGTGTGTGCCAGTTTTAGTTTAGTTTAGTTTGCCAAGGTGTGTATTTGCTGAGGTGTGCGTCCACTTCTCGATCTCACTGTCACTGTTTTGTTTCACTTTTTAACCACACAATTTGTCACTCGCTGCACGCTGTGTCTGCGCTGCCTCTTGCCACTGCGGCTGCGTGCTGTGTGTGCTGACCGTTGCGTTTGTTGTTGTTATTGTCGTTGCTGCCGCGCACTGTAGCGGCTGCTGCCTCTTGCCACTGCGGCTTCGTGCTGTGAGTGCTGGCCGTTGCGTTCGTTGTTCTTGTTGCTATATCACACATACCTACCTCATCCCTACCCCCTACATCTCACTCCGGGCTGGACTAAGGTGTTACTCGAACCGTGCCGAGAGTCAACTTGGTTGGGGGCCGGATTAAAAACTAGCCCAGTCGCAGATGGCGACTGTTCTATTCAGCCTTACCCGGGTACTGCAGATCTCTGCCCGGGTGGACCTCTTATTTCTCTGCAACTCGTGGGAACATGAATAATAAAAAAACATGTAGAAACGTTGCAGTCGTACGCAACCGACTGCGAACCAGTAATAAAACCGATAAAAGAGACCTGATTGCAATGGGGTGCGGATACGACAGGGGTTTACGTTGCCTCGAAGATTGTCTGGTGCAGATGGGGATGCCAAAAAGCTATCTTCCGTTCAAGTTTGGTGACTCTAGCTCAAAGTTTGTTAAAGGTATGGAAAGAGGGGCTGGGGCGCTATGGGGGCCAAACACCAAAATTTTTGCTGCAGATCAGTGTATGATGTCAATTGCTATCCTCATACCAAATTTCGTGACTCTTGCTTAAAAACAGTAAAATATGGTGGAAGGGGGGCTGGGGGCTAGAGGTTGGTATGGGGGGCCATGGCGTACAAAGTTTTGCTGAAGATCTATTTATGATGTCAATTGCTATCCTCCAACCAAATTTGGTGACACTAGCTCAAAGTTAGTAGAATATGTTGGAAGGGTGGCTGGGGGCGGTATGGGTAGAGGGTGGCGTCCAAATGTTCTGGGTTTCTTCATCAACTGTCTTGGCACCAAATTTGGTGGGTATAGCTCAAAAGCTGTGGAAAATATAGGCGTTTTTGATTTTAAAATGCAGAGGGCTGGGGAACGGGGGCGCGTGGCTCCAAAACTTTGATGGAGTTTTTTGGGGGTCATAAACAGTTATCTTCCTACTTCCTACTTCCAATTTGGTGACTCTAGTTCAAACACTATGGAAGCGTAGCGTTGGGGCGGTTTGGGGCGGCTAGGGCAGTATAGATGGGCGTGGCATCCAAAATTTGATACATTTTTTTCGGGGATCGTCATCACCTTTCTTGGCACCAAATTTGGTAGCTTTAGCTCAAGAACTGTAGAAGATTAATTTATTTTACTTCTGTATTTTGACATATGGTGTTTTTATAAGTAATAACATACGATTAAAAGAGTTCAGGCCTATTTGTCATTTTCTACTTAGATTTAAATGGTTTTCAGAACGTTTTATTAATTTTTTAGCATTTCGGTTTAGGGACAAAATTTTTTCAAAAAACCCATAAAATTTTAGCTTAAGCCTACCTAATACTATACTTAATTTAAGGTACATTAAATATATTTTTTATGTGTGGAAATGTTGAAAACATACATCTATTATAGAAGCTTATATACAGGTTGGCCATTCTGTCTGCAACATAATCTAGTTTTGCTTAATGATGCCGGTCGGATGTTGAAAAATGCCTTGGAACATTAAATATCATTTTAAGTATTTTAATTTGCAACACTCGAACTTTATAGTTATGACATTTTGCAACGTCAGCCCATACTGGGGCCCCATAATATAATACTGCTTGGAAAATTGACCTTAATAGGTACATTTTGTTTGATATACTAAAACATGATTTCCTATTTATGAACGGTTACAGCGTGAGAATTAATATGTTTGTTTTTTTATTGATGTATTCAACATGGTCTCTAAAGGTAAGTTTCAAGTCTAGTATCATACCAGATATCGTACATTTTTTTCCCCAGTTGACGTCAACGGTGTTTAACGTGATGTGACTGGGAGGAAGAAAGATGCTTTTCCGTTTCCTTGTGAAGAAAATAGCTTGCTTTTTTTCTGTATTTACTAGAATTTTCGAATTTCGAGACGGACTATTTTGCAATTTTTTTGATTTTAGTTAACGGGTGTAGTGTATTATGCTCACTGCGAAACCCGAATTGTTCTGAAAGAAGGACCTCTTTGTCGTCGATGAACACCAATAATCTTGCTTTAATCCCTTTTTCAAGGATTTTGCTTAACGACGACAACAAACTTATAGGGCGATAAGACGATAGGCTTTCGGCAGGCTTATTTGGTTTCTTAAAGAGAATTACTTTTGAAAGCTTCCAAGCAGTCGGCAAGTATCCAAGGCGTAGGCATTCATTAATTACTTTAGTTATGTACTTTATTCCTCTGCGAAGGAGTGCTCTGAGGCATCTATTATTATGACTAAAGACTTTTTATAATTGAAGAGATTTCTGAACAGCTGGTGAAGTAATGTTCTTCTGGAATTGGGGTTGAAGAATTCAGCTCGTATACAAAATTAGCGACTTCGGCTTCAGTCGCTTGGTCACTGAGGTTGGCTGAGTAAGAGAGATTCATTTCAAACGTTTCCGCTGATATGTCCGCTTTTTTCGAGTGTGGTGAAATGTCTTGCATTGTGTCTTAAGGTCGGTATGCTCACGTGTCTCTTCTTTATCAATTTTGTTAAGTTCCAAAATGGAGGAGAATTTTTTTTCAGGAAAGGTAGTGTATTGTTCCACTTTTTATTCCTAAAAGTGGCCATCTTGATGTTTATAGTTTTACTTAGCCATCTTATCAGGACAAGGTCGGCCCTATTTCTGTATCTTAGCCAGTTTCGACGATGTCGATTTCGGCATTTAATAAGCGATATAATACTGTGAGGTAGGAGTTTGGAGAAGTATTGAACACGTTTTTTTGGGATGCTGCCTTGTTTAGCAGTGCTAAGAGCTTCGTTGAAGTTATTAATTAAGTTATCTTTTTAATTTTGGTTGTTTATAGGAGTTTGGTCATAACAAGGTAAAGATAAGTATATAAGCCTACTGAACTTGACCCAGTTTGCAGATTTGTAATCATAACGATATGGAATTACCAAGTTTGGAGCAAACAGAAGTAATGTACGTACTGGTAGATGATCTGATCCCAAGTCATTTATTGCTGCAGTGTTAGAACAACATTCAGGACATTTGGTTAAAAATAGATCCAGGTTTGAGGTTCCGTTTCGACAATTAGCCGGCACATATGAGTGCTCTGCTGAGTAGAGAACATCAATACCATTTGACGAGATGTGGTCGTGCAAGATTTGTCCCCATGCATTTGCACGGTAACAGCCCTAAAGACTTTTTCGACTATTTAAGTCTCCCCCTGCTAAATAATTTCCAGTACCATGGGTTAGTAGCCGTATGTCGTTGGCAAACTTCTGTTTACTTTCTGGACCCGTTTGACCACCGGGGAAGTAGCAGAAGTATACTGTAGTTGGGTACCCAATAGAGCTTAAAACGTTAAAGCCAATAGATTCTATGATTTTGGTGGTCGGGAGGGGTAGCAGGCTATGGCAAATAGATTTCTTAATAAGTATGGTTACCCCTCCCCCTCTATTACTACTTCTGTCATATCTGTAGACAACGTAAATATTGTTTTTTATTGAGATACTGTCATTGAGGCAAGATTCAGTGAGTAACAAAATTATATTGTTCGTCCTTTTTGTTTCTGATGCCTTTGATGACGTTCCAAGTAATAATTCATAGTTGGTTTAACATTATATAAGGAACGCTAATGAAGTAATAACTTCAAACTGGTCTGCCTTGGACTTGGAGTTTCTCAAATTTTTGATTAAATCAAACGTGTCTTGATTTCTTCAATACTGAAGAGTTCATCATTGTTTTTAGGAGGATTAGGACGTTGAGAATTGGACCAACCTGCGTTTGCCTGCACATTCGGTTTTTTAAGTGAATTTGGAACATATTATAATCGTTTAAGCGAGGGGGATTTATTGCAGTATTTGTTGGGGTTTGTCTTGGTTTAGCTGTTTCTGAGACCTTAACTTCATATAACTTAGTCTACTAGGGCATTCATGAGAATTTGATATGTGCGGCCCACTACAGTTTTCACACTTTACAGTTCATATCTCTTGGCAGTCCATGGTTTTGTGGCTTCCAGCGCATATTGAAAAGTACCAGTTTACTGCGCATCCAAACATTTGGCAGTTGTGACACTGAGTAAGTCGGTTGCTGTGTCTCTTCTGATACTCCCATTTAACTCTAACATAGTTCATAAAGGCAGGATTTTTTCTAAGCTCGTTTAGTAGTTGTGTTGGCGAAGTAGACTACATAAAAGATGAATACCGAGTTATTGAGTCTCTTTCTCTGCACTCACTTGACGTCCAAGCATTTGAGTCCCATTTTGTTGAGATCGTCTTTTGGTACTGAGTGTTCCACAGTATTTAGCCCCAGCAGCAGAGCTTTGTATGGTTTATCATTTTTGTCAGCATAGGAGAAGAAGCCAATTTTGTTCTCCTTCATAAATTCGCAGGCTTTTTATTCCACGCAGTGTAATTTTACTCCTATTGATATTTTTTTGATAGAGTAATTGAAACATTTAATTTCTTTGCAAATATTATGCAGTTATCCCACTGTGCACTGTGACACACTGCACTGTGACAAACTTTCTCTTTTAACGATCTGCTCGTACTCATTTTCGTTCTTATCAGCAATGTCTGCGTCGTCCACAGTTTGCAAGGGCGAAAAATAGTTTTGGTCGACCGCGCTGACCGGTGTCAGTTTTAAAAATTTTTTTGTCATACGCGGTGACATAACGGCACCGCCGACGCCTCTTCGTCTCTTAATTTTGTTTTATTTGAATTTCTTGTAAAGTAGTTATTTAGCCGGGGTACAGATCTCAGTCTGTCCACGGCTCACGTCACAAGATATTTGTATTTTATATCAGGGACGCTCATGAAATGGAGGTAAATGTCGCGACATTCGTTGGATAGCGCCGAAAGCGAGTACCTCAACGGCTAGAGGGGATACCAGGTCGACTAATCTTTCTGATCGCGCAGCGGCGCTTTCGTTAGCAGTTTTATTTGATACATTTATAGTCTACGCCTTTTTATTACAAATAACCTCGAACAAAACGCACGCGGGTTGGGTTCATTTCACCTTCCTTTTACTCTTCAAATCTTTTGTCGATACTTATACTTCTATCTGCTCTTATTTCTAATTATCCTCTCGCGCCGCTTCTTTACTTTTCCGCGATCGCGTCCACTCAGCTGCGTGCTCTCGTACCAACTACCTCGCCGGTCTCGCACTTGAGGTCAGCGCGCTTCTTTTCTGCCCTTGCTCGCGACAATTGGGTCGCGTGTCGCGAGCGTGCCCTCGCTCTTTTGTCGCCGTCTTCGCTGCCCGGCCCTCTTGCTGCGCTGCGTTCTAGTGTCTTGCCGAACCTCTGCTTGCTCTCGCGTCTGCCTTACATTAATTTACTATACATACCGAAAGTAATAGTAATGATTCGTACATAGTTAAGTAACAAGTGTGTAAATGTTACGTGCATCCTGCGTCGTTGTAACACTAGCCTGCGCTGGCTCAGTGCTGTGTGCGTCCCGCGTTGGTTGTAGACCAGCCAGCCCAATCTCTACGAAGTTGGCTGGCGCAGTGTCACGTGCATCCTGCGTTGTTGTAACACTAGACTGCGCTGTCTCCGTGGGGTCTGGCTCAGTGTTATGTGCGTCCTGCTTTGGTTGTAGACCGGCCAGCCCAATCTCTACGAAGTTGGCTGGCGCAGTGTCACGTGCATCCTGCGTTTATGTAACACTAGCCTACGCTTGACTTATGTGACTTATATGCAATTAACTAGTTTCAATCATGTGTAAGTAATTAGTTGAACTCCTTCTGTTCGTTTCGTTTGTTTCTCTTTTTAACTTATATTCTTTGTCTTATGTCTAGTAATTGCTTAAATGTTTATATGTAAAAAGCTGATAATGTACATTTTAATTCATTTCTGTATCTTCGTGATAGTGTGGTTCATGTGTAAGTAATGTAAATAATTCATAATAATAATTCATAATAGGTATATGCTGTAAAAAAATTCATGTGGTGGAGGCTCGCGTTGGGCCTACCTCACCCCCTCCCCCCCCAACCCTTTCTTCGTGATCGCGACCCTGCCATCCGGGTGTTTGGTCACGGAGTAGACCACTTCACCTACCGTCACCCTGAGTTGGTCCCGCGGTGTCCGTCTTCTTCGGGGACGCAGCTCCCGTTTAATCTCCTCGACCACCTGTTGGATCACGATGCTTCTGTCTTGGTGGCATGTCCAGTTCTCCGGGACTTCGGCTGGTGCCCCTGCATTCTCATCGTTACCTGCCGGGGCGAGGTTCTCCACCGGCTGTGGGTTAGGACAACAACAGGTTGTAATTTCTACCTTGATCCTTTGAAGCTCGCTGCTGGTTGCTTCGCGCTATGTCGAAAACCTCTTTTAGCCTGTTTGCCTTTTGTTCTGGCGTTTGCGGTGTGCTTCCTGTACCTGGCTTTTTCTCCTCGTACAACGTTGCTGGCAAGAGGTTCCCTTCCCTGCATCAAGAATGCTGGGGAAAATCCTGTTGAATCCGCGATGCTCGAGTTGACGGCTAACGATATTGCGGGTATCAACTGGTCCCACGAACTTTGGTTCCCGGAAATATACTGCGCGATCATCGTCTTTACCGTCCTTTTGGTTCTCTCGGTCGGGTTCTCCTGAGGGCAGTATGGGGTGACGTGTTCCATCTCTATGCCCAGGGAATTCAAATACGCTTTGAAAATCCGACTTGTGAACTGCACTCCGTTGTCGCAAACGAACCTCTTTTGCACTCCGAACCGGCATAAGATACGTTCGCGAAAAGCCTTCTGCAACGTGGCCGCTGTTGCTCGTCTCATGGGAACCAGTTCCACCCACTTTGTAAACCCGTCATGAAACACCAACAACATTGTGTTACCTTGTTTCGATCAAGGCCCCCTGCCTACGAAATCCACGCACAGTATTGCCTTTGTTCCTTGTTTACACAGAGCTTCCACGGGATGTAGTCTTCGTCATCCGCGCGGTGACCCAGGTGTCTGTATAGCTGTCCGTTTTCTTCCACGTGGTCTGTATACGTCGATGGTCCTTGGCTACCTTTTCCAGCATCTTTGGAATCCACCCTCCGGGGAACTGTTGAACAACGGCTTGCTGGAGCTGCTCCAACGGGTCTCGCGACAGAGCGTCTGGCACCACGTTGAGCTTGCCTTTCGTATATTTGGCGTCAAACTGGTATTGCTATCCTTCCTGTGGGGCTCTCAATTGAATCCAACCATTTTAATGCCATGTGGTCTGTGATCACCTCAAATCGGTATCCTTCCAGGTAGCATTTGAGTTTCGTGACAGCTCTGTCATC
>JAWNNU010002093.1:0-120835 GCA_035044585.1 Scaptomyza polygonia
TGGCTGCAGAGGCGGCCGACACGTCCAATCCAATGACATCCCCATGTTAAATGGACTAGGAGAAATGCATTGAAATGGCTATGTTTAGACTAGTCAACGTGACGGCAGGGATGTCCACAAGCACGCACACATTTTTCAAAGTTGTGTATCGTACATTGGTAGGTTTGCCCACAATCTGCATTACAAATTCGATTTTGTAATACAGAGTGTAAAGGAAGCCCGAAATGAACTCGGCTTTTATTGCCAACTGTCTCGATGTGATTGTAGGCGTTCACTTGTAAAAGCGGCCAATAAACATGAAATGTAATGGGAATCGTGTAGGATTCTCGAAGGTATCGGGCATACAAACTCTTGAAGAGGTTATCAATCTCGAGGGGTATATTTTCGCCGCTGGGTAGTGAAACAGATTGCTCAGCCTTGAGAACATGCTGTTCGGCTTTGTTCATTTGTGAGTTTAGAATTGGTTGAATTAACTTTAAAGTTTCTTTCGAAACTGTATGTTTTTTTGTGTATGCCTGCAAACAATGCACTCGTGGATTTAAGAATTAAATTTAAAAAAAAATCATATATGAAATAAAATAAAGTTCATAGATAAAATATTTTGTCTCCTGTTGTTAGTTGGGTAATGCATAAATGAAGTAAAATTTATGCACTTTTAGCTGAGCTCTAATTAATGTTTTTCAGGTTATTACCTTAAAAGCAGCAATGGGCAATTTGTCTACTTGCACGCATGCCAAACCGCAATTTGTACAAGCCGAGCAAATATGTTAGAGCATAAAAGTGGAGGAGAGGTCAATTCAATATTAAAATTATATGTTAATTTTTATAATTATGCTGGACAGTTTTAAAAGAAGCTCTTGCTCTTGCTTTTGCCTAATGCCTAATAAAAATGAAAATTAAAGTTAGTTTATTAATTTATTAAAACATATTGTTATATAATATCTAGTTTGTGCCGATTGAATGCACCAAAAGCTCAAACAGCCCATGGTTTGGTTATCTTTCGTTAGCCATAACCCCAATCTAAAACATTTTGCGACAGCCTTCGCTTGGGGCTTCAGTTACCAGACAGTTCTGGCCATAACCGTTAGCCAAACGCGTTTCGAGCTTTGAAATGTATTTGCATAGGTTGCAATTCGCATCGCTAGCAGCGGTTTTGTGTCTGGCCAGGTGAATTGTTTGGATGTGTGTGCTTGTGGGTGTTAAAGCCTTGAATCATTGTGGCTTAAGTAAACTCTTCAACAAGCATTCAAAATGGAAATAAAGCAACGAGGGACATGTATACAGAGGGAGAGAGAGTGAACAAGAAAGGAGATGTTAAAACTCAGAAAAATCGCATTAAAAAGTCGCAGAATAGGTGAGGGCCTGGTCGCGTGCATGAATTCAATTAAAACTTTTTGATAGGCTTATGAGCGGGTCTTCTATTGCATTCTGTTTTCATGTTGCCTTACCAGTAAATATCACCAGGACACCATATCACGGATATAAAATCAAATTCCCTCGCTAAGTGTTATACGACGGAGAGATTGAGATAAGGAACTCAACCATTGATGGGCAGAAAATCGGTAAGATGTCTTAAATAGTTCAAGTTTTCTTTGCATACCTAAAATAACCTTTCAAAAAATATATAAAAATATGAAAATAAGGTGATAGGTAACTAACCTACGTTGTTTGCTAGGAAGCCTTGTCAAATACCAAAATTAATAAACTAATTTAAACCTTAATAGTTGTCTCATCTTTAAATGTGGCAAATTGACGAAACCTTTGGCAAATTTTCAACTGAAAATTTCGATGCTTCATGCCTCACGATGCTTCATGCCTCACGCCGCTTCGCATTTACTCAATAAAAAATGCGATGAAGCGCAAAATGTAAATAGTCAAAACTTAAAAACTTGTTTTTCTTTTTCTTTGATCTTTATCTTATGATGTGCTTATTTTTACAGCACACTATAGATAAATAAACTCATTGATGTTGATTGAAGCTTTTATTTCTATTATCAATTAAAAAAATATTATGATAATTCCATTTCCATTCAATTATTATTAGAATACATCATTTAGAAAAAGATTTCAGCCCAACCAAACTCTCATCCATTTACTCCCTCCCTCAAATATATTTGTGTTCCTTTGATGTGTAATTAAATAAATATACACTTTCACATTGTGAACATCAAACTTTATTAGTCAGGCTTAATTGACTTTACTTTAAAAGCAGCAGTTTTAGGCAATTTAAATTTATTTAAGGATTCGATGAGTTTAAAATCGATGCAATATTTTATGCAACATTCATACAATTGTTAAACCTTAAAAGTTCTGAGCAGCGAACAGCAGCTGTTGATTCTTATCATTGCCAATATATAACATATAACAATAAGTATTTTATAGTTGATTTTTGTTTACTGTTTCCGTACGCAGGCAGTTTTCTTTTACGTTTCCACCGTTTATAGAGAGAATACTGAAAAACAGAAATCAATGTATGTTCCATTTAAAATTTTGTATTTTCCATATTGCTTATTATTTTGTGTGTATTCAACTTCGGCTATTAACAATCATTTTTTATAAATTTGTATTTCTGCATGGAAAATAAACATCTTTAAATAAAAATAAAATAAATAAATAAACTATGCCGAGCAACTGCTGCTGAACTCGTCATAATCAACAAGTATGATTATCAAACATCATCAGTAATTTACACTCGAACCATCAATATACGATCCGAAGCAAGTTAAGTATACTTTGTCAACTTCCGATGAAAATGTCAATGTTTAGATATTAAATCTGGTTCTCTTTCGTGTTTATAATTGCTGTTTGCCAATAGGTTTCTTCATGGTGAAACAATTGTTTCACCATGGGTTTCTTCAAGTATTATAGCAGATTGTCCTTTGATAGCAATATGACACAATATTTCCAAATAAAAGGCTTAAATTTGAAAGAAAACACTAGCTGAGCAATTACTGTTGAACAGCGGCATAGTAACAATTTAATAGTCAAAAATGTGCTTATCAAATATCATTCGTACATTTAGAATAATATTTAAATAATCACTAAACAAAATGTTCACTTGACCAGAGCAGTAGTTGACTGCTGAACTGATAAATGTGAGCAAACCAACGAGCGGCGAACCAGTTGGTACTGTGCGGTTGTTGACTGTTGCACTTTGAATGTGGCCTGCAACGCACATTGGTTGTTCTGCTACGGTTTCTAACCATCAAAACAACGAAATTTTCAATTTTAAATAAAAGCAGCTGAGCAACTCATCGCTGAACTCACAAACTATACAAATAAAAAATTCACTTGACCAGAGCAACTACTGCTGAACTCTGACAATTGTGAGCCAAAACAGCGGCAACCATTGGTATTTATGTTAGATGTTGAATGTGGCCTGCAACGCACAATTATTCATTCAAGTATATTACAAATCAAATGCCTATAACGACAAAATTCATAATTCATTTGCATAACAGTGTTTTACTGAATAACAAGTAATTATATCGGATGCTGTCAGCTCGTTACAAGTATTATTCATTAAGCCGACAAATTGTGAAATTGACAAAAACAAAATCGCATGTAGCAATTACTGTTGAGCAGCGGCATAGTAACAATGTTACATAGTCAATAAATGTGCTTAATCAAATTTCACTTTATAAACAACTTAGCTTAGAAAAGTAATAACACTGAAAAGAGTTAAATTGCACTTGAACAGAGCAACTACTGCTGAACTCTGGCAATTGTGAGGTTGGCCACCGTCTAGCAAGCTATTGACGTTGACCGACACACCATTCGGCACTTTCAGTTCGAATAGATGTGCACTCCGACGCACTTATTAGGTTGAGGCCTACATTCTAGTGCGAATCGAAACATCTAAAATGCCTATCGCGAAAAGTTCACGCAATTTAAAACAAAATCAGCTAAGCAACTATCGCTGAAATCAAAAAGTGTGTAAAAAATGATTCACTTGACCAGAGCAACTACTGCTGAGCTCTGACAACTGTATGAGTGCGGCTTTTGCCGTACATCACCGAATCAACCAGTCATCGAAATCAGGATCTGAACTCGCGAGACCCTTCTGTATGAAAAATGCTTCTTTGCAGATTCGCGAACACTACATATGTCTAGTGCGGTTGGTAATATCGACACAATTAAAAAATACCTGAGCAACAATCCCTGAACTCAGATAAGTGAAAAAAATACAGATCTCGCTTGACCAGAGCAACTACTGCTGAACTCAGATAACTGCAAGGGCTTTTGCCTTGGATACTGTATGCATCAAAGCTTGAACCAGTTGAGAACTATAAGCTTTATAGAGTAAAATAATTACTGAGCCTGCTTGACAAAACTTAATTTGCCTATTGCATACTTATGGGCAACAAACGTACATTTAATTGCAGAACAGCTGATATCAGCTATCGTACATAATATACACAGCTGACGTTCCTCGACACGTACAAAACGCCACATTGTGTCTGAAAAGTGTGAAAAGCTATACACGAAAACAAATAAGAAAAAATCATCATAAATATACAAAATCATTAAAACTTGCTTATGTTCGGGATTTAATTGTGTTTTATCATAAATACAATTGTTTTTATAGCAATATATTCTTTTTATTAATTTTTCTCCTATCCTAGTTGGTTGGTACCAGGCGTTAACACTAGTTAGCTAACTACTGTAACAGGTTTTTAAAAATCGTGCACTTTAGCCGTCTTATCACGCTTTTGCCTACAATCCTAATCCTAACAAGTCGCAATCCTTATCCTAGCCTCTCCCATACTTTTGATGAGGACGGCAGGTGACTGATCGGTCGATATGACTTTGGGTCTTCCTCCGGCTTGTCCAACTTATATGGATTCTCGCTTAAGTAGTACACACCTCCAAGGTATACGCTTCAAGTTTCTTGTGGCACGCCAGAGAGAGTAACCTGCGTCATGGGTGTTATCAAAACTCTCTAGCCTCTTAAGTCGGCGCGGAGCTTCCTTTAGCTCCGTTTTGGATCTTTGGCATTCCACCTTATCTAGTGGGCTATGCGTTGTCTGAAATCTACTTCTCCTTCACCTCTTGTTCCAGAGCTAGTTCATTATGTCCGCAGGGAGCTGGTTGTCACAACAATCTAGCCTAATAAGCCTTGGCTGTCGACATACTATTCTAGCGCAATTTTCTAAAATGACTAGCAGGGCAAGGTGGTCACTAGAGAGGTTCCAAACATCTGTTATGGAAAGGAGCTGGTCTGAAATCCCGTGGTATATGGCAAAGTCAGTATAGGATGTGTACCTTGTATAGGACTGTTGCAAGGACATTTGCTTGACGGTATGGTGAGCTTCGAGCATGCTGAACTAGAGATGGGGGTCGAGATCGGAATTTTCGTGTTCCGAAAATATTATCGGGATCGGGCAGGTTGGGAACGTTTTAAAAAAATCGCCGTGAAAGTCGGGGTAAGTGGTCGATCCCGCAATTCCCACGGGTCCCGGTACACCTTTCCGAACCAAACAAAATGTACTCGATAAATGTTCTGTATTTATCGAAGTTACCCAGCGATTGATTTTTTAAGTGACCCGATATATCGCAAGTGCAATAAATGGGAGCTTTTGCATATATTTTCACTTCTACGAAATTCTGTCACTCTTTTCAATAATTGGTGCAGCTATGGCAACGCGTGTTGAAATTTAGCAATTAATTTAACTTGGTTTTCGAGGTTCTGTGCACTGCAACCCGAAAAGGAAGACGACATCCATGAAGAAATAAATAATTATGTTAAGCATAATAGTATTTCGAAAAATTGCGATATTTTAACATTTTGGCATAAATGCAATGCTTTGCCATTGTTGCAAATTCTGTCCAGGCAAGTGCTCAACGTTCTAACGTCTTCTGCCACCAGCAAATAGGTTTTTTCTACTTCCAGTAGAATTTTGGAAAAGAGACTAATTGGAAAAAAAAAAGTTGTTTTTAAACAAAAATTTAAATTAAAAGTAAGATTATGATTTAAAAAAATTATACGTAATCAATCATTTGAAGAAAAAAAAGTCGGAAAAATGTCGGGACCCGTGGGATACGCACAAAACTTTTCTGGACAATCTGGATGGGAAAAGCAAATTTGATTTCGGGACGGGATGGGATGGGAAGCAATTTCTTTCCCGATTCCATCCTGTATCTCCAGTCAATGAAAAAAACGAAAGTAAACGCAAAAGTTAACGCTGACGATGAATATACACTTTTTCACGAGATCGCCTCGTGTGAGGATCCATTAAAAATAATTGCATCAATTAGTCATTTTACTAATCCTATCCTAGCTATCCTTTCCCCGCAACTAACGCCACATTTATGTCCAACTGACAAAATTTGTGTTTTTCAAGCATTTTCTCGTAAAACAGTTGCAAAACGTAAGCAACATGTTTGCCCATTCTAATCAGACTTTTATTGCATCACTGACTTAGGCAGCGAACTCGGCTAAGACATTGTAAAAACAGCCAATAAAAAGTTATTGTTGTTTTGCTCGATACGATGACGATACGATACTACACAAATCTTTCCAAGATTTTTAATAAATTATTGACTGAAATTTACAGCTTAAAGACTGGCTTAAAAGAGTGTACTAAACACCAATTTGTTGGCTGCTTGAATTTACTATAACAGCGAATAATAAAATAATATTATGTTTTGTCAAAGCCGGTTGATTTTAAATACCCTGAACACAGTCTGAGACTTGAGAAGACATAATATCTCTCAATGCATTACATATATCATAACAGAAGGATTTCTGTTGTCGATTTTTACATGCTATCGAAAAAAATAGTGAGAAAAATTTTAAAACTATGCATTTTATAAAGAAATAGAAAAATAATATTATCCCATTTTTGAAGATTTTATAGAAGTCGGTTTGGAAATAACATACAATATATATACAACGTTAATTTAAATATATCTAATATCTAACCCTAAGCTTTTAACATCTGATAGGTTTAGGTAGATTGTGGAATAAGAATTGATTAATTTTTAAATAATTTAAAATGAAAATTCGTGGCACAGAGTGTTGTCTTTTATTTGAATCGCCAATAGATTTGCCGGCCACAAAAACCGCACAATGACAACTTATGACTTAAGAACAGAAAGGAAACCGCATAAGCCACAACCTAAAAGTCGGGCAAGTGGTCAAGTCACAAAAATGTCCCCTTTTGCCACTAAGCGTATCAGTAGCAATGTTTTAAGGGTTGCTGCATCTTTGAGTTATTAGTAACTGAACAGTTAGCACAAATATCAAGCGGCTGAACAGAAGCAAAACAAAATGGAAAAACGCTATAAAAATCAAAGGAATGTCAGGATTGGGATCAATGCTGGGACAAACTATGATCAGATAACTAGACAGAAAATGTACTGAAAGTTACGGAAATCAAGTAATACAACACAAATTACTTCAATGTTATTAAGTAATTTTAAGAAGGATGCATTTATCTCTATACATAAAACAATAATCATTTTGAACTAACCGAAAAAAGCAGCAGCAGAAGACAATGCTATAGAGTGTGATAAATATGAGGCGCAAATCGGACCGATCAAATATATATTCGCTGGTATTATCGGCCTCATTTTGCTCCTCGATCAGCTCCGAGGATGTGGTTGTTGATGGTGGTAATGTCGTTGTCGTTATTGTTATTGTCTCATTAAAAGGAAATCCGATTTCCTTGCCGCTCACATTGAGTGCCAGCCTCGAACCGGTGTCAGTCGCTGTCGAGCAGCAGTCAACTAATATAATGAGCACCAACAGCAGCAGAATCAGCCAAATGTTCAATTTAAATTAGTGCATGTGAAGTCTAACTCTTGGCTCATGGGTGGTTAGTTATTGCTTTTGTTGTTGTTTCTGTTTCTTGTGGCACTCTCGTAAGCCGGATATGCTATGATTCGTAGTTGAGCAGCGGCTTCTGTTGGCGTTGTTGCTGTTTTGATTATGTGGCTCAGTGTTGTTGTTGCTGTTGTTGTCATCATTATCGTCATTATCATCGTAAGCTGCTGATATGTTTGTGCGGCTGTGAGTGTTACGCTCTTGTTTATGTTCCCGCCTCTGTGCTGCTTCCGTTTCCTGTAGACGCTGCTGTTGCAATTACTGGCAGGACATTCCTGTCGATGCCGACAACCGTTTCACGCAACGGGCAATCATAATGCTAATAATGCGTTGAAACTGCAATAAACACAGGCTGAAAGTATACAAAGCAATAAGAAACACAATTAGAGAGAGAAGTAGACAAATAGAGAGAGAAAGAGAGAGAGAGAGAGAGAGAGAGAGAGGCTAAGTTGGCAATAATAAGTTGGCGGCGTAAGCAAGCAAAATTTTCTGTAGCAACGCCAAATTGAAGCAACGCCTGCAAACTTAATTGGTTAGCTGAAAATTACCCATACGCACTCTGAACATTTAAAATTAATATTTGAGACCATGAAATGTTGATGTGAGTAACATAGATTTATTTAATAAATGTATTCTTTCTTAATTAAACAATAATTTTACATCAAAATTGTTGGACACCATATGTTAAGTTATATAGTGTGTATGTTTATTTTAGGATTAAAAACTATTCGTTAAAGACTTTTTTGGTTTGCTCGTAGTTCCAATGTATCTCTTAGGTACAATAATTGTATTCGGAATGCAATTTAAACATGGTAATCAGCTTATTAAGTAACTGAATTAAGAGAGTCCTTCATAAATATACAATTCAAGCTGTCGAAATAATTATTAATATATTTATTTACAATCGAGCCTAATTTTTAATATTAACATTGCAATAATACTATATAAAACATACTAGTATATGACACCAATCGTGCGTGTTTGATGTGCATGGCAATTCTACAGGGCTTTAATAACTTAATAGCTAATGTGTCTTCACATGTGTGTTGAAAATTCCACGAGTCCTCATTAATTAGAACACGTACACAAAAGCAGAGGGGGACAAACATTAAAGTGGGCAATAATCATAGCATCCTTGATGCAAGGCGACACAAATGATGATGGAGAAGAATAGAGGATGAGAACGAGAGCATTCGAGTTGGTGGAGAGTCAATTCTATAGCACCTGCACTTGGTGCACTCGCATAATTGGCAGTGAAATGTGTCGCATATTAAAAATAGCCAACATGTGTTTATTAACAGGGAGAGAAATATGCGTGAATATCCTTCTCTATATATTATATATCTAAAATTTGTTTCTTAAGCCAAGTAGAGAATTTGCTATTTTGTTTTGTGTTTCAATTATGCTCATAATTAAAGACAGCTTACAATAAAAGAACTTTCAACAAGAGAGAAAGGACAGGAAGAAGAGTAGAAGGAAAAAGTAGGATAGTTGGCTGGTCACGATTTTCCTCATTAAGTTTAATTGGTTTGAGTGTAGAAAAATAAATGAACGAAACATAGAATATTATTAAATTATATTTTAAAGCTTGTATGTAATTAAAAAATAAGAATTAGATAAATAATTATATTTTATACAAGTTCATAAAAAAAATTCGAATTTTCTGCCGAAATGGCAGCTTATAAAACTTTTGGAAACAATAAAGTGTTTTATTTTCTACTCAAAATTGTATTCAAAATGGCACATTAAAATTATGAAAGTCTCTTATAAACTTTAACCAAGCAGCATCTTTTTCATAATTGGAACAAAAAAAACTTTTAGCGAATATTTTTTGAAAATCGCATGAAATAAATGGAATAATATTTAATCAAAAATTTAGATATTAAGTTATCTTTGCATCTTTTATCGTCAATTTTGAAGCTGCTGAAAGAAATAATCTATTAGCTGCAGTTATGACAGCATTTTCAATGAAGAGCCATAAATGTCATTCAAAGTTTTTGTGCTCACGCTCAATTTAAGGCCAATAAAAGGGAAAAGCCAATTCATAAAAACAATTCCTTCTAGCAACATTCAACTAAAAAAGAGAGAAACAAAACAAAGCCCCGAATTGGCAAACAAATATAGAATGAAACGAGACCAAACAAAGTTCTGAGCTTTACAACAACCCTCCGTCCACCCTTCTCTAGCACTCCATCTTCACCATACCCCTTCCCCTTCCCACTTTTATCCATTACACAGCACTGCACTTTCGCGTTGAGTGTAAAGGCTGCACTTAAAAATTAACCAATGTGTCAGAGAATGCTGTGTGTCAGAATAACTTCAATATAGGAAACACTTAATTGACCGAAATCATAGCTAATGTGACCGACAAAACCAAAATGCGTTCATAAAATGTCGCTATCCAATAAACTTAATAAGAGCAGCCCATATGGTGCCAACATGCATTTTTGTTTTGAAGGCAATTTGGTATATAAACTTTGAACTAGAAAATCGAAGTGAAAGTTGAAATTAAGTTTTTTGTAAAAAACACAGTTCAATACTATAAAAGCGAAATTGTTTCTTCACTGTAGAAGCCAAAATGTTAACATACGACCCTCACCAAACTAAATAAGCATCTCAAAGCACTTGCACTAAGAAGACACCCATAAACATCGTATAGCTCTCTGCCAGACAGAAAAATTCCCGCTGTCGTTATCTTATTTGACTTTAACTATAGTAATAAAGTGTTAAATTTTATATTTGTTTCTGACTTTGATTGTATTAGTGTTAGTAGAGTACCCCCTCTGGTGCTTCCTGAAGAAACCTACCATCCAACCTTTGAACTTTCCTTTGTAATGCTTAACCCTAGTCCAGCATCTAACAATTCTTTAAAGACACGTTGCTTCCGTAAAACTGACTACTTAATTGAATGATTTGCTTCAGCCTACTAATTGGTCTCAACTTTATTCTTGCAATGATATGTGTTCCCCTCACTGTTCCTTTAAGCTAAAATAAACCATCTTGGTTCACGAGGGAACTATCAAAGTTAAAAAACGTGAAAACAATAAAAAATTTAGAAGTCTCGAAACACAATAGATTATCCCTGTATATAATAGAAAAGTCAAGTTTTAATTCTGTAAACAATTCCTGTTAGAATAACTTTCTCAATCGTTGCAGATCAAACTTTTCCCGCGATCCTAAACAGTTTTATAAATTTGTAAACTCAAAACGTAAATCTTCATGCTTGCCATCCTCGGTTTACCTTGATAATACAAAAGCAAGTTCCGATCAAGCAGTGGCCAATCTATTTGCGGAGTATTTTCAATCAGTATACTCATCGAGTTTGTATAGTCGCAATAATTTTCAAGCGCAAACGTCAGATTGCATATATGTTTCAGTTATAACTGAGTGTACGCTGCTAGGCGACCTTAACTCTATCAAACCCGGCTTCTTGCCTGGTCCAGATGGCGTGCCAGGTTGTATGTTTAAATATTGTGCGGACTCACTTTGTAAACCCTTACACAAATTATTTAACTTGCCAGTTGACTCAGCTGTGTTTCCTGGTATATTGTAAGAATCCTTTATTATTCCACTTCATAAAAATTCTTCTAAGTCTAACGTTAAAAACTAAAGGGGTATATCCAAGTTGTCTGCCGTTCCGAAAGTCTTTGAAAATATTATATGCTCTCAATTGCAGCACTTATGTTGTTCAATTTTATCCCCTTATCAACACGGTTTTGTTAGGCGAAGATCTACTACCACCAACCTTCTTGAGTTTACCTCACTAGTTATCAAAGGGTTTCAGGCTAAAATGCAAACTGACGTCATTTATACAGATTTTAGTAAGGCATTCGATTCCGTAAGTCGTTCTTTGCTGCTCGAAAAATTAAATATTATTAGATTTCCAGCGAAACTCTTGTCATGGCTTTCTGAGTACTTGTGTGGCCGAACACAAAAAGTGGTTTTTAAATCTTCTGTATCCAAATCTATTTTTGTAACCTCGGGTGTCCCTCAGGGGAGTCAGCTAGGACCATTGCTATTTAATCTATTTATTAACGATCTTCCTGCTGTTATTACTAACTCTCGTGTTTATATGTTTGCTGATGATGTAAAACTATGTTTCACCTATAATGATGATTCTCTATGTAACTTGCTACAGTCGGACTTGGGAGCACTGTCGGCTTGGTGCCGTTATAACTTACTTAACTTAAATTGTTCAAAATGTAAAATCATGACTTTTTGTAGAGGTACCCCTCATACTGCTCACTACGTGCTTGATGCTTCATCACTTGTCCGCGTTTTTGAAATTAAAGCAAAATAAAGCAAATTAAAATTTGATTCTCATATATCGTCGATGGTCAATAAGGCCATTAACGTTCTTGGCTTCATCAAGCGGTGCACCACCAAAACGCTATATACATCCCTATTAAGTCCCATTCTGGAGTATGGATCTTGTGTGTGGTCCCCGCAATACGGGATTCACCAGAATAGAATTGAATATGTGCAGAAGAAATTTCTTCTGTTTGTGCCTAGAAATTTTAACTGGGTTCCTGGAATAGACCTACCCCCGTATTGAAGTAGACTTCTTTTAGTTAATATTCCTTCCCTTTTGAACCGTAGAATTATGCATAGTGTAGTATTCATCACTAATCTACTTAATGGTGAAATCGACTCATCAATTCTATTTAGTCGAATAGAATTCAATGTTAAATTAGATCGACCCGAAACTTTTTACCTCTTAGCCTCGATCGTTGCTCAAGCAACTATTTAATTCACGAACCATTTCGAGTTATTTGTTCTGACTATAAAAGGCTTTATTCCCTTGTGTCTTTGGATACCTCAACTACATTACTAAAACTCGATCCTCTTTTCTTTATCAAATCGTAACCACTAATCACAAAGCTTCTACTGGTCTGATTGGGTTTTTCCCAATCCATGCAACATATGTTTTCTTATTGAACTTCCCAGAGCTTTAACGTTAACTATTTCACTTTTTATACTCGATACCGTAGGTAAAGAGTATATTGGGTTTGTGCAATGTCCGTCATGGTGTCCGTCCGCCTATCCGTCCGTCCGTCAGTCCGTCCGTCTGTATGAACGCAACTTTTTTCCATACCCTTCAAGCTAGAGACTTGAAACTTTGCAAATGTCTTTATCTATGGCATAGTAAATTAAATTGTCAAGATTGGGGTTCTACGATAATTAGGGGGTTGGCAAATCGATATGTTCGATAACCCAAAAGATAGTTACTAACAACCCGCAAAATTTTGCATCTAAAATTTTGGAGACTTGCCCACCCATTCCGTCCAATTTGGTTGCGGGTCGTCGTCACCTATGTTAGCAAAAAACTTGGTAGCTCTAGCTGTAAAACTGTGCAAGATATAGGCATTTATGTCTTTAAACTGCGATGGGGCTGGGGGCGGAATGGGTGGGCGTGTCTACAAAATTTTTGAGCAAAATTTTTCTCCTTAATTTTGGTAGTTCTAGCTGTAAGGGCGTGCGAAATAGTTGGATTAATCGATTTTGGGCTATCGAACTTATCGATTTGCCAGCACCCCCGTTATCGTAGAAACCCCATATTTAAATCCATTTAATTTACCAATATTTTGATACTCGATACCGAAGGTAAAGAGTGTATTGGGTTTGTGCAATGTCCGTCATGGTGTCTGTCCGTCCGTCCGTCTGTCCGTCCGTATGTTCGCAACTTTTTTCCACATCCTTCAAGCTAGAGACTTGAAACTTTGCATATGTCTTTATCTATTTGAATAGTAAATTAAAGTGCCAAGATTAGGGATCTACGATAACTGGGCAGGCAAATCAATATCCTCGATAAATCAAAATCACGCTCGCCCTAACAGCTAAAACTACCAAATTTTGGGTGAAGAATGCTACTAACAACCGCCAAAAAAGCATCACAAATTTTTGAGCCACAAAATTTGGTAGTAAGATAGAAATTGATATCATACACAGATCTGCAGCAAAAATTTTATAGCTTTTTGTCGTTCAGGCAGCTTACACCCCTGCTGGATCCGCTCCCCTTTAAATCAGGTCTCTTCTGGATGCGTCCGACTGCAACGTTTCTACTTGCTATTTATACATAAGCATATGTTATTTATTATGTTACCCTTTAGAAAACGAATGTTATTTGTCTCCCGCAGCGGATCCAAAAGGAGGTAGCGCCATCGGCTGACAGACCTACAAAAAGCACTTCAGAGACGGTGACTTCTTTAATAACTGCTTCTAAGCCATTAGTTACATTAACTCAGCCACATTCACTGCCGCTAACAAGTCTAATACATACTTGAATAACATGGCAATCGCACTACACGTAAAAACGTGAGACCAATTAGTGTGCTGAGGAAGTTAGTGCAATTTAACAATAATTTCAATACAAAGTAATTAGTTGCTGGACAAGGGCTGAGAATTTCAAAGGATAATTGTAGTACGAAACGGATATTGAATATTTCAAAGGGTCATCGATAAAATCATAAGAAGCGGCTGGTAATTGCGCGATATACGTGTCATTCAACATTCATACATTTGGCAAATAAAATCACCAATCACTATATAAATATACCATAATCGTCTACATCGACGAAACATAGGAACAATTAGTATACAGAAAACGCTAGATAAATAACATTTTAGCTCATAATAGTCCGAAAGATCTTGAGGATGAATCTGTTTAGGATAAATATAAGAATCAACAGCATTAAGAACACTTCCATGTTTGTGGGAAAAAAAACTGAGTTATCAGAAAGTTCAGGTTTTCACCAGCGCACAGCGAATTTATTACAACTTCGCAGATCAGGTATTTCTCGACAAGGGATCTGCTCGCTTTCATTAGGGAAGGGATGTAGCTCTTGTCCATCTAGGCCGCCCCTTTGGGAACAAAAGCAAATGTTTCTTCACTTAAGTGAAATATATTTTATTTCCACTAAGCGAAATTTCTTTGAAAATTGTTAATTTTTTCTTACGAGTGAAGCGGCAACATTGTTACATCATTTGCCCATAACAGATGCGGCATATGGTATGGATGGTATGGTATGGATCTTGTGTGTGGTCCCCGCAATACGGGATTCACCAGGATAGAATGGAATCTGTGCAGAAGAAATTTCTTCTGTTTGCGCTTAGAAGTTTTAGCTGGGTTCCTGGGATAGACCTACTCCCTTATTCAAGAAGACTTCTTTTAATTAATCTTCCTTCCCTCTTGAACCGTCAAATTATGCATGGTGTAGTATTTGTCACTAATCTACTTAATGGAGAAATCGACTCATCAGTTCTTTTAAGTCGAGTAAAATTAAACGTACCTATTAGATCTACCCGACACTTTGTACCTCTTAGCCTCGATCGTTGCTCAAGCAACTATTTAATTCATGAACCATTTCGTGTTATATGTTCTGACTATAACAGTCTTTGATCCCTTGTCTCCCTGAAGACCTCAACTCCAGTACTACAACATTCGATCCTTTTTACTTTAGCTAATCGTAACCACTAATCACTGGCTGCGTTCAGGGAACTAAGCTGTTATAAAGCTGCTTACTAAGCGCTTAGTATTAATAGCTAAACACTTGTGAACGCACTGCTTAGCGTTGCACATGAACAGACTTTGCAATATTGACACATATGTATAAAATTAAATTCAAATTCGAAATGGTATAGTATATTTTTTCTCGAATGTGGTTCTGTTCATCCGAAGGTGTTCAATGTGCACAAAATAATTAGCAGCTGGTCAACTAGTAAGCGCAAAAGCAAATAAATTTTACGATTAGAAAGATGGCGGCCGCTGACTAAACATGTTTTAAGTGCGCTTACTATACAAAGCGTGCCTAAAGGCAGCACCTAATCTTTTGCTGGTCTGATTGGGTTTTTCTCAATCCATGCAACAAATTTTGCACCACTAATTTTCTTGTTGAATTTCCCAGAGCTTTAACGTTAACTTTTAACTTTTTTAACCTTAATTTACTTTCAGATTTGCAAATAACTTTTAATTTAATTATTTTACAATATTATTATTTATTTGTTTTGCATTAATTTTAATTTCATGACGGCTACTCCTAGCTGACAATAAATAAATAAGTTAAATAAATATTATGCAATAGCTTATAATTTAAATACAAATTTAAGAACCGAAACATAGGATTTATTCTATACCGCATAAATCAAAGCAACCTTGACTCCAAATACTATGTTTATTATTTATTATTTTTATATTTTGAACAGCACCGCAGGCTGCCTGGGTCTGTTCGTCTTTTCCAATGAAAACTATTTTATAAATATTGAACTATCGAGATTTGTCCAGAATCTAGTTTTTTTTTTTGATTTGGAGTTTACTCTTTAAGAATCGATTTGCATATAAGTAGCCCGGTATGAAAAACTATGAGGAGTGAAACCAACGGAACCATTTTCGTTAAGTTTTTGTGAAACTTAGCGCATGACGAATGTTGGGTACCTTTATAACATATAAGTGCTATTGTGGATATGTTGTTCAACAATATAATTGCAAATATGTAATTTCATATTTTCATTAGCATAGTTTGGCGCTAAGTTAACCACTGAGAAATTGCTTCAATTATAAATAGTTGATTGAATTGCATCTCCACAGCAGCACTTATATTATATTACTGTGTCCAGCATTCGCTAGTTAATTTTCTTGTTATTAAAGAAATCCGTTATGTTATTCGGAAAAGGAGCAAATAAAAAAAAGTTTCTCAGATTTTTATGTGCAATTATTTGCACTTAAAATAAACATGAAGATTAGGTAATAGTTACTTTTCTTCAAATGCCTGCTACTTTTGTCTAGGATTCTAACCTTCAAATCGGGCATTGGGGTCAGTGACAAGCGTGTTAACGAAATGCGAAGTGCAAGTGATGAAGACGACGTTGAAGTTGATAATATTGACGATAATAATGAGCATAATGAGCAGCAAAATGGCGCATGCCTGTACAACCTATCAATAACACGAAGAAAATGTATTTATGCAAATAAAATTAGGATTATCCTGGGTTCTAATATGCCCCAATCACAAAGCAAATTACATTTCAAATCTATAATTCAAAGTTGGCCATGAAAAATTCACAAAAAATCACAAATTCGATTTTCATTCATATTTCAGCGCTCGACATATTTATTTTGTGTTTTTTTGCTCACAATATCTGCTTTGATTTTCTAATCGATATATATACATATTTATAAAGTAATAATGGCGGATCCAAGATATGCATTCCTTAACCAACCAATGGTAAGTATGAGAAAATCATGTCTTGAGGGGATCAACTGTTTCTTGCACCCATGCAAATCGTGCGCAGGACCTTCAAAAAATAGCAAAGGATCCACAACAAAAACGGTTCCCGTTACAAAACGAAAGGGCAGGTCATGTGCCCCAAACGAAAGGGTAGAGCGGCTAAGCCAAGGTCAGCGAGTACACGAAAACCTCCAAAACACAAGGAGCAAGAAGTGCGCGAGTAATCGCAAGCCAAATTCCAACTCCAAAAAAAAGTCAACAAAGAAGTGCGTGAAGCGGGGGGAGAGCATCAAAACATCAAAAACGTGCGATAAAAACATATATAATAGCATCTGTCAATCAAAATTGCAAATGAAACGCACAATTTATAGCTGGAAGAAAAAGTTTTGAATTTGAGTTGATCCCCTCAAGACATGATTTTGATCATACTTACCATTGCATTGGTTGGCTAAGGAATGCATCTTCTTGATCAGCAATTATTATGGAGAAGTCGGTGCAAATCAGATATTGTTAACAAAAAAAAAACAAACAACACAAACAAATATTTCACTTCGAAATTTGTGGAGTTTTCAGCTCGAGCGCTGGAATATGAATGAGAAATACATTTTTGTGTGAAACTAGGAATGAAAGTATTTTTTTGAATTTTTCATGGCCAACTTTGAATTTTAGATTTGAAATAATGTATTTGGTTTGTGAGTGGGAAATATTAAAAATTAAGATACCCAGGTTTCAAAGATTATCCCTTATTTTGACAGAGATTTCCTTAAATTAATTTTTACCCACACACAGACATCATTGGGACGTGACTTCTACTTGTTATTGATAGGTTGTACAGGCTTGCGCCATTTTGCTGCTCATCATCGTCATTATTATCGCCAATTAAATCATCATCAAATTCGTTTTCATCACTTCCACTTCGCAATTCGTTAACACGCTTGACACTTACCCCAATGCCCGATTTAAACGTTCATTGATCAAAAGCTTTGAATGTAAGTTTTTACATAAATCTATTATTACGTTAGCATGCTAGACACAAGTAGCAGGAATTTGTAGCACAGTTACTGCAGCAGCACCATATTTCATTAATTGTTAAAGCAATTACTTAATCTCCATGCTGCATGGATTTTCCAGCCCCCCAGTTATCGTGTAACCCTACCTTCGGTATCGAGTATAAAAATGCAGCGTAGCGGTGTCTGAAGTGACGTTACCTCAGAAATTCTTAGACCCTTAGAACTTAAAAAAAAATATTTAAAAATTTTCCCATTTTTGCTGTTGAACCATTCCTATCACATTTTGAATGAAGTTCATGTTAATTACAATTGAATTTTTGTAATTTTGCATATTTTTGGCATTATTATGCGTTTACAAAACCTTAACTAGCCACTTTAGGGTATCGAAAACTTGGTTTTGTTAAGTTAAGTCAAGAGTCTTTAATAACTTCAGTGTTTTCATCCCGATGTTTGTGAATTTGCGAAAGTTGATCAAAGTTATGCAAGGGCATTTTTCAATAAATAAACGACAAATGTTCGTTTATATAGGCAATCGATTTAAATCGATATTAAAATGTGCTATACATTTAATTAACAAGGTTACTTTGACAAATATTTGTCATTGCTAGATGAGCTTCACTTTCTTTCTCCTGATATATAAATGTAATATGATTACCTTTCATAACACAAAAAGCATGGATGATTTGAATAGATTCTTTGACAAGATTGCTAAATAACAAAAAGATTCTTGTACAATAAGGTAACAATACAATAAGGTTATGCGAAACAATTTTAATTTTGACAAATATTTCCTGCACTAAGCATCAATACTGTAAGATATTTTAAATAAAATTTAAAACGAGAAGAATATTACGTCGATTATTACACTTGATATTTTTTTGAGAATAGTATTTATTACACAAAAATCTTTTTTCAAACGGTGGACACATTGCGTAGAAAAGAGCTCAAAAAATAATCGTGAAAAAAAAAATGTGACACATGGATAACTCGTGGTTATGTTCCACAACCTAAAAAAGTCCCGTAAAATTAAATAAATCAATCAATATTTTCTCAAAAACCCGTTCTAAAAATTAATAGTATACTTAACAATTTGTAAGTTATTATGAATCAAAAACTTTTCATATACACTAAAAAAAATTTAAAAAATGGGATTAGCTTACAGTGAAAATTTAATCAATATGTAGTTAACGAAATTGAATGTCTGTTGGAACGTGTTGCAGTTGCTTAGACTTTTTTTTTAATAAGGGAAATTTGATTAAACACAATGTTAAATTTTTGGGTAATGAAAAGATTTCAACAGCACAAATTTTTCTTCTTCAAAATTTCGATAACTGATTAAACTTAGTTTATGTTGAAAATTTACTTTACGATTTTTATTGAGATTATTTATTGCGTCCTACAAACTGAAAACTTGAAACAATGAAAACAAAAGAAAAATGTTTTAATGAAAAAAGTCTTTTCCTATAAAGAAATCAAGCCATGAAGTAAAATTGCCATTTGGATAATATTCTGTTAGACACTGTTCAAAATTATAAGATAAAAAAATGTGCAAGGTATTAGTACAATTACAAAAATCATGTCTAGAAAATTAAATTAAAATTTAGTTTTGATGCATTTTTAGTGACTCTTGCTTAGCCAAAAATATTGTGTAAAAAGTGTATTTTATTTTATTGAGTAGAGTATGTTATTTTTAAATCGCTAAAAAAAACATATGTATGTATATATAGTTTTTAAAGAGATGCGTATATAACATTTTTTATATTATTTTTCATCATGGTTTTTATTTTTTGTACACAGATATCTTAAATGTCAATTTATGGGTTTTAAGCGTATTTCTGTTACTGTTACGTGCAATTGTTTATACAGTACGACCTCGCTCAGCGCAACCCTCGTTACACGCAACTCCTCGATAATCGCAAGACCAAAATTCTTAACTTGAAAAAAATTTACCTCATTTTACATAACTTTCTAAGGAAATCACACAAAGTACAGACCACAATTTCTAATTTTATCAAAAGCTTAGAAAATTAAAGTGAAATCCTTACATTGAACACAAATAAACTCGATTTACTTTGATTTAAATGATAAGAAAATGCATCTACTTTTGGAAATAGCCAACAGAAGATTTCCCCTCGGTTTTCGCAACCATGACAGTTTTCGCAACAGGCCAAATTTTAATAGGTTGCGTTAAGCTAGGTCGTACTGTATACATATATTTTTTTTCAATCACTTTTTTCTTTACTTATCTGACATACAAATGTGCATGTGCCTTGCGAATGGGAAATGCATTTAAATTTTTTTACACATATATTTTTAGATTTTTTGCATAATTATTGCCTGTGATTTTCAATGTTGATTGCTTGGAGTGTTGACATTTCACTTCGTCTGTCCATTTCTGCTAATGACTATGCACAATTTTCGAATAATTGGAACAATTTTTGGAACTAAAAAAATACTCCTCATTTTTTTCTATGTGTTATTTTTATCTATTTGTTTTCGTTTTTGTATTTTTAGCGTGCTTTTATTTATGTACACATTGTTAGGTGCGTCATATTAATGTATCTCGTATGTTTATCTGTGATTTTGTGAGCTTTTAACAATTTGTATATCGACATCTGTGAATCTACGATTATGCATTCCAATTAGCTGACATGTTAAATGCCTTTTTGTGCATTGTTTTGTTAACCCACACGTGTGATCTCAAAAACAAATTTGTGTTGGTTAAGTTTATTATAATTCCTATTGCAAATTCGTCAAATTTGTATGTTAAGATAGAAGGCTTAGCAATTTCACCAAATGCGACAGCGAGCACCATTTTAACTCAGTCCCCGATAAAGTATTTTCCTTTGAGACTCTTTGTTTAACGTTATTCCCAAGGATGCTGCTGCTGCAAAGATTTTTTTTTTTGGAAGCTACTGGAACTGCTGCCTAAGCACATGGCTGAGGTTAACAGTTTGTCTTCAGATAATCGCTTGGCAGTAGCGACTCTTGCGCAACTGTTAATTTGTTGACGCTTAAATGAGCCAAGAAGATAGCCAAAGAGAAAACATTGGAAAGAGTTGTATGTGGGTGAAACACTATTGGTTTATGACTCGCAAACTAAGTTGGATCTACAAATGGAAGCTGACAGTCGCCAGCGTTAAGTCGGCCAAGTTGATTTGCCTGATTCCAAATTAATTAAAAGGCAGCTCCAAGTGCAATGAAAGCTTTACTCAACTTGCTACTGATTTCCCGTACATAAGGCAACCAAGCTCGAACTCTGACTTAAATGGGAGGCAGGCATTAAAGCTAACTTACTGGTGAATTCAGCCTCTACAAAAGATAAGGAACAACAATGAAGGCCCAGAACAGCATCAGCTAAACTATAAAAAATCACCAGATTTGAATCATTAATGCTGTTTTCATTCTAATTTTCAATTAAAGTCTATTTTTTTAATAGCAAGAGAAATTAAATACCGAGATTAAGGTTCTTTTACATAATACAACATTCAATACAAAGCATTATTTTATCATTATGAATTGAACAGTTGTTTATGTTTAAGTTAAGAAGAAATAAAATTAAATTCGTGTGTATTATTTCTTTTGAAATAAAATAAATAACCGAAGTAAATAATGTCATAATGCAAGCTACGAAGAACTATTTTTTTTTTAACTTACAGCTATTTTTGCCGACTTTTAATGATAAGAAATCACGCAAAAACAGTAAGCCAAATGGCGCAAAACTTGGGCAATTTGCTTTAGACCGATAACAAACGCAAAACACATGATATTCGAGGACATGACTTTCACAGGATGAACCGATGATCACCGAGAGTATCATATTTTCTATATTCATGAAGTAGAAGTCAAAAGCACCACAGCAACGCGTGTTTCGGTTCCACTAGTATCAATATATAATTCACTGCATTTATTAATTACAATTATTTTCCCAATGTTATGAACATATTAACAGAGACGGTATAGTTCAATCCTAGTTCAGTTTTTGATTGATTAATGATAAAAATATTGTACAAAATAAAGAATAAAATAATATAATAAATAAACTGCTTTTTAAATCTGATGCTTGTAAATTTTTATGGTACACGCCATACCTGAACAAACGAAACATTTGCAACATAAGCTTTTGCAACATATGCAACAATGAATGATCTCCAGAACGGCTTATGTTAGTCAATGCTCTACGTTTGGGAAGCCCTAGTTAAACAGAGTGCTCCGCCTTGAGAACATTCTGTTCAGCTTTGTTCATTTGTGAGTGCAGAATTGGTTGAATTAACTGAAGTTTCTTTCGAAACAGTATGTTTTTTTGTGTATGCCTGCAAACAATGCACACGTGGATTTAAGAATGAAATAAAAAAATATCAAATATTAAATAAAATAAAGTTCATAAATAAAATATTTTGTCTCCTGCTTTTTGTAAACAAGGCAGTAATGTAAAGTACTGTACAGAATTGTTGTTGTTTCGCTCGTTTCCTACTTCGGCTACGGAGTTCATTCTATTGTTCGTAATTATACTCGATACCGAAGGTAAAGAGTATATTGGGTTTGTGCAATGTCCGTCATGGTGTCTGTCCGTCTGTCCGTCTGTATGTTCGCAACTTTTTTCCACACCCTTCAAGTTAGAGACTTCAAACTTTGCAAATCTGTTTATCTATGGCATAGTAAATTAAAGTGTCAAGATTGGAGTTCTACGATAACTAGGGGGCTGGCAAATCGATAAACTCGATAACGCAAAATCGATAGATCCAGCTATTTCGCAAGCCCTTACAGCTAGAACTACCAAATTTGGGGAGAAAATAGCTACTAACAATCCCCAAAAAACTGCATCAAAAATTTTGGAGCCACGCCCACCCATACCGCCCCCAGCCCCCCGCAGTTTAACACTAAAAATGCCCATATCTACTACAGTTTTTGAGCTAGACCCTCCAAATTTGGTACCAAGATAGGTGGTAACGATCTCGAACCCAATTCATTAAAACTTTGGATGCCACGCCCATCTATACTGCCCTATCCGCCCTCAACCACCCCAACGCTTCGCTAAAAACGGTAGTGCGTGTATCTTCCATAGTGTTTGAGCTAGAGTCACAAAATTTGGTAGGTAGATAACTGGTTACGACCCCCCAAAAACTGCATCAAAGTTTTGGAGCCCCACCCACCCATTCCGCCCCCAGCCCCCCCGCAGTTGAAAAACAGAAATGCTTATATCTTTTACAGTTTTTGAGTTAGAGCCACCAAATTTGGTGCCAAAATAGGTGATTATAGTCCCAAAATAAATGCATAAAAACTTTGGATGCCACGCCAATCCATACTGACCAAGCTGCCCCAATGCTTCACTAAAAACGGGAATGCGTGTATTTTCCAAAGCGTTAAGGCTAGAGTCACCAAATTTGGTAGGAAGATAGCTAATAACAATCCCCAAAAAACTGCATTAAAGTTTTGGAGCCGCGCCCCCCCTGAACCCGAGCCCCCTGCATTTTGAAATCAAAAACGCCTATATTTTCCAAATTTTTTGAGCTAGAGCCGCCAAATTTGGGGCCAAGATAGGTGATGAAGAAACCCAAAAAAAGCGGATGGCGCCCCCCACCCATACCGCCCCCAGCCCCCCTTCCACCATTTTCTACTAACTTTGAGCTAGAGCCACCAAATTTGGTATGAGGATAGCAATTAACATCATAAACAGATCTGCAGAAAAACTTTGGACGCCACGCCCCCCCCATACCAGCCCCCAGCACCCAGCCCCCCTTCTACCAAATTCTACTAACTTTGAGCTAGAGTCACCAAATTCGGTTTGAGAATAGCTATTGACATCATAAATAGATCTGCAGCAAAAGTTTGGATGCCACGCCCCCCCTTACCAACCCCATCCCCCCTTCCCCCAAATTTTACTATTTTTGAGCTAGAGTCACCAAATTTGGTATGAGGATAGCAATTGACATCATACACAGATCTTCAGCTAAAATTTTGATGCCAAGCCCCCCCCCCCCCCCCATACCTCCCCCAGCCTACCATCCACCATATTCTTCTAACTTTGAGCTAGAATCACCAAATTTGGAAGGAAGATAGCTTTTTGGCATCCCCATTTGCACCAGACAATCTTTGAGGCAGCATACACCCCTGCAGCAGCGTACACCCCTGCCGTATCCACACACCATTGCAATCAGCTCTCTCTTTTAATCTGTTTTACTACTGGTATCGAGTATACCGCAGTCGGGTGCGTCCGACTGCAACGTTGCTACTTGTTTTTTTTTGATTTTGTGTGTGTTTTTGATGTGTGTAATATTGAGTGCACGCATGTAAGTCTGACGTGGCTTTTTCGGATTATGCTTTGAATTCATTTTTTTGATTTTGTGTGCCGTTACGCACACAAGTGTAAAATGCGTGCATGTAAGTCTGACGTGGCTCTTTCGGTTTTAGCCTTTTTTCATTATTCGACTTTGCTTTTGGCACGCGTTGTCAATTCGATTTGTCTGCCGTGCTGTGTGTATCAGTTTTCAACGTTGAAGTGAAAAATTATTTATTTGTGACAAATCAAATTATCTGGTAAGTGTTTACAAATATTAAGTTAAAGTGCATAATAATAACAATAAATTAATTTTTTTTATTAGCAGGCATAAGTGCAAGGTTACGTACTTTGAACTGCAAGCTGAAAAAATCGATTAAGAGTCCCACCAAAATATTAGAACAAATTAATAATATATTGGGACATAAACAAAGTTTTTTCAGCAGCAAAGAAAAAGGGTTGAAGGGGATAATCACAAAATATATTAATGATAATTATACAACTACGGCAGACTCCCCAAACAATTATTGTTGCATGACCCCATGCAGTCCAATTCTTATTGAAACATTCATCGAGAGAGATCAAATTAAGTACGTAAAGTGTAGGAGATTTTTGATAGTAAGACCTTTTCACATGGAGCCAGTTAATTCTCAGACAATGGGGATAGTGAGTGCAAGTAAAGACACGTCAGAAGAAGAATAAGTCCCTCTTAACTCAATAGTTTATAAATATGTTTGCTTTCCGTATCATGAAAACTTAATTTTCATCCCAATATTACAAACAATGTTAACTCATATTCCTGGACGCTCAGTTTCTGTAATTTAACTTAAGAATTAATATTTATTTCAAATGCTAAAACAATTATATTTCAGAAATGTTCCCGAAAAGTTTTGACGTGGCAAGCGAATTCATGGAGAGCACACAGGGTGCAAACGATGTCATCATGAAAAGGATGGAAAAGTTGAAAGAGGCGGTACAACAGGTTTTAAACAACCAACAAAAAATTTTGGCGGTCGTAAACCGTCTAACATTAGAAGACATGAATCAAGAAGTTGTCTTCCCTATAATTTCTGAAGATGATTTAATGGCGGCTGAAGAAAAAATAAGGAACGATACATCTATTTACGCAACTATTAATTTACATTTAAATATTTTTTATATGCTTTATATGTACACGAGAATATTAATTTAAAACTTTTGCTTTAAAATTCTATTGCAGGTTAACATGATAAAAAAAATAATTAAGGTTGATCTAGTCGGAAATTTCGACTCCATTATAGAAAAGGAAATTACTATGGGCTTCAGTTATGACGGTATTAAAGAGAAGAAAGCTTTCAAAAACTATACAGCACTTAACAATGCTCTATTTTGTAAGCAGAATTTTTAACACTTTTTATTAAGTATTTAACTAACTATAACTTTTTATTTATTTTTCTAGATGCTGCCAAAAACCAAATAAGCAGCGAAAAACAATATGTCCAATCAATAAGGCTGGCCTTTAAAGTCTACAAAGGACGCCTGTCTAAGCGCAAATATGACGCAAAAATAAAAGCAAAAAACGTAGAAATAGTAAACAAAGAAAATAGTATATAAGGAATAATATTAAAATAGTTTTAAATGAAAATATGAATTAAATAAAGTTATATATGTATAAAAATATTTTTATTTTGTGTTCTTCTTTCAAACTAAATATTTCTTCTGCAATAGAGCCTAATATACATTTGGTGCCATTGTATAATACACAGTGCAGCATTCACATTACAGCCTAATATACATTTAACCATTTTGTATAGTATAAAGTGCAGTATAAGCATTACACCAAAGAGCACCTAGTGTGCATAAATATATCGAACATCCCTATGGTTTTTGTGTGGACTAGTTGATAGCATAGACTAGTACTTAATTAGCTATAATGGACTAGTTAAGGGCTAGTTAAAGCGAGTGCAAAGAATTACATTGGTTGGGGCAGTGTTTCATTGCAAGACTAGCACACGACTTGCCCACGTGGGTGAGCACTGAACCAGTCTATGTAGATGCAGCGGTGACGAAACAAAATTGAAATTGTCATTGAACATTGATTTAGTGTACCAACTAAGGCATACTTAAGAAGGTGGCGTAACTCGCTCTCTCGCCCTCTTTTCACTTCTTAAATTGTCAGTCTGGTAGCAGCAGTTGTGAGCGACGCATCTCCGCGGACGATTTTTTCGTGTAAAACTTCTTGTGCTACAGACCAAGGCATACTTAAGAAGGTGGCGTAACTCGCTCTCTCGCCCTCTTTTCACTTCTTAAATTGTCAGTCTGTTAGCAGAAGTTGTGAGCGACGCATCTCCGCGGACGATTTTTTCGTGTAAAACTTCTTGTGCTACAGACTTTACGTGTTGTTGCAATGGCGCCTCTCTCTCGCTCTCTTCTGTCATTCTGACACTTAAATAAGAAGTTGTGAGCGGTAAGTGCGGCTACCTTGTTAAGTATGCCTTGGTACCAACCATAACCCTATTTTGAGCCGAAATGCAGCTCGGCATTCCAGTTGCCTTAGCAACGGTAAATTCTCTCTAGCCCTTTCGCAATAGTGCTGCTTAGCTATTTTTCAGCTAGACCTTGTTTTAATAACATCATATTATGGACAAAGATTAAAACAAGTTTAAGCTAGACCCAGCCATTTCTTAGCATTTTTTGTAGCAACTTTGCTAATATTGATGTGAATTTTTGCAGCACTGCATTGTTGCTGGTGCTCATTTTTCTATTCACTTCAAGTTATTGGCACGTCTTTGTTTGTCTCACTTTCATCGAGAGCATTGTGAAGAAAGCGTCTGCATTGTCATTTTCAGCTGTGAAAACTTAAGTAATAAAAATTATTTATCAAAAACTTAACAAATAAGTTTAAAGTAAGTAAGTATGATTGTGTAGTAAGTATAAATTGTAATAAGTTCAATTAATTGATAGTTTATTACTGCAGCAGTTCGCTGAGCGTAAGTTTTTACATATAAAAGATGTCTGAGCCCTTTCGCAAGCGAAGCTTTCAATTGCCAGGTCAATATAAATATTTAATTTTATAAATGTAATAACTTATTAAAAAAAATTCTAATCACCTTGAAGATAGAATTAAAAACTTGAAGGTAACTTTAAATTTTAACGGTATTATAAATTAAAAATTTAACTTCGCCTTTTTTATTTATAGATAAATTAGATGCTATATTAAACGTAGTTGTGGAAACAAAGATCATGGTGGCGCAGCTGTGCAAGGAGAGAAAGGATATAGAAACTTTATTCCAATTTCCCGTCAAAACAACAGATGAGCTTCTGTTATTAGAAAACAAGATCGAAGACGGCAATGTAAATAATTATGTCGGTATAGATCGCTTAATTACCCAGGCGGTGTATTAAAAAACCTTAAAGAAATAATGACAGACGATGTTGCCATGGACTGGAACGTTGACGAAGTCCATGGCAAAAACTCATTAAAAAATTTGCCAGAAAATATCTTGCGAAAAGCAATGGCGCTGCAGAAGAAGCGCGCACTTCGCAGAATTAGAGACACTAGATAATAAGTAATGTAACCATAAATATTAATTTTATTTTATTAAATACATAAATACAAATATGTAGTATACTGTTTTTAAGGTATAGTTGCTGGCTAGTCATTTTGGATTAGTCATTAACTAGGTGTAAAGGACTAGTGCTACACTGTTTTCCCAGATTGTTCTAATGCTAGTCCACATGGTCTGTTTTATAGACTAGTTCATTTGTGCTGTTTTTGGATTAGTCCATATAGTCTGTTTACAGACTAGTCCACATGTTCTGTTTTATATACTAGTCCTCATGGTCTAGTTTAAAGTCTAGTCCTCATGGTCTGGTTTTGGACTAGAACACATGGTCTGCTTATAGACTAGTCCACATGGTCTGGTTTTTAGACTAGTCCACGTGGCTGCAGAGGCGGCCGACACGTCCACTCCAATGACATCCCCATGTTAAATGGACTAGGAGAAATCCATTGAAATTGAATAGTAGTGGACTAGTGCTAGCCCATGCGGACTGGGCAATAGACTACGTTTGGACTAGTCAACGTGACCGCAGGGTTGATAGCATAGACTAGTCCTTAACTAGCTATAATGGACTAGTTAAGGGCTAGTTAAGGCGGGTGCAAAGAATTACATTGGTTGGGGCAGTGTTTCATTGCAAGACTAGCACACGACTCGCCCACGTGGGTGAGCATTGAACCAGTCTATGTAGATGCAGCGGTGACGAAACTAAATTGAAATTGTCATTGAACATTTATGTGTAAACTGATTATTCCATGTGGATTAGCTCATGAACGCGTCTACGTGGATGCAGAACGGCAACGTAAATTTTACGAAGCATAAAAAACGATTAAACATTTTCATCTTCGTTCATGTTCGTTTCAGCGGCAAAAAACACGAACAAAAATGTGTTATTTTAGTACCAACCAAGGCATACTTAACAAGGTGGCCGCACTGTTGCCGTCACCCTCTTTTTATTGCCTTAAGGCCTGTACGCAGATGACCGTACAGCGTACGGACCGTAAAAACTTCATATAAAAAAAATGGTCTCGTACAGCGTACGTCTCGTAATAACATAACGCAGTCCGCAGCACTGTTAGTTACGGGCAAGGCAGTGTTGAACAATGAACATGTTATTATGTTATTGCTTCCGTAAATAGCTGTCTGCACCTATTTACGGAAGCGAAAAGTTTAAAAAAATGTCAACACGGAAGAGCCGTTTTGTTAATTTCGAGGAAGAGAGCGACAAAATTGCGCTAATTAAGGCAATGGAGTGTCGGCCAGTCCTCTGGCATCTGACAAACAAGTCGCACTCTAATAATATTTTAGTGAAAAGCGCTTGGGATGAAATTGGTGCCGAATTGGGAAAAGATGGCAAGTATATTGATCATAATAATCAACTTAATAATATTATATTAAAAATATATTCGTATTTTCATTGCAGTACGTGAATGCAAGATGGCATGGGCAGGTCTGCGCGATAGCTACAGATATAAGCTCAAACATAGCGCTTTACGGGCCAAAAGTGGGAGTGCTGGCGGCAGTGCCCTTAGTGCCCCAAAAATATGTAATTGGGATTTGGCGGCGTACATGGCTTTTTTGCCTGATTTGTCTGAGAAAAGAATGTAAGTCATTTTACACTTATATTTATTTAGTTTCATGTCATTAACAATTTATGTATTTTAATTTCAGAACGATGGACTCGTCTTGTTGTGGATTCGAAGATGACAACGCGAGCACTATGGAGCCGTTGCTCATGGACCCCGATTTAGATACGTGTAAGTAATATAATTAAGCAACTACTTCATCATACTAAAAACATATATTTTTACAGAAACCAAAGACTGCAAAAAAGCGGAAGCACGAGAACGACGACCAGGTGCTAAGCGAAGTGGTGGCGTCACAAAGAGTTTTGGCAGAAAAACTGGCTAATCAAACTCCATTGGAGCACATTAAAGACAATATTTTATGCTCTTCGCTATCCATCTTTATAATAATTTAATTGATTCAAATGTAAACAAGCAACGAAACACAGTTGCTTTCCGATTTATTAAGAGAAAGTATTCGACCAACCGCCACAATATGTGAATTTTTCAACACTTGTCGTTACTGTCAGTAAAGTTTGTGTATTACGGTCCGTACGCTGTACGGGCCTTCTGCGTACAGGCCTTTATTCGTCAAGTCCTGTTTACATTAGCGCGAGACGCGAGGCGAGACTTGCGTTCGAAATCGATAGTGTGGACACTCGCTGCAAAATATCGCATGTCTATTTACATTAACGCGAGGCGAGTTTTTATACTCGATACCGAAGGTAAAGAGTATATTGGGTTTGTGCAATGTCCGTCATGGTGTCTGTCCGTGTGTCCGTCCGTATGTTCGCAGCTTTTTTCCACACCCTTCAAGTTAGAGACTTCAAACTTTGCAAATCTCTTTATCTATGGCATAGTAAATTAAAGTGTCAAGATTAGAGTTCTACGATAACTAGGGGGCTGGCAAATCGATAAACTCGATAACGCGAAATCGATAGATCCAGCTATTTCGCAAGCCCTTACAGCTAGAACTACCAAATTTGGGGAGAAAATAGCTATTTATAATTCCCAAAAAACTGCATCAAAAATTTTGGAGCCACGCCCACCCATACCGCCCCCAGCCCCCCCGCAGTTTAACACTAAAAATGCCCATATCTTCTACAGTTTTTGAGCTAGACCCACCAAATTTGGTACCAAGATAGGTGTTAACGATCCCGAACCCAATTCATAAAAACTTTGGATGCCACGCCCATCTATACTGCCCTATCCGCCCTCAACCACCCCAACGCTTCGCTAAAAACGGTAGGGCGTGTATCTTCCATAGTTTTTGAGCTAGAGTCACAAAATTTGGTAGATAGATAACTGGTAACGACCCCCCAAAAACTGCATCAAAGTTTTGGAGCCCCACCCACCCATTCCGCCCCCAGCCCCCCCGCAGTTTAAAAACAGAAATGCTTATATCTTTTACAGTTTTTGAGTTAGAGCCACCAAATTTTGTGCCAAAATAGGTGATTATAGCCCCAAAATAAATGCATAAAAACTTTGGATGCCACGCCAATCCATACTGACCAAGCTGCCCCAATGCTTCACTAAAAACGGGAATGCGTGTATTTTCCAAAGCGTTAAGGCTAGAGTCACCAAATTTGGTAGGAAGATAGCTAATAACAATCCCCAAAAAACTGCATGAAAGTTTTGGAGCCACGCCCCCCCTGATCCCGAGCCCCCTGCATTTTGAAATCAAAAACGCCTATATTTTCCACATTTTTTGAGCTAGAGCCGCCAAATTTGGTGCCAAGATTGGAAGTGAAGAAACCCAAAAATTTTGGATGGCGCCCCCACCCATACCGCCCCCAGCCCCCCTTCCACCATATTCTACTAACTTTGGTATGAAGATAGCAATTAACATCATAAACAGATCTGCAGCAAAACTTTGGACGCCTCGCCCCCCCATACCAGCCCCCAGCACCCAGCCCCCCTTCTACCAAATTCTACTAACTTTGAGCTAGAGTCACCAAATTCGGTTTGAGAATAGCTATTGACATCATAAATAGATCTGCAGCAAAAGTTTGGATGCCACGCCCCCCCTTACCAACCCCATCCCCCCTTCCCCCAAATTTTACTAAGTTTGAGCTAAAGTCTCCAAATTCGGTTTGAGGATAGCTATTGACATGATACATAGATCTGTAGCAAAAATTTTGATGCCACGCCCCCATACCGCCCCAGCCCCTACCTTTAACAAACTTTGAGCTAGAGTCACCAAATTTGGAAGGAAGATAGCTTTTTGGCATCCCCATCTGCACCAGACAATCGTTGAGGCAGCGTACACCCCTGCCGTATCCACACACCATTGCAATCAGCTCTCTTTTAATCTGTTTTACTACTGGTATCGAGTATACCGCAGTCGGGTGCGTCCGACCGCAATGTTTCTACTTGTTTTTTTTTATTTTTGGTTTAAAATGCATCTCTGTTCAATAAAACATGGTAGCCCTGTTCACCATAACATGGCAACATTTACCATTTCATTTGTGCTATGTCTGCAATTAAAAGAATAATATTTTATTCTGCACTAGGCTTGACAGCAAAAATAAAAAGAGATGCTTTAAAAAAAAGGCAGAAACGGAGGTGGTGGGTTAGACCCATATGATATGACCCAGCTTTGATATGTTGAAAAAAGATGCGGACATGTTTATAACCTTTCCCTTTTATCATATAGAATAGTTTTTTCTCTTATTAGCATAATAAGAGATTCCATTTGCTCGCAATTTAATTTTTGCATTGTTCTGCTAAACATATTTTACATTAACTGCAGCTGATGTGCTGCTTTGGTAAAGCGTGATCAGCTGTTTTTCACGCTTCACCAACGTGAGGTTTTTTCATATTTTCGAAATTGAAAGCGAGGGACGTAAACAAACACATTGACTCTCATGAAATGAAAATGTTTGCGACACTCGCGTTCGAACATCGCCTCGCGGCCTTGCGCCAATGTAAATAGGGCTTCAGTCTCGTTGCGAGCTTTGTCAGCAACGCACTTCCGCGGACGAATATTTTAGCGTTCTACTTGTTGATTTTGTGCGAGACTTTTTGATATTCCTACATATTTCAGGCATAAATAAGGAATTTTATTGTTAAAATTCGCTATGCCGCCATATTGCGATATATGTAAAAAAAGATGAAACATTGGTGTTAAGTTTGTGCACGTGCCAAATAACCAAATAACCACTCAAATCCTTTGGCGAATGATCTCGCTGAACCTATCTCCCTCCGACGTCTGAAGAGAACCCATCCCGGTGATCTCCCTACCCGCAGGGTATCCTAATCCTATTTAATACCTAGATATATTATTGTTAAGGCATCATAATACGATTCCATACTACTTTTTAAGCTACCCATTAGGTTATGTACAGAAGATACTGAACGATTCCTTTTGACTTATAATAAATTGAAATTAGAAACAAAAAACAAAAAAAGTTCCCAAACTGAGTAAGTACAGTTTTAATTGTGTCACGCAGATTTGAAATAAAATATTGTGTTATTAAATTTTTAGGGAGGAAGTTGTTGTAGCCGGGATCGTCTGAAAATGAGTTTAAGGAACTTGGAGAAACAAGTAAAAAGTTTGAAGCAACAGCTGGACGAGGCAAACAATTTGAACACTTCGATGAGTAAGCTTTTTACGGCATCCCAGCTGCAACACTTACGCATCGGAGGGCAAGCCAGATGGACTCAGGATGATGTTTCTGAAGCCACTTGCCTTCATGCTGCGGGGCCGCGTGCTTACCGGCATCTTTATAAAAAAGGTTTTCCACTGCCACATGTGTCAACATTGCAGAGATTATGTCAGTCCATCGATTTAAAACCAGGGCCTTTAAACTTGGTAATGGATCTAATGGAAAACGCCCCAGATTTGTTAGAAGAAGACAGAGTGTGCACGATAATGTTCGACGAAATGAAAGTGGTTGCATGCTTTGAGTGGGATGCGACGAGAAAAGCAGTTCATCCACCAACGGAATATGTCCGGGTGGCTATGGTGCAAGGAATTTCAAGTCATGGAAACAACCGGTGTATTATAACTTTGACAAGCCAATGACAGCAAAAGTCCTAAAAGGCATAAGAGCAAAACTTTACAGCAAAGCTTTACAGTGCTGGCTACTATGTGGCAGCTACAGTGTCGGACATGGCCCCAAGCAATTGCAAATTGTGGAAAGAGCTTGGCATTTGTACAGGTGAGAGTGCGATTATTAATATTGTAAAATAAATTCTTATTGTTTTAAATGCATTTTTTCAGACAAAACATGGTTTGAGCATCCTTCGAACTCGGAGCTGAAAGTATTTGCTATTGCAGATGTGCCCCATCTTGTAAAACTTATAAGAAACCACTATTTAGATGCTGGAATTGTTTGGAACGGAAAGCATCTAACTAGTGAGACCATCAAACAAACAATGAGACACTGCGGTTCATCCGATGTCTCAATACTTTGGAAAGTTTCGGACGAACACCTGCACGTCCAAAGTTCGGCTCGACAGCGGGTAAAATTGGCAACGCAACTGCTGTCAAACACGACAGCGAACGCTATTTTACGCTGCTATTCATTGGGCATGGAGGTGGAAAACGCCACGGAGACAGCGGAGTTTGTTCAGCTAGTGAATGACTGGTTCGATGTATTCAACTCGAAATTCTCAAGTCTGAATTATAGCTGTATGCCAGCGAAACAAACTTACGGCTGTTCAATAGAATTTCAGCAACAATTGTTGAACAAAATGAATAATTTTGTGAATTCACAATTCGCAAGATTTGCTTATGAAGAAATGTCTACCATTTCAAAAGGGCATTCAAATGAGCAATACATCGCTAGCACAATTGCATTCTTTTTTGTCGGAGCGATATCGCAAAACATATATTGTTACCTGCAGATTATCGCAAGATTTGCTGGAAATTTTTTTGGTGCAATGCGGTCGAAGGGTGGCCTCCACGACCATCCTTCGCCTATTGATTTTAAGTTTAGGTTGCGAAAATATATTCTTGGTAATTTGGAACAATATTCTATTTCAATGTGTATTCGTCAAATGTTCTAGTTAGTATATGTCCTAATGTTTTAATGTTAATGTCTGTCTTTTCCTCAAGTGTAGTAAAATATGATGTTATAATGTCTCAAAATAAGTGTCAATGCGTGTGAAAAGCATTAAAATTATACACTTAATTATAATATATCGTCAACCCTTAAATTTAGCTCGCAATACAGAACTCTTGGGCTCAAAGAGTAATGTGGAAGCTGATGACGTGCCATGGCTAAACATCAGTGTACCAGCTTCTGTAGAACCGGTACCTGAGATGGCAGAAGAGAGTGTGGAAGACGACCATGAGTTTTCTTCGTTTATAACGCATCCCGAAGAGATTGATGAGCTGACGGAGGACGCTCTCGAGTACATGGCAGGCTATGTAATCAAAAAACTTAATCTCGAAAACGTGAATAAGGAAAATTTAGGTTTTAGTTATGTCGACCAGGTGTCGGCAGGATACTTAAAAAAACCATTCCAATATTTTAAGTCAAAGATAATGAAATTAAAAAAATTATTCATACTGCATAATTACGAAAGTAGAAAATCATTGCAAAATAGCATTATTGAGAATTTAGTTAATAAGGCAACAAGTATTTGTTTAGAAAAAAAAAACTAAAGAATTTTTTTTAAAACACACATTTTTTTTAGAATAAAATATTTAAACAAAAATATAAAGCAACAAAAGCAGAAACAAAAAATTGTTGGAAATAAAAAATTGTTAAAAATTATATTATAAGGAAAAAAAACAAATTAAAATATTATTTACATTTTTAATTTCTTTTGTGTCTCTTATTCAATAAAATTTGTCTCAGTTGCAGGAAATAATTGCATGCATACATATGTACATACATATCATACATACTCACACATTTCAGTGTGTTGACTCATTTTTTACTATCTCGCTATCTCTCTCTTTCGTACTCTTTTTTCGTACTTTGTTTTAGGCAATAAAGAGAGGGAGTGCGGCCACCTTGTTAAGTATGCCTTGGTACCAACCATAGCCCTATTTTGAGCCGAAATTCAGCTCGGCATTCCAGTTGCCTTAGCAACGGTAAATTCTCTCTAGCCCTTTCGCACTAGTGCTGCTTAGCTATTTTTCAGCTAGACATTGTTTTAATAACATCATATTATGGACAAAGATTAAAACAAGTTTAAGCTAGACCCAGCCATTTCTTAGCTTTTTTTGTAGCAACTTTGCCAATATTGATGTGAATTTTTGCAGCACTGCATTGTTGCTGGTGCTCATTTTTCTATTCACTTCAAGTTATTGGCACGTTTTCGTCTTTGTTTGTCTCACTTTCATCGAGAGCATTGTGAAGAAAGCGTCTGCATTGTCATTTTCAGCTGTGAAAACTTAATTAATAAAAATTATTTATCAAAAACTTAACAAATAAGTTTAAAGTAAGTAAGTATGATTGTGTAGTAAGTATAAATTGTAATAAGTTCAATTAATTGATAGTTTATTACTGCAGCAGTTCGCTGAGCGTAAGTTTTTACATATAAAAGATGTCTGAGCCCTTTCGCAAGCGAAGCTTTCAATTGCCAGGTCAATATAAATATTTAATTTTATAAATGTAATAACTTATTAAAAAAAATTCTAATCACCTTGAAGATAGAATTAAAAACTTGAAGGTAACTTTAAATTTTAACGGTATTATAAATTAAAAATTTAACTTCGCCTTTTTTATTTATAGATAAATTAGATGCTATATTAAACGTAGTTGTGGAAACAAAGATCATGGTGGCGCAGCTGTGCAAGGAGAGAAAGGATATAGAAACTTTATTCCAATTTCCCGTCAAAACAACAGATGAGCTTCTGTTATTAGAAAACAAGATCGAAGACGGCAATGTAAATAATTATGTCGGTATAGATCGCTTAATTACCCAGGCGGTGTATTAAAAAACCTTAAAGAAATAATGACAGAAGATGTTGCCATGGCAAAAAATCATTAAAAAATTTGCCAGAAAATATCTTTATATTAAAAAACCTTAAAGAAATAATGACAGAAGATGTTGCCATGGCAAAAAATCATTAAAAAATTTGCCAGAAAATATCTTGCGAAAAGCAATTGCGCTGCAGAAGAAGCGCGCACTTCGCAGAATTAGAGACACTAGATAATAAGTAATGTAACCATAAATATTAATTTTATTTTATTAAATACATAAATACAAATATGTAATATACTGTTTTTAAGGTATAGTTGCTGGCTAGTCATTTTGGATTAGTCATTAACTAGGTGTAAAGGACTAGTCCTACACTGTTTTCCCCAGATTGTTCTAATGCTAGTCCACATGGTCTGTTTTATAGACTAGTTCATTTGTGCTGTTTTTGGATTAGTCGATATAGTCTGTTTACAGACTAGTACACATGTTCTGTTTTATAGACTAGTCCTCATGGTCTAGTTTAAAGTCTAGTCCTCATGGTCAGGTTTTGGACTAGAACACATGGTCTGCTTATAGACTAGTCCACATGGTCTGGTTTTTAGACTAGTCCACGTGGCTGCAGAGGCGGCCGACACGTCCAATCCAATGACATCCCCATGTTAAATGGACTAGGAGAAATCCATTGAAATTGTATAGTAGTGGACTAGTGCTAGCCCATGCGGACTAGGCAATAGACTATGTTTAGACTAGTCAACGTGACCGCTGGGGAATATATAATTTGATTATGTTGCACATTTGCAAGTTGAATTTAGCATTGCATGGTTCTGAAAGCGTCGATGTTTGTTTTTATTTTGGCCAACTGGATTGACAAACTCTTTGCTCTAAGGTCGCAATAAATATACCCTAGCCAAGTATTTGCGCAATAACTTTTGCATAATGTTTGTTCACTTTGCTTACTGAATATTTTTTTTATAGTATGTGTCATTTACGAAAAAAAAACAATTAATATTTGAATGCAATCCCGTTCAACAAACAAAAAATATAAAAGATCAACCAGTAACGTATTGAAATTAGAATGTTTTCAGCACAGGTGAAACCTGTTTTGTGCATAATGTTTATGTTATTTAAAAATTAATTCGTTGGCTCTCAACTTACCTGTCAATTAGATAGATGGACAGATTCTGCATGACACAGAAGAGACCCACACAAAAGTCAACAAATGCTAAGTTAGCCAAGAAAAAGTTGGTAATGGAGCGTAGGCGACGCGACAAAGTAACCACCAGTATATTAAGTAGATTGCCTGAAAGAAGAATAACAACAGATATCAAAATGTCAATTAATTTCTTCTTTTGTTTGTTAACAAAATATTTTGGTAACCAAGCTCTTATTGTCGCTCTCTCTCTCTCTCTCGGTCGAGAAAAAGGCCAAAAAGTTTTACTCGACGATAGGTAGCCTGCCTACACTGGGGGCAATAACTATTAGCAGGCAGTGGATGAACATTTTTGACGACTTCCCTGGACGTTCGGGTTAATGTTGCGTTGAGCGTTTATTTTAATTCGGGACTTTTGCTTTGACCACAATTCGCTCCCACTCTTTCTCTCTCTCACTTTCTAGAAAGTTTTTTATGTTCGATTTTAAATGGAAACAAATGACAGCCGTCATAGTCCTATGATATGTGGTCAACAATTAAATAGAATTTGCAGCCAGTTTAGCTAATTGCCCAAACTTTTCAACTTTGATAACAAAAAACAAGTAGAAACGTTGCAGTCGGACGCACCCGACTGCGGTATACTCGATACCAGAAGTAAAACAGATTAAAAGAGAGCTGATTGCAATGGTGTGTGGATACGGCAGGGGTGTACGCTACCTCAACGATTGTCTGGTGCAGATGGGGATGCCAAAAAGCTATCTTCCTTCCAAATTTGGTGACTCTAGCTCAAAGTTTGTTAAAGGTAGGGGCTGGGGCGGTATGGGGGCGTGGCATCAAAATTTTTGCTACAGATCTATGTATCATGTCAATAGCTATCCTCAAACCGAATTTGGAGACTTTAGCTCAAAGTTAGTAGAATATGGTGGAAGGGAGGCTGGGGTCTTGGGGCTGGTATGGGGGGCGTGGCGTCCAAAGTTTAGCTGCAGATCTATTTATGATGTTGATTGCTATCCTCATACCAAATTTGGTGACTCAAGCTCAAAGTTAGTAGAATATGGTGGAAGGGGGGTTGGGGACTGGGGGCTGGTATGGGGGGCGTGGCGTCCAAAGTTTTGCTGTAGATCTATTTATGATGTTAATTGCTATCTTCATACCAAATTTGGTGACTCTAGCTCAAAGTTAGTAGAATATGGTGAAGGGGGGGCTGGGGGCGGTATGGGTGGGGGCCGCCATCCAAAATTTTTGGGTTTCTTCATCACCAATCTTGGCATCAAATTTGGCGTCTCTAGCTCAAAAAATGTGGAAAATATAGGCGTTTTTGATTTCAAAATGCAGTGGGCTGGGGAACGGGGGGGTGTGGCTCCAAAACTTTGATGCAGTTTTTTGGCGATCGTTAATAGCTATTTTCCTACCAAATTTGGTGACTCTAGCCTTAACGCTTTGGAAAATACACGCATTCCCGTTTTTAGTGAAGCATTGGGGCGGTTTGGGGCAGCTTGGGCAGTATGGATTGGCGTGGTATCCAAAGTTTTTATGAATTTTTTTGGGGGTTATAATTACCTATTTTGGCACAAAATTTGGTGGCTCTAACTCAAAAACTGTAAAAGATATAAGCATTTCTGTTTTCAAACTGCGGGGGGGCTGGGGGCGGAATGGGTAGGTGGGGCTCCAAAACTTTGATGCAGTTTTTGGGGGATCGTTACCAGTTATCTACCTACCAAATTTTGTGACTCTAGCTCAAACACTATGGAAGATACACGCACTACCGTTTTTAGCGAATCGTTGGGGTGGTTGAGGTCGGATAGGGCAGTATAGATGGGCGTGGCATCCAAAGTTTTTATGAATTTGGTTGGAGATCGTCAACACCTATCTTGGCACCAAATTTGGTGGGTCTAGCTTAAAAACTGTAGAAGATATAGGCATTTTTAGTGTTAAACTGCGGGGGGGGCTGGGGGCGGAATGGGTGGGCGTGGCTCCAAAATTTTTGATGCAGTTTTTTGCAGATTGTTAGTAGCTATTTTCTCCCCAAATTTGGTAGTTCTAGCTGTAAGGGCTTGCGAAATAGCTGGATCTATCGATTTTGCGTTATCGAGTTTATCGATTTGCCAGCCCCCTAGTTATCGTAGAACTCCAATCTTGACACTTTAATTTACTATGCCATAGATAAAGGGGTTTGCAAAGTTTGAAGTCTCTAACTTGAAGGGTGTGGAAAAAAGTTGCGAACATACAGACGGACCCAATATACTCTTTACCTTCGGTATCGAGTATAAAAAGTTTGTGTATTGGCCCATGCAATATATAAATGCAGATATGATAGCAATTAGTACTTTACTTACCTTGTTCTGCCGGCTGTCTGTTGACAGTAAATACAGTTTTTTGTTTTTTTATTAAAAGTCATACCAATATCATGAATTATTTGGTGAAACAAAATTTAATTGAAGTTTTTTTCATCTAATAGCTAATAAATAAAAATAACTATGTATTCAATTAACTTAAAAAATATCTTAATTAAAATAAAAAATCTGTTTCCTTTATGATATCTTATATATAAATTTCTTGTGTCACGGGGTGCGTAATTGAACTCCTCCGAAACGTCGCGACCGATTTTAATGAAATTTTATATGCGTATTTAGTAGGTCTGAGAATCAGCTAACATATATTTTTTATTACCCTTTAAGTTAAGGGTGGTCCATCCCTAATTGGTTTGTTTGTAAATGCCTATTTGAATATTTAACAAATGAGTTCAATAATAAGCTGATCACTATGTTAACAAGGATTTTGCTGTTAAATTGAATCTTTTTTTGGATGGGGACTGTGCTGTGAAAATGAAACTTTTCGTATACAAACTTTTTTTGAATCATATTGTCAAACGCATTTACATAAACAGTAAGATTTGAACTGTTAAAGAAAACAATGGCAAGTGGATATAAATGAAAGCCGTCAAAGTCCTATGATATGTTGTCAACAATTAAATAGAATTTGCAGCCAGTTAAGCTAATTGCCCAAACTTTTCAACTTTGATAACAGAAAAAAGTTTGTGTATTGGCCCATGAAATATATAAATGCAGAGATGATAGCAAATAGTACTTTACTCATAATACCTTGTTCTGCCGGCTGTCTGTTGACAGTAAATAAAATTTTTTGTTTTTACTAAAAGTCATACCAATATCATAAGTTATTTGGTGAAACAAAATTTTATTGAAGCTTTTTTCATCTAATAGCTAATAAAAAAAAAATATCTATGTATTCAATTAACTTAAAAAAAATCGTAATTAAAATAATTGAAATAAAAAAAACGGCTCGACCGATTTTTATGAAATTATATATGCGTATTTAGTAGGTCTGAAAATCGGCTAACATTAATTTTTCATCCCCCTTTAAGTTAAGGGTGGTCCACCCTAATTTGTCTGTTTGGAAATGCCAATTTGAATATTTAACAAATAAGGTCAATAAATGGCTGATCTTTTTGTCAACGGGGATTTTGCTATCAAATTGAAACTTTTTTTGGATGGGGACTGTGCTGTGAAATTGAAACTTTTCGTATACAAACTTTTTTTGAATCATATTGTCAAACGCATTTACATAAACATTAAGATTTGATCTGTTAAAGAAAATATGACACGAGCCAGACGAGCAAATATAGGTCGGCGAACGCGTAATGCAAATGATGTGGCATTACTAAGACAATCACAGAATGCTGATGAACGCGCACAAGCTTATGCAAGACAGCGTAAACTTTAAGCACGAAATAGATCTGTAGACCTCTCGTCTTTCAGTTTTTGGTGGACATGTATGTCAAAGTGGCGGGTGAGCGCTTAAGGTTTATTGCTTCTAAACCAAACAAAAATGCGAGCAGAAAACTATATACATAAACAAGACGCGATCACGAAGGACGCGAAATTAGATCCAAACAATTTAGCTCAAATGGTAACACTCCCGGCGTCATTTGCAGAGAGCCCGCGATATCTTCAGGAGTACATGCAGGATGCGCTCATATACTTGCTTAACTACGGGAGGCTTGATCCACAATGGCATTTAATCCCGCTTGTCCAGAAATTACTAAAGAGCTCATTCCAAGTCATAATTCAACGGACAGATATGACTTTGACAGGATGAACCGATGATCACCCAGAGTATCATATTATCTTTATTCATAGGGTAGAAGTCAAGCACCACAGCAACTTGTTTTCCGGGTTCACTAGTATCAATATATAATTCACTTAAATTATTCATTACAGAGACGGTAAAGTTCAATCCTAATTCAGTTTTTGATTGACTTATGATAAAAATATTGCACAAAATAAAGAATAAAATATTATTAAAAATAAATTGCTTTTTAAATTTGATGCTTGTAAATTTTTATGGTACACGCTATACCTGAACAAACGAAACATTTGCAAACATAAAACTTTAGCAAAACCTGTAACAAAGACTTATCTCCAGAATTGCATTTATTAGTTCATGCTCTACGTTTGGGAACCCCTAGTGAAACAGTGTGCTTAGCCTTGAGAACATTCTGTTCGGCTTTGTTCATTTGTGAGTTCAGAATTGCTTGAAGTTTTTAAAAAAAATTCCTTCGAAACTGTTAGTTTTTCTGTGTATGCCTGCAAACAATGCACACCTGGAATTAAGAATGAAATAAAAAATATATCAAAAATGAAATAAAATAAAATATTTTGTCTCCTGCTGTTAGTTGGGTAATACATAAATTAAGTAAAACTTATGCACTTTTAGCTGAGCTCTAATTAATGTTTTTCAGGTTATTACCTAAAAAGCAGCAGTGGGCGATTTGTCTACTTGCAAATGGTTTTAAATTTACATTCATTCATTTACATTCTTTTTTTATTTTGAACGCATGCCAAACCGCAATTTGTACAAGCCGACCAAATATGCTAAAGCATGAAAGTGGAGGGGAGGTCAATTCAATATTAAAATTATTTGTTAATTTTTATTATTATGCTGGACAGTTTTATAAGAAGCTCTTGCTCTTGCTCTTGCCTAATGCCTAATAAAAATGGAAATTAAAGTTAGTTTATTAATTTATTAAAACATATTGTTATATAATATCTAGTTTGTGCCGATTGAATGCACCAAAAGCTCAAACAGCCCTGGGTTTGGTTATCCTTCGTTAGCCATAACCCCAATCCTAAACATTTTGCATTGTCCTATTCCTGGGGGTTCAGTTACCTGGCCACAATCGTTAGCCAAACGCGTTTTGGTCTATCTAATGTATTTGCATAGGTTGAAATTCGCATCGCTAGCAACGGTTTTTGGTTTGGCCAGGTGACCTGATTGGATGTGTGTGTTTGTGGATGTTAAAGCTATGAATCATTGTGGATTAAGTAAACTCTTCAAGAAGCATGCAAAAGGGAAAAAAGCATCGACGGACATGTATAGAGAGAGAGAGAGAGAGAGAGTGAACTAGAAAGGTGATGAAATTCAGAAAAATCTTATAAAGTAGTCGCAGAATGGGTGACGGCCTGGCCGCGTGCATGAATTCAATAAAAACATTTGATAGACTTATGAGCGGGTTTTCTATTTTCTATTTCTAATCTAATATCAAGGATACAAAAACCAATTCCCTTCGCTAAGTGTTATGGAACGGAGAGATTGAGATAATGAATTGTACCAATGAAAATCGCAGAAAATCGATAAGATGTCTTAAATAATCCAAATTTTCTTTGCATACCTAAAAGTACCTTTAAAAAATTATATACACATATAAAAATAAGGTGATAGGTAACTAACCTACGTTTTTTGCTAGGAAACCTTGCCAAATATCAAAATAAATAAACTACTTTAAAATATTTTTTTTAGACCTTTTAAGTTGGCTCATCTTTAAATGTGGCAAATTGACGAAACCTTTGGCAAATTTTCAATAAAAATTTCGATGCTTCATGCCTTCACGCCGCTTCGCATTTACACAATCTACAGATAAAAAGTGCGAAGAAGCGCAAAATGTAAATAGTCAAAACTAAACTAACGCCAAACAAAGCAATAAACACAACGCAATGTAACTGCCACAGTTTGTGAAAATTGGCTGAGAAAGGGATGGTTGAATTCTTGATCTTTAAGAGCTTTAACCCTTAAGCGGTAACTAGAAAAATGTCTTTTTGCAGTTGTTGTTGCAGGCACGTGCTAGGCGTAAAGTTTTTGCATGTTCCCAAATGAATTGCGAAGAGAACTTTGTGGGAGCAGTCTCTGGGCTGTAGCCTTATTGAGAGCTCAAAGATTTGCGATACGCTTTTCAGTGCTTCACAGTGGAAGTCGGTATCAGGCGCGGGGCAGGCTCTGAAAAGAAGACGACTGAACTCGAATGCTGTTCCGCAAAGAGAGGCAGAGCCTGAATAACATTTTGTAAAATTAGGCTACGCTAATTCGTGCACGCAAACAGAGTAAGTTAACTGTGTTAAAAATATTATGTATATACAAAAAAATTTATACCGCGGGGACCTCGTGCCTTCCGTCGTTTATACAGGAAAGGCTTTCCTTTTCCGTGTCGTTCAACGTTGTATAATTGGTTGGCAGGAGTAAAAATTACACCAGGAACCCTTGATATCGTGATTGACCTAATGGAAAATGAAGATATGCCCGAAATAGATAAGCTCTGCGTCTTGTGCTTCGATGAGATGAAGGTGGCTGCTGCCTTCGAATATGACAGCTCATCGGACGTTGTCTTTGAGCCAACCAACTATGTCCAAGTGGCTATAGTACGTGGCTTAAAGAAATCGTGGAAGCAACCAGTATTCTTCGACTTCAACGCTGCAATGAACGTAGTTACTCTGCACTCCATTTTGACAAAGCTGCACAAGAAAGGTTTTCCAGTAGTAGCTATTGTGTCAGATTTGGGCCCTGGAAATCAAAGCCTATGGAGACAGCTTGGTATATCAGAGAGTAAGTCTTTTATATGAATGAGTATAGTAGAAATGTTAATTTACTTGCATTTTTAGCAAAGACCTGGTTTAGCCATCCGGCGGATGCGCATTTAAAAGTATTTGTTTTTTCCGACACTCCACACCTGGTTAAGTTAATCCGTAATCACTTTATAGGCTCCGGATCAAACATCAATGGGAACAAGTAGAAACGTTGCAGTCGGACGCACCCGACTGCGGTATACCTGATACCAGTAGTAAAACAGATTAAAAGAGACCTGATTGCAATGGTGTGTGGATACGGCAGGGGTGTAGGCTGCCTCGAAGATTGTCTGGTGCAGATGGGGATGCCAAAAAACTATCTTCCTCCCAAATTTGGTGACTCTAGCTCAAAATTAGTAAAATTTGGTGGAAGGGGGGGCTGGGGTTGGTAAGTCGGGACGTAGCATCTAAACTTTTGCTGCAGATCTATTTATGATGTCAATTGCTATCCTCAAACAGAATTTGGTGACTCTAGCTCAAAGTTAGTAGAATATGGTAGAAGGGGGGCTAGGTGCTGGGGGCTGGTATGGGGGGGCGTGGCGTCCAAAGTTTTGCTGCAGATCTGATTGTGATGTTAATTGCTATCCTCATACCGAATTTGGTGACTCTAGCTCAAAGTTAGTAGAATATGGTGGAAGGGGGGCTGGGGTGGGAGGCGCCATACAAATTTTTTGGGTTTCTTCATCACTAATCTTGGCACCACATTTGGCGTCTCTAGCTCAAAAAATGTTGAAAATATAAGCGTTTTTGATTTCAAAATGCAGTGGGCTGTGGAACGGGGGTGGGCGTGGCTCCAAATCTTTGATTTGGTGGCTCTAACTCAAAAACTGTAAAAGATATATTATAAAAAATTCGAAGAAGCGCAAAATGTAAACAGTCAAAACTAAACTAACGCCAAACAAAGCAATAAACACAACGCAATTTAAATGCCACAGGTTGTGGAAATTGGCTGAGTAAGGGATAGTTGAATTCTTGATTTTTGTTTTTCTTTTTCTTTGATCTTTATCTTATGATGTGCTTATTTTTACAGCACACTATAGATAAATAAACTCATTTATGTCGAATAAAAAATATATTATGATAATTCCATTTCCATTCAATTATTAACATTAGAATACATCATTTAGAAAAAGACTTCAACCCATTTATTCCCTCCCTAAAATATATATGTGTTTCTTTGATGTGTAAGTAAATAAATATACACTTTCACATTTGTGAACATCAAACCGAAGTTTATTAGCCAGGCTAAATTGACTTTACTTTAAGAGCAGCAGTTTAAATTTCTTTAAGGATTCGATGAGTTTAAAATCGATGCAATATTTTATGCAACATTGACAATATTGTTCCCCTTAAGTATCGCGTTACCTAAAGAGTTCTGAGCAGCGAACAGCAGCTGTTGGTTCTTATCATTGCCAATATATAACATAAAACAATAAGTATTTTATAGCCTGTTGTTTGTTTACTGATTCAGTTCGCAGGCAGTTTTCTTTTACGTTTACATTTAAAATTTTGTATTTTCCATATTGCTTATAATTTTTTGTGTATTCAACTTCTGCTATTGACAATCATTTTGTTTAAATTCGTATTTCTGCCAGGAAAATAAGCATGTTCAAAAGAAAATAATAATAAATAAACTATGCCGTGCAACTGCTGCTGAACTCGGCATAATCAACAAGTATGCTTATCAAACATCATCAGTAGTTTACACTCGAACCAAAAATATACGAGCCGAAGCAAAGTATGTATAATTTAATTGTCAACTTTCGTTGAAAATTGTCAATGTTTAGATATTTAATCTGGTTCTCTTTCGTGTTTATAATTGCTGTTTGCACTAGAGGTTTCTTCAAGTCTTATAGCAGATTGTCCTTTATAACAATATGACAAATGTTTAAATTTGAAAGAAAAAAAATAGCTGAGCAATTACTGTTGAACGCGGCATAGTAACAATTTAATAGTCAATAAATGTGCTTATCAAATATCATTCGTACATTTAGAATAATATTTAAATAATCACTAAACAAAACAACACCATTGGTATTCATGTTGATGTTGAATGTGGCCTGCAACGCACAATTTTTATTCAAGTACATTAAAATCAAATGCTTATCACGAAAAGTTCACGCAATTTAAAATAATAGCAGCTGAGCAACTACTGCTGAACTCAGAAAGTGTATAAAAAGATATTCACTTGACCAGAGCAACTACTGCTGAGCTCTGACAATTGTGAGCGCGCCTTTCAATTCGAAAACAATTGTCAAATTTTACCAAATCCTTATACTATTTCTGTATTAGGCCTGCAACGCACAACGAATAATCTAGTGCGGTTTCATATCGAACTTTAAAAAAAAAAATAGCTGAGCAACTACTGCTGAACTCATAGAGTATAAAAAAAATAGATGTACGTGACCAGAGCAACTACTGCTGAACTCTGATAAATGTGAGCAAAAACAGCGGCAACCAAAAAAGTAACTACTGCTGAACTCTGACTATTGTGAGCGCTGCTCACAATTGTTAAATTTTACCAAATCCTTATACTATTTCTGTATTAGGCCTGCAACGCAACACGAATAATCTAGTGCGTTTTCATATCGAACTTTAAAAAAAAAATAGCTGAGCAACAATCGCTGAACTCAGAGCAATTAGTGCTGAACTCCGTTAACTGTAAGGGCTTTTGCCGTACATCACCAAATGAAGCCGAAGCCGCGACACCCTTTTGTATGAAAAAATGTTTCTTTGTTTTTTCTTGTAATTACATCATTTGTTTGTTGCGTTTTTTATATCACAAAATTAAAAAATTGCTGAGCAACAATCGCTGAACTCAGATAAGCTAAAAACATATAAATTTCACTTGACCAGAGCAACTACTGCTGAACTCTGTTAAATGTTTAATGTTGATGATGAATGTGGCCTGCAACTCACATTTTTTATTCAAGTACATTAAAATCAAATGCTTATAACAAGAAGTTCACGCAATTTAAAATAATAGCAGCTGAGCAACTACTGCTGAACTCAGAAAGTGTATAAAAAGATATTCACTTGACCAGAGCAACTACTGCTGAGCTCTGACAATTGTGAGCGCGCCTTTCAATTCGAAAACAATTGTCAAATTTTACCAAATCCTTATACTATTTCTGTATTAGGCCTGCAACGCAGCACGAATATTCTAGTGCAGTTTTATATCGAAATTTAAAAGAACAAATAGCTGAGCAACAATCGCTGAACTCAGAAAGTGTTTAAAAAACGGATTCACTTGACCAGAGCAACTACTGCTGAACTCTGACTATTGTGAGCGCGGCTTTCAATTCGAAAAGAGTCTCGAATAAGGTGTACTTGCTACTTCTGAGGCCTGCAACGCAACAAGAATAATCTAGTGCGGTTTCATATCGAACTTAAAAAAAAAAAATAGCTGAGCAACTACTGCTGAACTTTGATAAATGTGAGCAAAAACAGCGGCAACCATTTGTACTTATTGTTGATGTTGCACTCCGTTAACTGTAAGGGCTTTTGCCGTACATCACCAAATGAACAAGTACCAGAACCAGTAGCAGAAGCGCGAGACCCTTTTGTATGAAAAATGTTTCTTTGTTTTTTCGTGAAAATTTCATCATTTGTTTGTTGCGTTTTTTATATCACAAAATTAAAAAATAGCTGAGCAACAATCGCTGAACTCAGATAAGTCAAAAACAATATATATAAATTTGACTTGACCAGAGCAACTACTGCTGAACTCTGACAATTATGAGTGCGGCTTTCAATTCGAAAAGAGTCTCGAATTAGGTGTACTTGCTACTTCTGAGGCCTGCAACGCATCACTAATATTCTAGTGCGGCTTAATATCGAACTTTTAAAAAATAGCTGAGCAACAATCGCTGAACTCAGAAAGTGTATAGAAACAGATTCGCTTGACCAGAGCAACTACTGCTGAACTCAGATAACTCAAGGGCCTTTTGCCTTGGATACTGTATGCATCAAAGCTTGAACCAGTTGAGAACTATAAGCTTTACATAGTAAAATAATTACTTAGCCTGCTTGACAAAACTTAATTTGCCTATAGCATACTTTGGGGCAACGAACGTACATTTAATTGCAGAACAGCTGATATCAGCTATCGTACATAATATAACACAGCTGACGTTCCTCGACACGTACGTACACACAAAACGCCACATTGCGTATGAAAAGTATGAAAAGCTATACACGAAAACAAAAAAGATAAAATCATGATAGATATACTAAATCATTAAAACTTGCTTATGTTCGGGATTTAACTGTGTTTTATCATAAATACAATTGTGTTTATAACAGTATATGATTTTTATTAATTTTTCTCCAATCCTAGTTGGTTGGTACCAGGCGTTAACACTAGTTAGCTAACTACAGTAACAGGTTTTTTAAAAATCTTGCACTTTAGCCGTCTTATCACGCTTTTGCCTGCAATTCTAATCCTAACAAGTCGCAATCCTTATCCTAGCCCCGAATTGGCAAACAAATATAGAATGAAGCGAGGCAAAACAAAGTTTTCAACTTTAAAAAAGCCCTCCGGCCACCCTTTTCTGACACTCCATCTTTTCCCTCCTGATACTCTTTCAAATTTTCATCCATTACACAGCACAGCACGGAGCTTTTCTGTAATAAGCAGAATTCGAATATCGTTGCTGAATCATCATCATTTAACGTGGATGTCGAAATCGAGTAATTTATGTCTTCTATTGATACCACTGAAGATTCGCATTCCACAACATCAACTCAACTTCCTACATCAGTCAATTTGACCACATCAGAATCATTGCAACCTTCAGAGGCTACCATTGATTTATTATCTGAGCCAGCACTTTCACAATCCACACCATCAACATCAACTCCACGCACTCAACGATCACTTGGTCAAAAATTCAAAACTCGCACGCCAAGAAGCAGTCTAAGCGAACTTGCTGACATCCAAAGAAAAAGAGATTCTTATTATGAAATGCGCATGAGCATTGAACAGCAAAAGATTGATATTGAGAAACAGCGGCTTTCGCATGACCAACAAAAGTTGGAGCTAGAAAAACAAAAGTTGGCGCAGGTCCTTGAAATAAAAAAGCTGGAATTAGAACAATAAGAACGACTTGCTACCTTAGAACTTAAATTGAAATATAATAAGGAATAAAATAAAAATTTAAATATTTTTTTATTGTCTGATTTACACGTAACATTTGCCGGAAGCGATTCTCATCCATTGAAGTTAAAATATCTTCGTGCCATTGATTTTCGAACAACATTTACAACTCCCTTCCGACACTTCATGACAACGTACAGATATTCATACAGTTTGTCAAACGCGTTGTCCACTTCATCTTCTTCGTCTTTGCTAAATATATCTGTATGAAGAATATATTAATCATCGATATATTCCAATAATATTACAACTTATATTTACCTTCAATCAACGTTATTCGTTGAATCGTTTTTTCATTCAAATGATTAATTTTTTTAGATTTCTCACTTTTTTTAGGCATTTTACTCTTTTCGTGTGTTTCTGTGTCTTACTGGCAATATCAGATGTGTTGAAAATATTTTAATGATTAACAGCTGACGTAAAAAACGAGTCTTTACAGTTGGCAACCTTTAACAAATTTAACGAATAACGAATAACAACGTTGCGTGTGAAAACCCCTATTGTGCGTTTTGGAAGCGAATGGGGAAAATAATGGCAAAGGCCAGTATTTGTTTCGTCACTTTACTCGCTACACTGCCAGCTAGTGCGAAGGCGGCCATCATTGTTTAGCTATTTGTTGTGACCAAAAGTGTGCAAAGCGTAAGACCCAATTAATAGTTGCCGCACTTTATTTCTCTTGTTGTTGTCACAGAATTTTATAAAATTGTGAAACTCGCAGTTTTAGACTTTTGCTCGATGATAGAGTGGGCGCGGGGGGAGTATGCAACCAACGGGAAAAATGCATTAGTATGTGAATACATGTGAGTTTGGTTGGGCTATCTGCTTTGTGCTTTGCCTAGATTTTTTATATTTTTCCCTATGCCTTGCATTTGCATGTGTGTGCTCATGTATGTATATCCAGCTCGTTTGTATGAGTGGGTATTATTATGGCATTAACTGACCTGTCGCACTTTTAGGATTTTGGCAATTTATAAACAGGCTGAGGAACATAAAGAAGTGCAATGTTAACAATATATGTACATATATTTATTATATATATAGCTATATTTATAGCTTTTTATTGCAGGTTTCTTATAACTATTGAAATAACTTAAAACTAATAAAACATATATGTACAAACATAATTACATTTAATCCGCAAATATATTAAAAATACAATGACACATTATAACCGATGTGATGATTGCATATAAATGTCATAAATTTATAGTCGAATCATATCAAAGCAATCCATGCAAGATAAAGTATTTCTCACAAGCAGCAACAACAATGTCTCGCCACCCAAAAATATATCAACGTATATGTTTTTGCCCACAAACAGCAAGTTTATACATATGTGTGTACGCCTGTGTATACGCCGCGCATCGCTGCCAAAATACAACAAAAAGAACAACAACCAAAAGTAGTTTTTACTAGTTTTTTTTGCTTTTCGGCAACGCTGAACGCGCGGTCTGTATTCTTGTTATTTTCACAAAATTGTAAATCGGCAGTTCTTGAGTTTTGCTTCAATATGCTTATTAAAGTCAAAGTTGGAAGGGTTGTTTAAACTTTATATTAACTTTGTGCAATTGACTGGCAAAACTTGAAATTCTTTAATATTATTTCAATTCTACATGTTTATTCTAGCATTGATTATTGTTTATATTCTAGCATAAACAATATATATATTTAAATCATATATTAGATTTTTCATTGACAACTATTGAATATTGGTAGCAGCGAGTGCGTCTTAGCAACGACAAGCCGGCACCGAGTTGGTTTGTCTCAGTTGCGCTTTGTGTTCATAGGCCCTTCGATTAAAGGAGAGGCGGGGGATCAGCGGAATGCGTGAACGGTGAAAAATGTGTTAGTATTTGTATACATGTTTGTTTCATTTCTTGCTGGGTCGCGATTTTTGATATTTTTCTATTATTTGCCCTGCCCTGAATGTCTTAATACACCGACATACGTAGGTACCCGACAACTCAGCAATAGGCGCTCAGCTTAAAAAGCAAGCAACCATGAGTACTTTTTACTATTTTTTGTTGTTTTATGGCAACGCTGCTGCCGGCACTTTTTTGTATTTTGCTTTACTATATTCAGAGTTCGGGGCAGATGACTTTTACATATGAATTACTGAATACACTTTCGCTATTTGTGAAGGAACTTGGACGTTGCAATGGCCAAAAAGAGTTGAAAAGTGTCATAGAGTAAAAATTGGGCAGAGTATGTGTGATGAGCAGCACCAAAACTGATATTTGCCTGCCCTCAAAGACAAAATTGTGTGTTTCTTAAAGAGAAGGCACACGCACATGCACACATACACACAAGGCACAACTGACCTAGTCTAATTTGCACTCAGCTGAAGCCGTTTTGCCTACGGCACATCAAAATGTTTGATTTTACTAATATTTTTTTTACAAATATATCTATATTCACAAATGGAATCTAGATTCACATGTGTATATCATTAATAACGTATAAAAAAAAATGAAAAATAAGTCATAAAAAAACATATTTAAGAAATTTTAGCGCGGTTTTGATATCAGGTCGCCGAAAATAAAATAAAATAGAGCGTTAGATCAGCAGCGCCACCTCCAACTTTTCGAAGATCAAGTTAATATTGAATTCTATTGCATATGGATCTTTTGTATTTTTTCCTAAGTGGACAGCAAAAAACCAATAAAAAAACATATGTAACAACCCTAAGAACAAGTACTTAAAGGCAAAGCAATACAAAATAATAGCTTCGCGGGCTTTTTCATGCAGTTGCCTCGCTTTTGCGTTTATGATTCTAGCGATACGGTCGTTAATTTTAATCAATTACAAAAGTGCCATTTAAATAAGTTTTTATTAAAAATAAACTAACCCGCAAAAATATATAATATTTATAGTGTTTAAACAATTAATTAATATATATCTTTTGTCTTTCGTTGGTGACGGTTGTGTTTTTTAGTGCTCTCAATAATATATTGTTTCTTGTGTGTTTTTACGGAGTTTTAATTGGTTTTATTTGGTAAACAATTCTAAAAGTGAACGCAAATATACGTCATATATATATATTTTTGTGTGCATCAATTGATTGCCGTCTTTAATCTCATTTTAACTTGCAGTAGAACTTACGCTGCAGTGCTTTGCAATAAAGAAAACAAACGCATATTAATACAAACATATATTTGCGTTTGCTTACTCTGTGTTGTCGTTCGTACACTAACAACAAACAGCTTGTCTATTTTTCTTGCTCTTGCTTGCCAGCATCAGTCCTCTCACGTTTTCGTCCGCTCTTATCCGACGTACGCGCGGATAAATCTGCTAGTGCGCTCACGCTCTCTCGCTTAAGCGCTCTTCTGATTTTTACCGTTTCTAAAGTGCTCATCGCATTGTCACTTTCTTACTTCATTCTAGCACCCTACTTTTTGTTTGATAAAGCATATCAACTTTTCTAGGTCATTCCATATTTATTAAATTATACTCAATATGCTTGCTTGCTGCAGTTCAAGTTGCAAATTGGTTGGGTCCAACAACCAAGACTTTATTTTATGTAGATTATGTGATAACATGATCCACTTAAAATGTTCGGGCTTTACAGCCAAAATAAGAGACTGCTTACTAGCAAATACTGGCTTAAAATGGTACTGTGAGCCCTGCAGAGAAGTGATTAATGAATCTTCAAAGTTCATAAGGCAGACTCACGCAGGCTTTAAAGCTATGCAGGTTGCGTTTAACAATTTGCATGTATCATTTAAAGAGCTAGAGTCAAATTTTAAAAATGGCAGGGTACTAGTAGATTCTCCGAAACGAAAAAAGGCTTCGGATAGTAATTCGTTAAAAGCCCCACCTATCCAACCAACCAAACCTCTTCTAGTCCCTAGTGTAAATCCTCCAATGGGCACATTAACATGCCCATTGATGTTATTTAATTCGCCTGCTCGCAACTCTACTCCCAATCCTATAAATGAACCCTCAATATCCACAGCATGCGTCCCTATTAATTCTTCTATAGGTACACTAGGGGCCCCCAAACCTCTTATTGTTGTGCCTATCAATAAATTTATATTCGTGTCTAGGCTAGCATCCGACACTTCGTTGGAAGATGTGAGTGCCTATGTTAAAAGTAAAATAGACTCCCCTTTTATTAATGTTGAAAAGTTTAAGTTTAAACATGCCCGGAGCATATCTTCCTTCAAGCTGAGTGTTCCGCCCGAACTCTTCGCAACAATTTGTTCAGAAAAGTTTTGGCCGCCAAAGCTCGTGATAAAGGAGTATGTTAATCGGCGAAACAACGTTAATAATGGTATTAGAATCAGTAGTGCACCGCCAGATATCCAACCTGTTGCCTCAACTTCCACGGCAAAAAACTAATAAAAGTAGTTAGCTTGGCCTATCAAAATGTTCGAGGCCTTAACACTAAACTTTCTGAACTTTATGTAAACAGCTTGTCCTTTGATTCACAGATAGTTGCATTCACAGAAACCTGGTTAAAACCTAATATATCTGATTATTCCGTTTTGCCTAATAAGTATAACCTGTACAGATGCGATCGCACCACCAGCAAGGGGGGCGGTGTTCTCATTGCTGTTGATTCTTGTATTTCCTCTGAACAAATTCATTCCCATGATTATCCGGGAATAGAGTTTCTTTGTGTTAAAATATTATGTAGCGGCCGCTCATTGTATATTACTTGCTCATATATTCCTCCCAATTCTGATAATAACATTTACATATCCCATCTGAATGCCCTGCAACTTGTTGCGTCGTTGTTGACGGATATTGATCAACTTATAGTGGTTGGTGATTTTAATTTGCCACATGTTGTATGGTCTGTGAATGACACATCTTCGGCGCAATTACCGGCCACTTCTGATGATTTTATAGAGGGCCTTTTAGAGTTGGGCCTATCACAAGTTAACAGGGTGCAGAACAGTAGTAATAAAATGTTAGATTTGATATTCGTTTCTGATTCTGATTGTAGTAATGTTAGTAGAGTATCCCCTCTAGTGCTTCCTGAAGATACCTACCATCCAACTTTAGAACTTTCCTTTGAACTTTTTAACCTTATACCAGCAACTAAAAATTCTTTAAAAACCCGATGTTTTCGTAAAACTAACTTTAAAAAATTGAATGATCTTCTTCATCACACTAATTGGTCTCACCTTTATTCTTGTAGTGATATAGAAACTGCCATCACCATTTTTTACAGGACCTTGAATTCGCATTTGGATATCTGTGTTCCCCTCACTGTTCCTCCAAGTGAAAATAAACCACCTTGGTTTACGAGGGAACTCTCAAAATTAAAAAACATGAAGACAAGATCCTATAAAAAATTTAAAAAATCTGGAAATACCATAGATTTATCCTCGTATATAATTGCAAAGTCAAATTTTATTTCGGTAAACACTTTTTGTTACAACAATTATCTCAATCGTTGCAGATCAAACTTTTCCCGTGATCCAAAACAGTTTTATAAATTTGTTAACTCAAAACGTAAATCTTCTTGCTTGCCATCCTCGGTTTACCTTGATAATACAAAAGCAAATACAGATCAGGCAGTGGCCGATCTATTTGCTAAGTATTTTCAATCAGTATACTCATCGAGTTCATATAGTTACAATAATTCCTATCCTTTTCAAGTCCAAGCGTCAAACTGCATTTATGTCCCCGTTATAGCTGAGTGTACTCTACTAGGCGACCTTAACTCTATCAAACCCGGCTTTTTGCCCGGTCCAGATGGAGTGCCAGGTTGTATACTTAGATACTGTGCGGATTCACTTTGTAAACCTTTACATAAATTATTTAACTTATCGGTTGACTCAGCTGTGTTTCCTGGTATCTGGAAGGAATCTTTTATTATTCCACTTCATAAAAATTCTTCTAAGTCTAACGTTAAAAACTATAGGGGTATATCCAAGTTGTCTGCCATTCCGAAAGTCTTGGAAAAAATTATATGCTCTCAATTGCAGCACTTATGTTGTTCAATTTTATCCCCTTATCAACACGGTTTTGTTAGGCGAAGATCTACTACCACCAACCTTCTTGAGTTTACCTCACTTGTTATCGAAGGGTTTCAAGCAAAAATGCAAACTGACGTCGTTTACACAGATTTTAGTAAGGCATTTGATTCTGTTAGTCATTCCTTGTTGCTTAAAAAATTAAATATTATTGGATTTCCAGTAAAACTCCTGTCGTGGCTTTCTGGGTACTTGTGTGGCCGAACACAAAAAGTAGTTTTTAAATCATCTGTATCTAAACCTATTTTTGTTACCTCAGGTGTCCCTCAGGGGAGTCACCTAGGACCATTGCTATTTAATCTCTTTATTAACGATCTTCCTGTTGTTGTTACTAATTCTCGTGTATTTATGTTTGCTGATGATGTAAAGCTATGTTTCACCTATAATGATGATTCTCTTAGTGACTTACTACAGTCAGACTTGGGAGCACTGTCAGCTTGGTGCCGTTATAACTTACTTAATTTAAATTGTTCAAAATGTAAAATCATGACTTTTTGTAGAGGTACCCCTCATAATGCTCACTACGTGCTTGATGCTTCACCACTTGTCCGCGTTTTTGAAATTAAAGATTTAGGCATCATTCTTGATAGCAAATTAAAATTTGATTCTCACATATCGTCGATGGTCAATAAGGCCATAAACGTTCTTGGCTTCATCAAGCGGTGGTCTAAAGAGTTTGATGACCCCTACACCACTAAAACGCTATATACATCCCTAGTACGTCCCATCCTGGAGTATGGATCTTGTGTGTGGTCCCCGCAATACGGGATTCACCAGGATAGAATTGAATCAGTGCAGAGGAAATTTCTTCTGTTTGCGCTCAGATGTTTTAACTGGGTTCCTGGAATAGACCTTCCCCCCTATTCAAGTAGACTTCTTTTAATTAATCTTCCTTCCCTGTTGAACCGTAGAATTATGCATGGTGTAGTATTTGTCAATAATATACTTAATGGTGAAATCGACTCATCAGTTCTTCTAAGTCGAATAAAATTAAATGTTCCCATTAGATCCACACGTAACTTTTTACCCCTCAGCCTCGATCGTTGCTCGAGCAACTATTTAATTCATGAACCTTTTCGTGTATTATGTTCTGACTATAACAAACTTTATTCTCTTGTCTCTCTGGAGACCTCGACTCCAGTACTAAAACGATCTATCCTTTCTGCCTTATCTAATCGTAACCACTAATCACTAATCTACCAATGGTCTGATTGGGTTTTTCTGGGTTTTTCCCAATCCACGCAACAAATGTTGGGCCACTTATTTTCTTGCTGAATTTCCCAGAGCTTTAACGTTAACTTTATAATTGTTTCAACCTTAATTTACTTTCAGCACATCACATAATTTTAAATTTTACTTTAAACTTAATTATTTTCATTATGATTACTTTAATTAGTTTTATTCTCATGTCAGCTGTTCATAGCTGACAATAAATAAATAAATAAAATAAATAAATTCGTTTTATAATGGAAAAAGTTTCAAAACCTGTGCGGTTTAAGTGCGTGGTGAAAGACTGCGTTGGCGGCAACAAGCTGTTTCGCATCCCAAAGGAAATGGAGTCCGAGTGGTGCGAAAACCTAAAAATTTATATGGATGATATTAATACTTGCACTAGAGTGTGCAATTTGCATTTTGAAGATGGTTGTATAGGTATTCGCAACCTTAAATCTGGATCCGTGCCCACATTGCAATTAGGTGAGTGCCTATGTACGTATGTACATACATATGTGTGTGTGTTATTTTTTTGGCGGGCTGGGAGTTTGATATTTGTTATAGCCTTTACACATGAAATGTGTATGTAAGAAAAATAACGATGCATCTCCCAGTTGATAAAAAAAATAATTTAATGTGGATTAATATTATTAAGCAAAACCATAATATACTATTGCTTCGTAGGTCACGATGATGAGCCTGTCAATGCAAATTGCCTTAAGACAGGTATTTGCTTCAGGTATTGCTGCATTGAAAACTGCAGCATGAGCAATCCACCATCTGTTCTACACAAATTTCCTGTGAACAAAATTAAAAGAGCAGAGTGGATAAATGTTTGCAATATAAAGCCTTCCTATAAAGACAATAGGCGGCTATATATATGCAACAAGCATTTTCACCCAACGGAAATTCTTAAGAAAAAGTTAAAAAAGAATGTCCATCCGATAATGGGTTTAAATGATCAAAATAAAAAAAAATATGAAATATACGAGAACCACGCTATGGTCGAACCCAGCGAGCCCCAAAACATTGAAGTTGAAACAGAAGAAGAAGAAGCTGCATGCCCTCGTTGTGAAGTCTATTGCCGCAACGAGCAATATTGGCGTAGCGAATATTTCAATCTTCAAGCCAAATATGAAAATTTATTGGCTGAAAATTCAAAAAATAAAGAAGATAATGCGGCTTTGCGGGAAACAGTTAAAGATAGAGAAAACGATTGGGCACTGCGGTGCATTGATATTGCCAATAACTCAGTTATTGTTCCAAATGCTGTCAACGAGCAGTCCAAGTTTTTTGCATCACTGCTGTTAAAAACATCACTTTTGAAAAATTTCACTGATGTGCAGAAGAACCTTTTGATGAACATAAACTACAGGTCATCAAAAGGCTACAAATTTCTGCGTAATGCCCTATCTTTTAATCTGCCAAGTCCAAGAACCTTGTTGAATTGGAGCCCAGTTAGAAGGATTTCTCCGGGCCTCAACGAAATGGTCTGCCAGAAAATTGCACAACATGCGCAACAAATGCATGAATACGATAGAAACTGTGTTCTGGTATTCGATGAAATGCACGGACGTTCTGAGCTTGAGTACAACAGCACAACAGATCAAATAGACGGTTTTATTGATTTTGGTAAGGAAGAGCGCAAACCAATAGTTGCGAACTCTTTCCTTTTTTTTCCGAATAAAAGGCATAATTCAGCCATGGAAGTAAACATTTTCATATTATTGCATTAGTCTTATGAATGTAGACACAACGATGCAGTGCTTGCGTGAGAATATCGAAATGCAGCACAAAATCGGTCTAAAAGTTAAAGCCGTTGTGTGCGACCAAGCATTAATAAACATAAACGTCTATAAACGACTTGGCACTTTGGATCAGTATAAATATGTTGATGGTAAGGGCAATGCTATATACTTAATGTATGATTATGTCAACCTTTTCAAAAGCGTTAGGAACTGCTTAATCTCAAAAAATATTGCAACTCCAAAGGGCATGGTTAGCTGAAGTGCAATTGTTGAGTTGTTTGCCATCGATAAAAGCAGCAGAACAACTCGCATGGTTCCAAAGCTCACAGAAAAACATATTTATCCAAAGTTTTATGACAAAATGAGTGTGAAATACGCCGTACAGATATTTTCAAGGTCAGTAGGGAATGCAATTACAGTTTGCTACAACAACAAACTGTTTTCCGCCAAAAACATGGAATTAGCATTGGCCACTGCAGACTTTTTAATAAAACTAAATGACGGATTTGATATGCTGAATTGCAGGTCTTATAAACATGGTCGCAAATACCCCTACAAGTTAGCAAACAAATATAAAATGACTGAGTTTCTCACATATTTGAAGAGCATAAGACTTGAATCTAAAAACTATTGTCATGACGGTTTGCTAATGACCTTAAACAACATTTTACGCGTTACGGACGAGCTATTCAGCGACAAAAATATTGAATACGTACACACAACACGATTCAATCAAGATAGCCTGGAAAACTATTTTGCTGCTTTGCGTTCGAAACTGGGGAATAACACAAACCCCTCAGTGCGCGAAATGCAATATCTGACGGCCAGATTGATGTCCATGAAAATAATAACGACATCTTATTTTATTTATTTAATTTATTTATTTAATGCCAATTGTGAGGATGATGACGATGATCTACAAATGGACTGGATGTCTGACCCCGATCAGTCTTTAGACGCAATGGAGGAGGAAAACGAGGCTCCACATCCCACAATTCAACAGCCAGGCATTGACATCAATCTGAATGGTGATGAGGAAGCATCAAGTACGCCCCAAGTACCTGTTGGAGAGATGGTGTCGCGCAGATATTTTGACGGGTACTTGATTGCAAAGAAGAAATTTAATTGCTCAAAATGCGATATTGCCCTCAGCCATATGGACTCATTTGCATGTAAGAGTTATGAAGACCTGATACTGGCACGGAATTTTGCTACGGAAAAAATGTGTCTTAAAAACCCATCAGATGAATTCTTCTTCGTGTGCAACTTGCAATATGAGTCTTTTGCCGAAATTTTTGATAAGTCGCCACACTCACGGAACCTGTGCAAGACTATTGCTGAAGAATGTTTTCGTCGAACCAATGCACTATATCCAACTTGGTTCGATAGAAAAAACAGCTGCTACAGCCATCGCCTGGAGTTGCTGAATAAATTGCTAGTAATTTTAGCAAGAAAAAGAGCAAAGTGGATGTTTTAGGAGAATCAGCATGACAAGACATCGAAAACTCATGGGCCCATGGCAAAAAAAACTTAAAATTATGAAGCAGTAGCTCAATAGCACTAAGCAGAAAATAATATAGAGCATTCACTCAGTACGGCGAAGTTTATCATTCACTACCAGTGAGATCAGATCCAGGCAGAAAAAAGAGCGAAATGAGCGGTCTTTCGCCGCAAATTTTTGCCGACAAAGTCTGCAGCGCAAAAACTGCAAGTCATTCGTTTGCCTGCTTTGCTTGCGAACGTTGGGCAACGGCAGACTCGAGCCGCTGGATCCAATCGTTGTGCATATGTATGCGTTCATATGTGAGCGAGCTCGCAGCCAGTGTGAGCTGTTTGTTGATAGAGATGGCGCGCGGGGGGTAGGCAACCAACCAACCAACCAACGGACATAATGCATTAGTATGTGAATACATGTGAGTTCGGTTTGGTCGGGCTACCTGCTTTGCGCTTTGCCTAGATTTTTTATATTTTTCTCTATGCCTTGCATTTGCATGTGTGTGTTCATGTATGTATGTCCAGCTCATTTGTATGAGTGCTTATTGCTTTGGCATTAACTGACCTGCCGCACTTTTAGGTTTTTGGCAATTTATGAACAGGTTGAGGAACATAAAGAAGTGCAATGTTAACAATATGTGTATATTTATTATTAATTGCTATATTTGTTTCTATTTATTACAGGTTTCTTATAACTATTGAAATAACTTAGAACTAATAAAACATATACAAACATAATTACATTTAATCCGCAAATATATTAAAAATACAATGACACATTATAACCGATCTGATGATTGCATATAAATGTTATAAATTTATAATCGAATCATATCAAAGCAATCCATGCAAGATAAAGTATTTCTCACAAGCAGCAACAACAATGTCTCGCCACCCAAAATTCTATCAACGCATATTTCTTTGCCCACAAACAGCAAGTTTATACATATGTGTATACGCCGTGCATGGCTGCCAAAATGCAACAAAAAGTACAACAACCAAAAGTATTTTTTACTAGTTTTTGTTGCTTTTCGGCAACGCTGTAGGCGCGGTCTGTATTCTTGTTATTTTCACAAAATTGTAAATCGGCAGTTCTTGAGTTTTGCTTCAATATGCTTATTAAAGTCAAAGTTGGAAGGGTAGTATAAACTTAATATTAACCTTGTGCAAAACTTGAAATTCGTTAATATTATTTTAATTCTACATGTTTATTCTACCATTGTTTATTGTTTATATTCTAGCATAAACAATATATATATTTAAATCATATATTCGATTTTTCATTGACAATTATTGAAAATTGGTTCAAGGGGTATTTTTTATTTGTGCAGCTTGTGCGTCTCAGCAGCGACAAGCCAGCGCGTTGTTGCTTGTTCAGTTTCCCTTTGCGTTCAGCGGCCAGTCGATTAAAGGAGAGGCGGTGGGTCAGCAGACAGCAAAAACGGTAAAAAGTTGTTGGTACATATTGTATGCAAGTGCGATTGATACATATATTTCTTGCTGGGCCTGCCTGCCGAGGTTTTTGCTATTTTTGATATTTTCCATTTTACATATGTACCAATGCACTAATGAATACACTTTCGTAATTTGTTCGCAACTTTGCGTAACTGTATTTCAAGGGTTGTTGGAAAGTGTCATAGGGTAAATATTGGGAAGAGTATGAATGAGCAGCAATAGCAAAACTGAAATTTGACTGCCTTGGAAGACAAAATCTTGTTGTTGTATTTTACTCAAGTATGCCTTGTGCCCGCCTTGGTTCTTTTGGACGCGTGCCAAACTTTTGGCTGCTTAAGCCTCTGCCGTGGCCTCTGTCGCTGAGCATTCTGCCGTGGCCTCGGCCGTCGCCGCTCTCGCTCTGATGCCTACACTGCTGCCAGCACCACGTGTGGTCCCTTTCCGTGGATGTGCGAACTTTGCTTTACTGCCTGCTTCTTGAGCGCGAGAGCGCATATCATCCCGTTATAAGCCAGTGATGAGCCCTGCTAACAGTGATCCGTACCACTGGTTCATTGGCCTATACCTGTTCTTGACCCCGTTCCAAAGTAACTTAACAAAATACAATTTCATAGGCTTACCAATAATTTATGTCCATGTGTTGTGGGGCAGCTTTTCTACTGCCTCACACCAATATACTCTTTACTTTCGGTATCGAGTATAATATATCAAATACAAAGATTTATTTAATGTATCAGGTTTGGCATCAGCTGATGCATATATTCTTTGGCAACGCCAAACAGCTATAACTTTAAAACTATGGTGACTCAAGCTGTTGAATTGTGGGAAACATGTGAGATTTTATCAATTTTCAGCTATCAATTTCCCTGCTACCTGAAAGCAAAGATATCGATTCATCGCGCTTTATCTGTCCCTTTTATAGACAAAGATACCTTCTTAACCTTTGGTACGACTATTAGATTACAAAAAAAATATACCTTCACTATAAGATTTTTACACCATTTTTCATATATATCGATATATTTAAAGATTTTCATTTGATTATTGCATAAATCCACGGAGGTTACACAGAAAAAAAAACAATAAGAATTTTGGGCTTAGTTTAAAACCGAAAGTGGGCTCACATTTTAAGAACGAATTGTGGGTTAATGGGCTTAAATCAAGTACATCGTGCTCAATATAAGTATTAAGTACTTAAAAACCAAAAAATAAGCCGATTTAAGCTTAATATGAGTACGAAATACTATTTTATACAAAAAAAAACCGAATGCATACAAAACCGCTCTCTCGCTTACACAAAATGTAACGGAATCTCTCTCAATAGAGAGACGATCGGCTTTACGCATTAACCCAGTGGCGCACAGCATAATGAGGCCTGGCCACAGAATGCATTATTGCTACAGTAAAAGTTATGCATTACACTTGCCAACTTTTGTGTGCACAGTTGTAAGCTGGAAAAATTAACCGCTACTTTTCGTTATGACGTCGAAACGACGCGAAGCGTTCGTAAAGTAAATTACACAATCTTGTCTTTGTGTTAGTGCGTTCGTGAAGTAAATTCGAAAATCTTGTCTATGTGCTAGTACGTTTCGTCGAATGTGTAAGAAGAAGATCATTAATATGTACATACATTTGCGTGCAGTTGTGTTCTTTACCGCGTGTGAAAAGATTTACAGAGCTGGCAAAAAGCATTAAAAGTGGACCAATACAGGAAAGTATTATTATTAAAAACTATTTTAATTATGATGGTGTCAACAACAAACTACCATTTAAGCAGTATTCTAAATATACTAATTGTTTTACATTTTCAGATGCTATTAAAGAAGACGACGTACATGAGCGCATCTACAAAAAATGGATTTGATATCAAATATCTGTTAATCTTAAGTGCTTAAATGAATTAAAAATATTGTTTGTTGAAATTTAAATTAAATGCTTATTCATTTTCCCAATACAATTTCAGCCCTGCATGCATATATAACGCGCATTACGACCTTCCACAAAGTATATTGAGTCGTATTACATGTGCATTACAACTCCATATACGTTTTATTTCGAAGTATATTGAGTCGTACAACACGCGCATTACAACTCAATATACTTTTCCAAAAATGTATACTGAGTCGTTTAACATGTGCATTACAACCGATTCTAGTTTTCTGCAATTGTAATGCAGTTAGTGGACAGACCGCCCACAAACTGCATTACAATGTCATACAAAGTATACGCAGTTTTTTCGGCAGCCGAGCGGGTTTCGAAAACCCTTCGGCTGCTGATTACAAACTGTACCAGAAGTGGTATAGGTTTTGGGCGCACCGTCCACAAAGCGGCCATCGCAATGTAAAAGTAATCCAGGTTTTCGTAAACATTTTGTGCAGGCCGCCCACAAAGTGCTCGATTACTCATCGATCTAAGAATGGGCATTTTCGCCACTGGGAAGTGTCGCGAATCGCTATGTTCGTTTTCGGCAGTTTACCAATTTAGTGTGTGCAGAAATTTCACAGTGGAAGCATGGAAAATATTTTAATTGAAGAGACTCAGCCGGAGTGCGATGAACGGCTGCTCAAGTGGTGCCAGGAGCTTAATTTGAAAAAAAAATATATATAGTTATTTACACGGTAAGCTAAATTAATATATTTAGTTTGTAAATTTACATATCTATATGCATAGTTAGCTTGTATGTATGTATAAATGAGCGTACAAATATACAGTATTTTCTATACGTATATGTACATATGTATGTATGTACATATATTTGTTTATACAGCCATATGTACATATGTACATACATAGCTGACGCCGGCACAAAATTAAATGTATGCCGAAATTAATTTCGCACTGTTATTAAATACTGATATATGAATGTGAATAAACACAATTCTGATCAATAGTTAGTTAATATTGAGAAAATATTTTCGTGCGTTCAGCTTATTTTGTGTCGGCGTTAAGGCCCAGTTACCCGAACGTGAACCGAATTGATGAACATGCAGAAAACAGAATTTTTAGTTCCAAATCATATTTCAGTTTAAATTACGATCAAATTACATTGAACAGCTGATTTAAAATGGACGAGCATAAACTTATTTTATTGGTGCAGGAAAATGATTTTTATACAAGTAAGCAAGCAAACAATATATGGATCTGGCCATGACGAGATAAAGAACTGCCCAACAACGTTAGCAACAGTTTAAACAGTGGTTTGGACATTCTATTGTGCAGGAAAAATTGAGAATCATCTAAATTCTTGATTTTGCTGAAGGTCTGTAATAACCAGCGACATTCCAATCCGTATTCATTGGCCGAACTGCCCAACCCCGCGTTCACATTTCCGGCATTTCCATGCTTATTAAACCGATTTGTACTTAATACATGTAATATATTATTAACCATAGCATCCATATTCAATTATTTTATTATTTTCTTTTGAAAACAGAAGTTCGCGCGCAATTGTGAAAATATCAAAACAATGACAAACAGCTGTTCGATAATTGAATGTTCAGGGTAATCGGTTCAATTTCATATTCGGGTTCATTTTTAGGTTCAAGTCTAGTTCACGTTTGGGTAATCGCTTTGTTTTCATATACCAATTCACGCTCGCATTCAATTCGAATTCAGCTCAAGCCAAGTTCGGGTAACTGGGCCTTTAGCTATGTACATATGTATATATGTGTGTAGAAATGCAGTTAACCAGAACACACCGTTAAAGGCCTGTTTACTCAAGACATAACTTAAGAAAAAATAACTTAAGAGTCAGCTGACTCAATCTACCTTATGGCTCTCAATGTTTACTCTCAACATAAAATAGCTTATCTTAATTTTGAACCTGCAGGTTGCAGAAATAACTTAATTTTCTTACGTCGAACAGTGTTGATTTACGAACAGCTGTTCGAAAACAGTCTTGCAAAACGTTAGTCAACAACGTTTAACAATTAAACATCTAATTCAAAATGGATGATCATAAGTTAATAATTTTAGTGCAAAATTATAATTTTATTTATAACAAAAAGTCAAAAGACTTTAAAAATATAATTAAAAAAAGAGAAGCTTGGTCTACAATTGCCAAAGAACTTGGTTGCAATGGTAAGCATATTGATAAAAGTTATTGTATTTGTTTTTGCATTGATATGTTTGTTTGTTAAAGTTGATATCTGTGAAAGGCGTTGGACTAGCCTGAGAGAGCGCTTTTCAAAGGAGTTGAGGACAGTGGAACCTTCAGGTAGTGGATTTGGAATGTCTTCGGAATGGCTGCATTTTGAAAGTTTGCAGTTTCTCAAAACCCATTTACACAGACGCCGGTAAAAACTTATTATGTACACTTTGTTAGTTTTTTTTTTTCAACAAAAATGTTTTTATTGTTTAGGCAATAGTCAAATTTCACGGTGTCAGAGGAGTCGCTGCCAACATTTTTTGAAAATGATGACTTGTTCTCCTCAACCCTAGCTGTTGATGACATTTTTGAGGAATCGTCATCACCATGTTTTGATTTTTCGCCTGAACCTGCAGCTGTGCCTGTACCTGTGTCCAAAAAACGAAAGAGAACAAACACCACCGCTGACGAGAATTTGTCGGTGACAACCAAAGCGTTCGTCGAATACTGCGATTCAATGAAACAAAAGGAAGCAGAGGACGAAGTCGCAGTAAATGTGGATAACATTGTTAAAAAAAATTTGTCTGAAATGTCACTAACAAAAAAAACTAATGAGTGTTAGAACTCACGAGCGATGTGTTAACAGCTGCTTGTACCTGTTTGGTTGCTTTATATTAGCATAAAAAAGAAAAGAATAGTTTATTGAATTTAGTTTCCCTTTTATTAGTATAATTTTTATTTTTATCAATAATTTTATATATATGTATTAAATATTATTTTTTAATACGGACAATATTGGTCTATGATAGCTAAAGTAAGATACATAAGCTTTTGATTCAAATTTTTCATTTAAATTTCGTGTAAAAACTGCGTCAATGTTTTTTCATGAGGCTTCTTATGCAGTGATCTGTGTAAATGCAACTCTGGTTTAAATTTATGGTCGATAAACATTAATCGTTGCCATCGATTGTTTTATTTGTTAGCAAATGATTATTGATTGAGAGAGAAACAAGTAAATAAAATGGATTTAGCAAAAGAACTTTTGAGTGCGACAGGTATGGCGGTTGAGGCATTGGATTTTGGGCTCTTTCACCTTCAACGTTTCGCAAATTGAATGCAAACTGCTGGAGCGCTTTACCCTGTCCTTATAAATATCGCTCCGAACATTATATAAATGTTCGTGCTGCTCATATTGACTTAACAGCAGTTCAATCAACTCTCTTGTCCAAAACATTTTAATTAATAATTTTAAACCACAGTAATGAACAACGTATTTACTAATTGCGGCAATAGTTGCATGTGCGATATTTCGTATCGATAATTTTATTATTCAAATCAAACACTGTGCAACTCTGTGTTTACATGTAATCGGAATAGGGCAAAGCAAAATGAGAAAATTGAATCATTACTACCAATGTCATGAAGCATTGCTTGCAGCTGTTTCACCACTACCCCCTTTGCCGACAAACGAATGCAGCAGAAGCAAAAAGTTTATCGTGTAAAAGGGGTCTTATTGGAATATACCCGCTGCTTTCTATTATGGAAGGTCGGGATCGACTTACATATATGAACTTTGTGCAATTCTACAGCTTAACGTGAGAGCTTTAATATTATTTCTTTTCTACATGTTTATTTATATTCCAGCAATAAGGTTTGGTATTCATATCCACTAAAAGAACTTGCATATAATTATGTAAGTGCTAGAGTGTTCATTGAAAATTATTTAATATTGGTACAAAGGGTATTTTTGCATAGGTCATATATGTTTCAAACGCACTTTCATACAATATGTACCAACAACTTTTTACTGTTCTTGCTGTCCGCTGACCCGCTGCCTCTCCTTTAATCAACGGGCCGCTGAACGCAAATGGAAACTGAACAAAACAACAACGTGCTGGCTTGTCGTAGCTGAGACGCACAAGCTGCACAAAGAGTAAATACCCCTTGAACCAATATTCAATAATTGTCAATAAAAACTCTAATATTTGATTTTAATATATATATTGTTTATGCTAGAATATAAACAATAAACAATGCTAGAATATAAACGAACATGTAAAATTGAAATTATATTAAAGAATCTCAAGTTTTGCTATTCAATTGCACAAAGTTCATATTAAGTTATACTACCCTACAAACATGGACACATCGTTAGCAAGACTTTGTATTTTACAGTTATTCTCTGCCGCTACACCAATACAATCATACTCAGATGAATATGTATATGAAATTTTGCAGTCGAACCACGAGTGCACGCTAAATTTGTTCGTAGTTACAGTTCGGCACGCAGAATTTGCCCTTTTAGCAGAGCTGCACGCTGTATTGTTTGCATGTATTATCAAATGGAAGAAACGTGTACCCGTGGCTATAGATGTTAACACATCAAAAAATGATTTTTGCGGCAAAAATTATGCAAATTTTCGCAGAAAACTAACAAATTGAAACAAAATTGAATTTTAATTATTTCATTAATTTTATTGTGGCTGGAAAGTCACAGCACCTTCATTTATAAAAAAGGAACGCAATTTATTTCGAAGTGAAATTGCATAGTTTGTGCTTCTGCGGCTATGTGAAACGTACTCTCGAACGCTGCTACAGGACTGCAATTCGTTCCGCCAGCCACCCAATACAATGCTGTTGCCCGACGCATCCTGGTCTACAAAAGATGGAGGACAATAATATCTATCCAGATCATTAAGCATGATGAAATTGTGTTCTCCGGCATGAACTCCATCGTTGAATTTAAAACTCGCCAACGAGCTGTCAAAATTCCAAAAGAATTTTCAATGGTCCTACGTGCCCTTGAAATACGGTAATTGTAAACATTGTCTTCAAGAGACAATGCTACCCCTGATCATGCTGGCGAAATGGGTTTCATCAAATTTTTTCTCAACGGAAAAGCCGCATCGCCGACAAAAAAATGTGGAAAGGGTTCTATACAATTTGGTAGAGGCTTGTTTGGCGGCAATGGCAACGTTCCATCTAAAAGTTGTCTCCCAAATTGTGACATGTTGAAAACACCTGTTAAACATAATTTGATTATAATTAATAAGGTTTACACTAGAGATGAAATTGAATTAAATACCTGCATCATTTTCACTGCCATAGCTTCCCACACTTGTAGCAATGAATGTGTACCGGGCGTCGCAGGCAGCCGTTAACACTATGCTGAAGGTTTTCTTGTAATTGAAATACATGCTTCCACTGTTTTTTGGGCACTTAATGGCGATGTGTTTACCATCCACTGCACCAACGCAATTCGGCAAGTTCCATTGAATTCCATCTCTATATAACGACTCAGTGGGGGGCGACAGATATATCCCTGAAAAAACATATTGGAAAAGAAACATTTTATGCAAAATTGAAATAACTACCTGAAAGCACATCCCATAACGCTTCACAAGTTTCAAAAATAATCTTCCAGACCGTTGTTTTTTTTAAGCTTATGGCTCCAAGCAATCATTTGCATGCCACTACCATGAGACAAAAATCTTTAGAATAAACAATTATGGCAAATAAAGTCCATACACATAATTTATGTACTTATATCAAAATCAACTTACAGTAATGTAATTTCGAGGCGCTCCTCTGTGCTAATGCGCTGTCTCGGCTTCCTGAGTTTATCGTTCAGTAAACTCAGTAGCAACTGGAACAGTGTTTAAGTCATCCGCGTATGTATAAAAAACTGTTCTTCGTCGTAATCTCTCAGAGCAGAGAAATTTTTTGTGAAATACCCACTGGTATGCTAGTTTCGATTTATTGGACGAACTGCCCAACGCCGCTTCCTCTGTTTTTCCTCTTCCTGCTTTTTGTATAATGATATAATGTTCATATACATTGCAAAGGCTACTGCTGTTATTTTATCCATTATTATTAAGTCACTTTGCTGCTGCTTCGATGCTGTTGTGGTCAATATGTGTTACCGCGTTTATTTTTCTTTGTTTAATATTACTGCTTACATAGTTATACAGCTCTGCCGCACTGATTTATTAAGTTAATTTATATCGAGAGTAAATGCAACTATTCCTTAAGATATTTGTTATTAAGATAAGTTATTTTTTATACCCTGAACCCATAAAATGGGTAAATCAGGGTATAATGGTTTTGTGCAAAAGTATGTAACAGGCAGAAGGAAGCATCTCCGACCCCATAAAGTATATATATTCTTGATCAGTATCAATAGCCGAGTCGATATGGCCATGTCCGTCTGTCCGTCCGTCTGTCCGTCTGTCCGTCTGTCTGTCTGTCCGACTGTCCGTCTGTATGAACGCGTAGATCTCAGAGACTACAAGAGCTAGAGACTTCAGATTTTGAATATAAGTTCTCCTTTACCATAAGCAGAACAAGTTTGCTTCAAATTATCGATAACTACTCTGGTTTTTGATATACACATAGAATCGATAACAAAAAATATCGAATTTGAAAAATTTAAAAATGGGGGTTGTTGTAAAAGGTAACGGTAAAACTTTTCTCAAAATTTCGTCCAAATACATTAAGAAACACCAGAGATATCGTAAAGTTAAGTCAGTTATGAGTTTTGTTTAAAGTGATCATTATTTGAAGCATACTTTTAGGACGCATGGACTGCAACTGGGTTCAGGGTATCTTCTGGTCGGGCTATCCCGACTAGAGTCATCTTACTTGTTTTTAAATTATGTCTTGAGTAAAAAGGCCTTAAGTTGTGAGCGGCCGACTGCCTGCCGCGACGTTTTTGTGTGTATGTACATATGTATGTATGTACGTCTGCATATTCGTATGCACATTCTTACAATTCTTACAGCTACATATGTATGTATGTATAAAACAACTCAAAACACATGCCTAAAGCCTTGTTGTCACATACAAGGAAAACCGAAACAAGTACTTTTGACTTTATTGGGTTGTGTTTACGACGATCAGCTGTTTTCTTCAAACGCAGCCAACTTAGCGCTGGTCATTTCTTTATGTTTTTTATATGCATACGTTGTCTGCGACAAAAGGGCTTGGGCTGGCCGCACACCGGAGCCGACAAAACGTTTTTGTTTGGTATTTGTCAATCTGACAAGAAAACATTTTTATTGGTATCGCACATCAAAGGCAACAAAAAGTTTTGTCATGTTTTCGTGACGAAAATTACACGTGTTTTGCGTCGAACTGATGATGATGTTTGAGTCAACCAGATGAATTCACTGGCAAGCGACTGCTAAAAAAAAAAGGTTGGAACAACTAAAATTTTTTACATATATTTTGCAGATTTGGTGAGCATTGTGAATGTATGAATTGGCATTGAATAGAAAATAACACACTTTTAATTGTTTTAATTTCATATCGAAATTGATTTCAAAATTTTATATCCATTGAAATCTCATTTGCTGGGTTCGAAATGGGAAGAATTTAAAATTTAAATTTTAAATTATTATGCAATAAAGATAACAAACGTGCCTTGCAAGGCGCAATTGTCTGTAGCAACGCAGACACCAAATAAAGGTAAATATTAATTTTCTTATAACATAAGTAAGTTCTATAAAAAACTGACCATTATCTTTTCCTGATGCGCAGGATTATTAAGTTACCATTTTATTGAACGCAGTAATTCCATGTGCTTACCGGTTTAAGAACCAAACAGGAAAACTGTCCAGAAAAATAACAATAAAGGATAGCCAGGAAAGCTTTATTCTGCGTTCTGCCACAGTTAACGACGTTGCACATAGAGTTGAGGATATTGTCAACAAACGTTGTTCATCTGATCAAACTGTGCAGCCATTTTTGATTTTGGTAGGAGAGGAGGAGGATGTCAAAGGGATTTACATCTACTAATTTAACCAGTTATTTAAGTTTTCGTCTTTTATAGAAAGTCTTGATGCTTGCTTAAAGATAGATTTCAGGTCCTAAACCTGCAGTACCCAAAAGCGTGCGAACAGTCCTGGATTTTCATTCAACATTTTTTGAATGAAATTTATACAAAATTTGACTGCAAGTCAGCAAATGCAACCGCCGTCATTGGCTATCTTAAAAATTAATCAATATGTTTCCATGTTTTAATTGTAAGGCGACATTGAATGAGCCTCATTTATTAATTGCCCATTTAAAGAAAGTTTATTTATTTAAAGGAAATGGAATACGCATACAATGCGCTCAAAATAATTGTGGCCCTGGGGCACTGCAAAGAGAAACAACAGGAAAAGAATCCAAGACTTCCAAAACAAGGTTCTGCGCATCATTTCTGAGGCGCACCCATACCATACAAATGCAGAAATCCACCAGGAACTAGAAGTCCCTCACATAAGCCAGGAGGTGGCTAGGCTCACGAAGGCATATCTGGATAGGCTGGACAACCATGTCAACCCTCTGGCCATAAACCTGCTGGATAACAGCAAAACGACTCGGCGACTGAATAGGACACATCCCCTGGATTTGCCACTCATATAAACTTTTAAATCCTCCTCCTTTCCCCATCACCCCCCTTCCCTTTTTAAACCCCAATAACAACTCCCAGGTCAATATATTATATAGAAAAGTCAATGATATGCATAACAATTTGTTGATAGTCCCCTTAAAGACTGATTGCAAATAAAGAAAATAGAAAAAAAGACTTTGCCTTTTACTTAAGACTAAGTTGTATTGAAGCTCTCATATAAGTTTAATTTATTTAAAAATAAAAAAAAATGTACACAGAAATTTATATTATTTTACAAGTATACACTATTTTGATATTACTATCCAAACAATTCAGAAAAAAGAATTGGCGTTAACCATCTTTAAAATGTTGGCATATGAAAACAGATGTTAGATGATTTTCAGACCTACCCGATAAGCACCCAAATTTTCATCAAAATCGGTTCAGCCGATTCGGAAAATTATTACTACTTACCTCGTGACACGATAAATTTAGAAACATCTGAAAATAAAATCTTAAAAGAGTAGAAATATTTTCGAAAAAGCTTTCATAAATCTTTAAAAAGTTCAAGACATTTAACAATATTATTTTGTTAACGATTTTAGTTTCAGGTGTGTAAAATTTATTTAGTATTAAAAAACTTATTTAAATAACATAAACATTAAAACAATAGAAAAAAAACATATTTTTTTGGGATTGTAAAAATGTGTACGTATATACAATCAATGTTATTGACTAGAGAGGCTTTTAGCGAATGTTTAATATCAGTCAAGGCAGTTGGTCCAGAAATGATCAATAGTATGATGCAAATGGGGCTGTGCGTTGCCAACGGTGTGATTCTCAACTGTATATGTCTGTATTAGAAAAGCATAATAGAGTTTTAGTTATACTTTGTAATTAATTAAGCTCAAAATATTCAACATACTTGCTCTTCGAAGGGTATATCGGATCTTTTTAGCAGCTTGGCTTGAGTTTTGGTTGCGCACATTATAACATCACCAATGCCAATAACATGCAAAATGCCGATTGTTTTAAAACTATCCACATGCAAAAAGTACACTGCTCTCGTTATACTTAAGTTGAATATCATCCACGGTTGGCAGACCCATAAAACGATCAGCATAGATGGCATCTAGAAAGGATTGAATGCAATTTCATAAGCTATTTTATTGAGCTGATGGCTTAGCCTTCATATAGCTGCCATAGCTCCAGACCCATATGCCAGTGCGTTTGGGCTCAAAGCCAAGATAACGCTGTAGCTATTTAGTGACAAACAGTTGGATCTCCTCATAATGATAGCCAAAATCATTGTTTACCGAGAAAAGCAGATCATTGCCCTTGTTGAAAGTGCCACGCCCATTAAATTAGTCGTAGATAGTATCCTTTGTAGTTATCACAAATGCCTAATAGCCTACAGTTAATGCATTTGTCACACGAATCGGATCCACTATAGACAACAACAATCATGTGCTGTTTTGAAGCCTCATTGAAATAAGGTGGCAACGCCAGCTTGGCTATGTTACTTCTGCCATCTGCTTGAATAGAACGTAAGAGACATCTTTTTTGCTATGTTGGCCCGATAAGCGGTATTAAGGTCCCAATCGATGACCTTTTTATGATAAGCTATGATAACCTGCCCAACTTCCGTATGACATTATTCGACGCCATTAACATCCTGATCACATCTTAGGCATTCGTAGACATAATATTGCGCCGTTGGGTAATCAACTGATTGGCCTGATAATCACTGGAAAATAAGGTTAAATAAATCGATTATCTTTTAATTGTTATATTAAACGGCATTAGGTAGCCTGTTTATTTTGTAACGCAGTAGGAGTTGGTTGCCGATTTGTTTTAATTTTAATTCAAAAAACTTTACGATAAAAATAATTTTGGAATATAATGAGAATAAATCTGTACAGAGGAAATACAAGAGTCAACAGCAATTATCCCCGTGCGTGAGGTGCGATCGCATTTGTTAAAATTATTCTTATTTATTTATTTAAAAAAATAATATCCAGTCTGAAAGAACAAAATACCAAAGAAAACCATAAGAGTTTCCCGCTACTATACATCTCTATCTCTCTAAGAAACTGTTCTACCTTTTTGTGATCATAAATCAAAATAGCACAAAGTAAATATTTACATAGCTACTGCCAAAGTTCTATCAGATATTTTATTTGATTGCCACCAACCCCGCCTCGAAATTTGACGGTTGCTTAATTCAGGCGTTAGATATGCCTGATTGATGATGGCCAATATCGAAAGTTGACGTCAATGAATCACATAATCATTTCTTTATTTGCCAATTTCAACCATTTGCCCCAAACATTTGCAACTCAAAGCCCCAAATGTCTGGACAGCCGATCAATCGCGCCTAAGAATATTGCACATACGCCGCGTAGATCGCTAGCATTGGTCACAGTATTTCACTTGAACTGCGATACCTGAGCACTCTTGTTAGTTGCTTTTTATACTCGATACCGAAGGTAAAGTGTATATTGGGTTTGTGCAATGTCCGTCATGGTGTCTGTCCGTCTGTATGTTCGCAACTTTTTTCCACACCCTTCAAGTTAGAGACTTCAAACTTTGCAAACCCCTTTATCTATGGCTAGTAAATTAAAGTGTCAAGATTGGAGTTCTACGATAACTAGGGGGCTGGCAAATCGATAAACTCGATAACGCAAAATCGATAGATCCAGCTATTTCGCAAGCCCTTTCAGCTAGAACTACCAAATTTGGGGAGAAAATAGCTACTAACAATCCCCAAAAAACTGCATCAAAAATTTTGGAGCCACGCCCACCCATTCCGCCCCCAGCCCCCCCGCAGTTTAACACTAAAAATGCCTATATCTTGTACAGTTTTTGAGCTAGACCCACCAAATTTGGTGCCAAGATAGGTGTTGACGATCTCCAACCAAATTCATAAAAACTTTGGATGCCACGCCCATCTATACTGCCCTATCCGCCCTCAACCACCCCAACGCTTCGCTGAAAACGGTAGTGCGTGTATCTTCCATAGTGTTTGAGCTAGAGTCACAAAATTTGGTAGGTAGATAACTGGTAACGATCCCCCAAAAACTGCATCAAAGTTTTGGAGCCCCACCAACCCATTCCGCCCCCAGCACCCCCGCAGTTTAAAAACAGAAATGCTTATATCTTTTACAGTTTTTGAGTTAGAGCCACCAAATTTTGTGCCAAAATAGGTAATTATAACCCACAAAAAAATTCATAAAAACTTTGGATACCACGCCAATCCATACTGCCCAAGCTGCCCCAAACCGCCCCAATGCTTCACTAAAAACGGGAATGCGTGTATTTTCCAAAGCGTTAAGGCTAGAGTCACCAAATTTGGTAGGAAAATAGCTATTAATGATCGTCAAAAAACTGCATCAAAGTTTTGGAGCCACGCCCCCCCGTTCCCCAGCCCCCTGCATTTTGAAATCAAAAACGCCTATATTTTCCACATTTTTTGAGCTAGAGCCGCCAAATTTGGTGCCAAGATTGGTGATGAAGAAACCCAAAAATTTTGGATGGCGGCCCCACCCATACCGCCCCCAGCCCCGCCTTCACCATATTCTACTAACTTTGAGCTAGAGTCACCAAATTTGGTATGAAGATAGCAATTAACATCATAAATAGATCTGCAGCTAAACTTTGGACGCCACGCCCCCCATACCAGACCCCAGCCCCTCTTCCACCATATTCTACTAAGTTTGAGATAAAGTCTCCAAATTCGGTTTGAGGATAGCTATTGACATGATACATAGATCTGTAGCAAAAATTTTGATGCCACGCCCCCATACCGCCCCAGCCCCTACCTTTAACAAACTTTGAGCTAGAGTCACCAAATTTGGAAGGAAGATAGCTTTTTGGCATCCCCATCTGCACCAGACAATCGTTGAGGCAGCGTACACCCCTGCCGTATCCACACACCATTGCAATCAGCTCTCTTTTAATCTGTTTATACTCGATACCGAAGGTAAAGAGTATATTGGGTTTGTGCAATGTCCGTCATGGTGTCTGTCCGTCTGTCCGTCTGACCGTCTGACCGTCTGTCCGTCTGTATGTTCGCAACTTTTTTCCACACCCTTCAAGTTAGAGACTTCAAACTTTGCAAATCTCTTTATCTATGGCATAGTAAATTAAAGTGTCAAGATTGGAGCTCTACGATAACTAGGGGGCTGGAAAATCGATAAACTCGATAACGCAAAATCGATAGATCCAGCTATTTCACAAGCCCTTACAGCTAGAACTACCAAATTTTGGGAGAAAATAGCTACTAACAATCCCCAAAAAACTGCATCAAAAATTTTGGAGCCACGCCCACCCATTCCGCCACCAGCCCCCCCGCAGTTTAACACTGAAAATGCCCATATCTTCTACAGTTTTTTAGCTAGACCTACCAAATTTGGTGCCAAGATAGGTGTTGACGATCCCCAACCAAATTCATAAAAACTTTGGATGCCACGCCCATCTATACTGCCCTATCCGCCTTCAACCACCCCAACGCTTCGCTAAAAACGGTAGTGCGTGTATCTTCCATAGAGTTTAAGCTAGAGTCACAAAATTTAGTAGGTAGATAACTGGTAACGACCCCCCAAAAACTGCATCAAAGTTTTGGAGCTCCACCTACCCATTCCGACACCAGCCCCCCCGCAGCTTAAAAACATAAATGCTTATAACTTTTACAGTTTTTGAGTTAGAGCCACCAAATTTTGGGCCAAGATAGGTATTAACGACCCACAAGCAAATTCATTAAAATTTTGGATTCCACGCCCATTCATACTTCCCTAGTCGCCCCCAACCTCCCCAACGCTTCGCTCAAAACGGTAATGCGTGTATCTTCCTTAGTGTTTGATCTAGAGTCTCCAAATTTGTGAGGAAGATTATTGGTATTGACCCGCAAAAAACTGCATCAAAGTTTTGGAGCCACGCCTACCCATTCCGCCCCCCTTGCGTTAAAAATCAAAATCGCCTATATCTTCTCCAATATTTGAACTAGAGCCACCAAATTTGATGCCATGATAGGTGATGTAGAATCCTTTAAAATTTGGATGCCAAACCCACCCAAGCCGCCGATGTAATTTTCCTATCTAGATTTAAATTTTCTATAAAAAGCCAAATTGTTATTCTTATCAAATACGGTGCAGCGCCATCTAGTTTGATCTTTTGCAGCCTATCAATCGATAAGTGAACACTTGTGTCCGTTTATTACGTAGATGGCGCTGCATGGTCGCTACTCTGAGTATATACGCAATTATCGTGATTGCGTAAAGATTAGCAAAATGTATACAGCTGACATATACTAATGACTATGTGCTGGGCGGTACACTTTTCTGATCACTATCGTTCTGTGAACATGTGTTTTTGCCATTCCTGCTTGATCGCTTACATACAAACACATGTCATATTGCACTCGTTTTGGCATATTTTTAAGCGTTGCCAGACAAGCTACACCTACGCATAAAAATGCAATGTATATGCTATGCTCGAAATGCGTAAGCGCCTCAACATTTTGCGCGAAATATTTTATTCTTATTTTTTGTTCTTGCACACTTTAAAAGGAACGTTTAAATCGAAGGCTACAAAACGCGCCAAATTTTGCGTCGCTAGAGTTGCCAGTAAAATAGAATTTGATTTGTTTGGCTGCTAAGCACACCAATACATAGAAATGCAACTCAAATGCTATACTCAAAGTGCGTTAGTCCCGTTACATTTGGCGCGTATTACTCTCTGCTCTCTTTTTCTCAATTTGAAACGAACGCTTTCATCAAAAGCATCAAAATATCAAAACGCAACATTTATATTTATTATTATTGTTTATATATTTTTGAAATAAAGTAACTTTTAATTCAATTAATATAACTTGCCTTATTTTACTGCAATAAACCTTAAATCAAACAATCGCGAGTGAATACAGTGCTCAGTGCCATTGTGTGTGCTTACATATGTACATACATATGTTGGTATACATATGTGTAGCGTAAAAACGTGCACACATATTAAGCGCAGCGGTCTGCTGCACCCGGTATTTAGTCAAGAAGTCTTTTTTAAGACTGTTTAATTAATTTGATTCTTAATTCCAATTAAATTTTAATAATTGTTTTGCTATTTGATTAATTTGGCAACGCGATTTAATCGATCGTTTCAAATTCTGCTTAATTTTAATAAATAGATAAAAAGATAAGTTAACATTTTATTCAAATTGACTTTTTCATTAACTCTTTGTATATTACTTTTATTTTATTACTTTTATTATATTACGCATTATATTATATTATATTAATATATTTCAAATTATTTAGCAATAGATTGGCAAGCGTGCCACCTAAACGTCGCAGTCCTGTGTTATATTTGAACACAAATATTTATCGGTATTTTTAAGCACAATAATTTGAATTATATTATTATATTATAACACATATAATATACATATTAAAATATAAGAAAAAAATATATTCATAGACATATTATTTCAATTTATTTACAAATATCGGTATAATCGATACATAAATAAACAAAAATATCGGTATAATCGATACATAAATAAACACAAATATCGGTTTAACCGATACATAAATAAACACAAATATCGGTATAATCAATTTTTAACTACACTTTCAAGTTAGCGGTTTTTGTTTTGTAAAATATCAAAAATAAATACAAACCAAAAATAAATTTAAAATGCCGCGCTTAACTAGGGTGACTGCATCACAAAGATTGCGTGCGCAGGCAATAAGAATAAGAGTTCGGCGAGATAATGTTATATAGTATACAGAAAGAGAATTAGTTTCAAATGCAGTATCCCAGAGAATTCGTCGAAATGACCCAGATTATAGAGTTGCTGAGCAATCAACTGACACCCTCCGAAGATTAGCTCGCAGGCAAGATACAGAAATAAGAAGAATCGAACAGAGACAAAATACAATAAACCACGCACGCAGGCGTACAAATATGCAAGTTCGGCAAGCCGAACAAGCGTTGGACAGTTCGCGCCGGGCAGATAGGAGAGTAAATGAGAATATTAGGAGTACCGAACAAGCGCAAAACACAGCTCAACGAGCACAAAGACGAACGAATAGACAAGTTCGGCAAGCCGAACAAGCGGTGGACAGTTCGCGCCGGGCAGATAGGAGAGTAAATGAGAATATTAGGAGTACCGAACAAGCGCAAAACACAGCTCAACGAGCACAAAGACGAACGAATAGACAAGTTCGGCAAGCCGAACAAGCGGTGGACAGTTCGCGCCGGGCAGATAGGAGAGTAAATGAGAACATTAGGAGTGCCGAACAAGCGCAAAACACAGCTCAACGAGCACAAAGACGAACGAATAGACAAGTTCGGCAAGCCGAACAAGCGGTGGACAGTTCGCGCCGGGCAGATAGGAGAGTAAATGAGAACATTAGGAGTGCCGAACAAGCGCAAAACACAGCTCAACGAGCACAAAGACGAACGAATAGACAAGTTCGGCAAGCCGAACAAGCGGTGGACAGTTCGCGCCGGGCAACTAGGAGGCATATCGACAATATAAGGACAAACGAACAGAGACAAAATACAACTCAACGAGCACAAAGACGGACCAACTTAGACATACGTCAGGGGGAACAAGTGTTGGACAGTTCGCGAAGGCGAACGCGTAGACAAAACGAACATAACAGACTTTTGGAACAGACTCGTAGAAGGCTAACTAGATCTCTACGCAGACAGGAGCTTGCGCTAAGTATCTTAATGCGAGAAAAAAATAGAGCTCAAAGAGCTCGGATACGCAGCAACCGTTTGCGTAGACTAGCTGAGCAGAGCAGAAATTCCGCTAATAGGCAAATTGCAAGAAGATTAGCTAGAGATGCAGACGCGCAAGAGTCTTTAATCAATTAGCCTAAAAAATAAGTGCTTTCAATAAATTAGTTAAACAAGGCCCTGACCAACTTTGCCTTTGCTGCAAGGGGCTTTGGTTTCCACATCAAGTGGACAAGATTAGATCACAATATATTGAAGAAAAGAATGAATATAGTGCACAGATTTTATTTTTATCGAGCGAATTTCCTTCCGAAGATAACACTTTCAAGTTTTGCAAGTCATGCAGTCGCACTATAAAATCAGGTAGGCTGCCAAAAAATTCCATTACTAATGGCCTAGATTTCCCAATCCTTCCGCAATGCTTAAGGGACTTGACACCCTTAGAAGAAAGACTTATTTCTCCACGTCTTCCATTTATGATAATAAAGTCATTAGGGCATGAGCGTCAAAATGCAATCAAAGGAGCTATTGTAAATGTTCCCATCCCCACCGCCAATGTCGTCACATCTCTCCCTAGAGCTTTTCATGAAGCTGAGGTTGTTCAGCTCCACCTCAAACGTAGATTGGAATATAACCATGATTTCATGGCTGAAACAATTAGACCTTCTAAAATAATTGAAGCCATGCGCTTTTTAGTTTCAACTGAGCTTTATCAGAAGCATAATATTTCTATTAATGAACAAATAATGTCCTCACTTTCAACTGCACCTAACAATATGCCATTCTTTGCAACTAATGAGGACAGAGTTTTGTTCGATCAAATCGCTTTAAATACTGAGAATCAGGAGGCCCAACAAGACATAGAAGAAGAGCAGCTAAATCCAGGTGGGCAAGAAACATTGTTAGACGAAATTCAAGCAGGTCAGGTGAACATGCAAAGAATTCAAATGGCGCCCGGCGAAGGCCTAAGACCCCTTGATATGATTGGAGATCAGGATGCAGAGGAATTGTCTTTTCCGACTATATTCGCTGGCAAAAAAGAATGTGTTCAGAAAGTTTCACTACTATTGTTAGGTCTGAGCTTAGAAATTACGATAGACGAGGTTGTAGAACCGATAAAATATTTTATAATTATAAAAAAATGGAAATGATCCACATTAGAAGTAATACTTCCATTTGCCTGCGAAAACACACTGCTCCTCGCTGCACAACTGTAGCCCATGCACTTAATTCTGATTTAGTAAATAATTTAATTCTTCATGACGAAGGCTATCGGGTTTTAAAAGGTATTCGCTCATCTCCAGCTCACTGGGAAACTGAGAAAAAAAAAGTAATGGCAATGATAAGACAATTTGATTTGCCAACCTTTTTTATCACACTGTCGGCTGCTGAAACTAGGTGGGGTGAACTGCTAGTTCTGTTGAAGCGAAATGTCGATAAGGAGCACATAACCGAAGAAAGTGCAGCGTCTTTGCAATTTGCAGAAAAAGCAAGGCTGATTAGAGCCGATCCGGTGACATGTGCTCGGTATTTCGACTTTCGTTATAGACAGATTTTAAAACTAATGAAAAAAGAGGGTGGGATTTTTGGATGTCATCCAGTTATCAAATATTATTGGCGAGTTGAATTCCAACAAAGAGGTTCCCCTCACATCCACGGTATGTTTTGGCTTAAAAGTGCCCCTAAAGTTAACTTAAAAGACGATGAAAGTAGAGACATGTCTATTCCACCCGTAATAGACTTTATCAACCAATTTGTCACTACAGATGTGACAAATGTTGATCTTAGCCAGTATATTGAATACCAAAAGCATAATCATGGGAGTTCATGCATGCGAGAAATAAGGGGGTCTCGCATATGCCGCTTTGGTATTCCATATCCTCCAAGGCCCCAAACAGAAATTTTATTTCCTTTGTCCGATAGTGATCTCGCTACTTCACATCGCAAAAATCTTCAATCAATTAATAACTTATTAAATTTTCCTTTTGATCGTGAAACATTGACAGCATTTGAATCTTTTAATGATTTCTTATCTCACGATCAAATAAACCTCACTTACGAGGAATATATAATGGCAATTAGGTCTGGTTTGAAGAAACCACAAATATTCCTAAAGCGTTCTTTTAACGCAATAAAAGTAAACGCCTACAATAAACATATTCTTGCAATGCAAAGAGCTAATATTGACATTCAATTTATATTAGATCCTTATGCATGTTGCAGTTATGTTGTTAATTACATAAATAAATCACAAAGGGGGATTTCTAAATTAATGCGCGATGCCGTGGATGAAATTAAACAGCGCCACAATTACACAATTAAGCAAAAGTTGCAACATATTGGGCATAAATTCATTTCTGGTACTGAGATTTCCGCTCAGGAAGCCGTGTACTGTTGTATGGGGTTGCGTATGTCCGAGACCAGTAATGGTGATGTTTATATAAACACAGTACTTCCCGAAAATAGAGTTAGAATGCTTCGGCCCAAGCAACAACTTCAAAATTTAGCTCAAAACTCGACAGACATTTTTACAGTTGGTCTGTTAGATCATTATGTGCAGCGGCCTTATGATCTTGAAAATATTTCCTTAGCTGATTTTGCCGCAAACTATAATTATAGCAAAACTTGTAGAGTTTCCCGCCAAAATATTGATAGCGACGATGATGAACAAAATGAGGTCGTGGGTTCCGAGTTTTTTCCGCTTTTAGATGGAAGTGGTTTTATTAAACGAAGGTCCAAGCCACGCATAATTAGATATAGGAATTTTGGCCTTCACAAGGATAGGCAAAACCACTTTAGAGAGTTAGTAATGTTGTTTTCACATTGGAGGCACGAGCAACGGGAATTAGTTGACATGAATTGTGAGGAGTATTACTGGGAACACGAGGACCGTATAAACAACGAACGTGACAACTACGACGTATTTAGAGAAAGACCCGCTTTGCTAGAAGACGCGCTTAGGGATGCTGTAGAGGGTGAGGGCATGGAAGAGAATTTAGAAAATCAAGTGGTTCTTGATGAAGAGTTTAGAGTTCTGGCTTTCCCAGAGATAAGTTCTCAATTGAATGTCCTAAATTTGAATGCAAATGATGACACCGCAGAAGAAACATATAACGTCCGGCTTATTAAGCTTCCTCCACTAATTTCCCCAGAAAATTTAGCAGATCTCGTAAAATCATTAAATTTGAAGCAAAAAACTTATTTTTCCCATGTTCTTCATAACGTTAATATGAAGAACGTTTTCCATGAGTTTGTTGGTGGGGGCGCTGGCGTTGGGAAGAGTCGTCTTATATCAGCACCTTACCAGTCTTTAACTTCATTTTATAATAATAAACCCGGGTGTGATCCAACTTCGGCAAAAGTCATATTGTGTGCTCCAACTGGTAAAGCTGCTTTTGGAATCAATGGTTCCACACTTCATACCATGTTTTCTCTTCCCATTAACCAGTCTGGGTCCGCTTATAAGGAATTGGGTGCAGATTTGCTAAACAGTCGTCGATCAACTCTTATTGATCTTAAAGTTTTAATCATTGATCTAAATGGTAGGATCAAAGATGTTTTCATTTATAGACTCCCGTCTAAAGCAAATTTTTAATAGCCGCGAATCTCCATTTGGAGGAATTTCAGTGATCGTTTTCGGCGATCTTAGACAACTACGTCCGATAGGAGATAGATGGATATTTCAATCTACTTCAGAGTCGCATAACCCTTATAGTGCCTTATTTGGGTCTTCTCTTTGGGGATGCTTTAAGTTTTTTGAACTTACAGAGATAACGCGGCAGCGAAATGATCAACCTTTCGCAATAGCTCTCAATAATATGGCATCTGGTCAAATGTCAACAGAGGACGTAGATTTATTTAAAAACAGGATTTGTAGAGTTGACCAAGTTCCAGATGATGTTATTCATCTTTTTGAAACCAACGCCGAAGTTAATAGATTCAACACAACAAAGCTTAACTCAATTAATACTGACCAACATATTTCTAATGCTAGAGATTTTGTAAAAGCCGCACATATTAATGCCTCCGCCAAGAGTCGAATTCTTGAGTCTGTTCAGGATTTTAAAACTGCCCAAACCCAGGAATTACCCTATTCTCTTATTTTGAAGACCACAGCAAAGTATATGGTGACGGCTAACGTAGACACTGCTGATGGGTTAGTTAATGGAGCAACAGGAACTTTAATGGAAATAGGATTCAGATCAGCCACACCATCAATTTTGTGGATAAAGTTTTTAGAAGAAAGTGTAGGAGTTAATGCTCGAGCTAAATGCTCACATCGTCAAGAAACTTCTTGGACTCCAGTTCAGAAGACTATTAAAAGTTTTCAATATCATTCTAACGAGCAAGTAACTATTGACCGCGAACAATTTCCTGTAGTACCGGCAGAAGCAATTACAATTTATAAGAGTCAGGGTGCAACATATAACAAAAAGGTTGTCCACACTTGTAGCAAAATGCGCCGAGAAGCATTATATGTTGCTTGTAGTAGAGCAACCAATGCGTCTGGTTTATTCATAGTCGGTGAATTTTATCCACCAAAACCTGATGCAGGCTCGGCTGTAAATCAGGAACTTCAAACTTTACGCTCCGAAAAACTACTTAAGACGCATTTCGATATATTACTTAACTCTTCTAAATTTAATTTAATTTACCATAATACGGAAAGCCTGCATTGCCATTTTAGTGATATTTCGTCCGATCAACTTATGTTAAAATCTTCTATTCTATGTTTTGTTGAGGCTTCCACATACTCACACGAAACATATGAGCTAAATGACTTTTCAACAGTCGTGCGACTAGATTGCACACCTAATGCAAGAAATCGACCTAAAAGAGGAATTATTGTTTTTATTAAAAATGAATTATACCGTCACGTAAGTCTTTGTTCGACATGTCAGAATTTTTCGGGGTCACATGTCTTTGAGTACGCTTTGTTTAAATACAAGTCCTTGGGGGTTTTGATAGTATACAGAAGTCCGTCTTATCCATTGCGCAAATTTGAAACAGAATTTGAGAATTTATTTAACCAATTCACTTTTTTAAATAGAAACACATTAATTTTGGGGGATTTTAACATATGTCTGCGAGCTCAGTCTGATAGTGGTAGTAGGGCCTACAACTTTTTACGCTCAATCAATTATAATTCACTTCTTGAATTAAATTTACCAACCACTAAGTCCGATACCCATATTGACTGGGCATTTTCTAATATTTCTAATGCGAGGGTCAGCGCGCAAACTTATGAGACAATATATAGCCATCATAGCGGGATTTTGTTAAACCTTGAAAACATTTTGATTGAATAGTAATTGTTTGTGTTTATATTTATGTTTGGTATTTTATTGATTAATATATATTTATATTATTTATTCACTTTTTCTGATTTTAATTTATTTTATTTTATTACGTATTTATTTATTTTTTTTGCATAAGTATATATTTGTTAAAAATTAAAAAAAAAGGACTAAGGTAGTTTTAAGTGGGGAACATGGAAATGATTTTTGATAAATTATTTCAAGTCAACTCGAAGGCTCTAAATTACATAAGAGCCCCATTACAGTCGTGATGGCCTCCACGTGGTGTTTCCTGGGTACCGATTGAAATTATTGATCGGGAGCTAATTCGAGCGGCGAAATTATTTTAGTTTTATATATAATTACGCTATACATAATTCTAGATAAGTTTTGAAGTTCTAACCAAAAAAAAAAAAACATATTACGTAGCTACGCCTGTTCTGGTATCGAGTATTTTCGCAGTCGGTTACGTCCGACTGCAACGTTTTTACTTGTTAACTTGTTGGGCGAACAAATCGGTGAAACTAAAAACTTGCTGCCTTAACGCTCACTTATACACCAAATTCGCTTTGACTCCTGCTGCATTCAGCTAGCAAGGCAGCAAGGAATCCTGCAAGTATGTCAGGTCAAAGTTGGCAGTTGAGCAACTTGAGTTTAAAGTTGCGCTAGAATTTTGGCCAGTTTGAAAAAATATTAACTATTATTATTACCAACAGTGAGTTCTAACTTAATTCCTACAACCAGCAAGCAGCTAAATCGCTGAAAATGGCCCTGAGAAAATGCAACTCAAACGGTGAGCACTTCAAATTTGTTGCTAATGTACCACTTTCAGTGTGGAACTTTGAACAAATTGAGCCTTTATGGGGCAATTATGTATTTAATTGACATAATGGCAGATCTTTCGAAATAAATATTCAGTCCATCGAATCTAAAAGTTGCTCAAAATCAAACTCTTTAAGCAATTTAGTTTAAACTATCAAATATCAAGAGGACATTTCGGTTCGATATGCAAATTTACTCATACATATGTTTGGGGATATTGATTTGGTTGGTTGGTGGGGGGCATAGGGATTGATAGTGGTTGGACTCACCTGACTTTCGGTAATGCTGACGCCACGCTTTTCATATTTACTGCTTTGTTTTCGTGACAAGGACGTGGAGCTGCTGCCCCCAGCTGGAGACGAGGATCCAGCTGCCACCGATGAGGCCGGCAGTTGGTGAAAGTGTTGAGAATGTGGATGCGGATGGATGATACGTGAGGATGATGATGATGGTTAATGCTGTTGTTCATGCCCATACTATTCTCTGGGCCAGATTGATGATGATGTTGTTGTTGGTGCTGGTGATGTTGGGTCACATGTGGACTCAGGCCACGTGAGCTGCGCCACAATGCGATGGCTATTTTACTATAGAGCACCTGGAAATAGAATTATGTGATACAAACTAAGAAATTGTGTATTTTAATACAACCGGAAATTCCATTAACCTTTTATACACAATTAGTTTGCAAAAATTTGTTAATTTTTTCATATATTTTTACAAGAATTAAACATAATATATACTAGAACTTTGTTGTTTGATATCAGAGCTTAAAAGTAAAAACATTTTTCAGTCGAATGAACTGTTGAATTTAAATCAAGCCGCATTTATCAATAATTTTAAGCAAGATTGATCAGCCTAAAGCTCGAAAAGTTCTATTGGCTAAACGAAGAGAAGTACATGGCTTAGTTGACCTGGCTATTGTAACCTGTTCTAATACAACTTACGAAAATACCAAATATATTTAAAGGGTTCCGGGTATAAATATATACATGAATTGTACTCACCGTCATTACCAGCAGAGGCATCACATAGAGCAGAACAAAATTAATCATGTCAAGCAATTTGGATTTGAACATTTCACGATCAAGCACACAGATCTCCTCTTCCTGACCATCCTCAGTGTGTATGTTCTTGAAGGTCTTGCTGAAAACAAACTTGGGCGTTGAGTAGACAGCCGATGTTATCCACACAGTGACAATGACCATCTGTAGGAGTTAAATTGTCTCAGTTAGACAAGTGAATATTCAAACCCGCAACTTAGCTTTTCATAAACTTCCTGCTCTTAAATTCAGTTCTTATACCAATCTGGCCCTATGGTTCCCAGTTGTGGAAGAACGCCATAAACAGCTACATCGACATTAAACTATATTTTCACATTAATTAAGTGCAGACTGTTATAAGTTAATAATAAATAAACAAAATTTCTATCACAAAAAATTAATTATTATGTTGGACAATACTTTTTGGCACAATTTGTAATTGCAGCAAACAACAACTTGGGAAGCTCAGATTGAAAACGTGAAGAATAAGTTTCAATACTCAATCCAAAGATTTGTGCTTTTATTAAGTGCTGTCCCTTCTTTAACATTTGCTCTAAGTAATAAAGTTTAATACCAATTTTGTTTTCCCCTTCTTTATTTTGTTATATCAACGATTTAAAACGCCATCGCTGACGTATTCCGAAACACGATGATGAACTCTTTCCGACAATTCGTGTAATTTGTGTCAGCCGAATAGTCATTAGTAGTTTATTCAGTTCATTTATTTTGATTCATTTTGTATTCTACTATTTTACAAATTTCAATATTAAGTTCACTAATGCGTTGGTCGAGTCGTTATAACTAAGAGATACTCCGTATTCGTCCACCAAGCATTTTGTTTATTCATTAATCAATTTAAATTCATGGTAGATGAGGAGTTACGATAACTTACCCTTAATCGTGCCGTAGTTAGGATTTGCTTGCAAGTTATTGGATGGCCAATTGCAAAGTATCGTTCCATACAGATGACGACCAAGATGAAAATTGATGCCGTATAGCTAAGCGAGTGAACAAATTGATACATGCGACAGAGGAACTCGCCAAAGACCCAACTGCAAAAAATATTGATTTACAGAAAATATAAGGATTTCATAATTCAAAATATTTTGTATATATATTTTGAATTTGGATCTATATAATTTACTAAAAATGCCATCAAAAAATCAGCCAAACCAAATTCGAATTACTTTGCTTTTTGCAAAAATCATATACAAATGGTAGGTGGTGGGACGTTCAGGACGCAAGGAAACATCGATTACTAATACCCCGATTCCACTACAAGCCGGATGCAAGTATGTAATTGGAACTCGGCAATGTTGCTTTCGTTTGTATAAGATTCCCCTATGCACAATGAGAATCTTGTTCAAATTTCCCCGTTGGTCGGTTGCATTTCCCAGTTGGTCGAAGACCGATCAACTGGGAGAAGCAGGCGATGTTAGAATTTAACATTACAGAGCACTGAACAGCACTTTTACATAGTCGATAGTATGAAATTTCCTATCGATACTTGGTTTAAACAGTGCCAATTTGGGTAAAACAGCTGTTCATCACGTGCATTAAAAACAAAACAAAACAAACTGAATTCAAATAGATTTTGAATATTGTAAAGGTAAGTTCAATTTCATTCATATTGAATTGAATAACTAATTATTAAATCATTAATAGATGGCAGCAGTCAAAACGGCAATAAAGTGGGATGAGGCATCAGAGTCTTTGCTGATTGAGTTGTGGGAGGAGAGTATGGACGCGCTGAGATCGCAACAGCGCAACTCCCACATTTATGCGCGAATTGCAGAGTCAATTAAAGTGGACGGAAATAAAGAAGTCACTGGAAAGGAGGTCAAAACAAAAATTGACAATATGTGTCGCAAATTTAGGTAAGTAAATAGTACCTATTGCGTAAACGTACATAAAACTTATTAATTTTTTAAACAGGATGGAGATAAAAATGACTGGGATATCTGGTGGCGCTCCATCAAAATGGAAATATTTTAATCGGCTCAACAGGTTCTTGGGGAGCGTGAAATCAATAAACCCAGTAGCGTTTGAGAGCACCGGAGATGATGGTGAAGGACAGGAGCCACCTGACATCTCTGGTGTTTCAACTTTGCGGCGGTCAGAATCGTTTGGGTCGAGCCTATCCATAGGTGACGACCGATCATGTTCGCGTGATTGTAGCCGTACGCCTAGTGCAGCAGATACACCACCATACAAAAGGCGCAAGATGCAGGCAGAGGCAGATCTTCATGCTGAGCTCTTGGAGCAAAATCGTCAACGCAATGAGACGTTAGTAAGCATTGCTGAATCGCAGCTCAAAGCGATTGAAGGACTCACAAAAGTGATGGAAAATATCGCTGAATCAACAGCGAAATTTCAAGAAGAAATTTTAAAAAAATTATAAAAAAAAAATAAAGAGATAAAATATTTAAAAAAAAACAGTCTTGTTTTAAAAATTTATAGTATTGTTTTATTCTGCATTATTTTGTAGCGATGTTAATATCGCACGACGAATTGACTCAGCTGGTGGATAACGATCGTGGAGTGTAGTGCTGTGCTCTGGCTGCTCGTGTGTGTTGTCAGCTTCAAACCAACTCTCCGATACTACACTATTATTTTCATTTAAGAAGTTGTGCAGTATGCAGCACGCCATAACAATATTGGGTAGTTTATCGCATCTATTATCCAGACCTTTTCCGACTCTGCGAAAGCGTGCCTTTAGCTGTCCAAAAGCATTTTCGACCACTCTTCTCGCTTTCGACAACGCATAATTAAATTTCTTTTGGCCATCCTCTGCTGACACACAAAACGGGTAAGGCTTCATAAGCGTGGTCGAGAACTTAAATGCAGAGTCTCCCAAAAGAACGACCGGCACGTTGACTCCACCAATAAGCTTTGCATTATCTCTGAAAAGTGTCGTTGTGTCCACCATCTTTTTTAAGCCACTTGCCTCATACACATGCGAATCATGGCAACGACCTGGGCAACCCACACTGACATACATAAATCTATATCAGTAGTCAACTAAAGCAAATAAAATGGTCGAGTACCATCCTTTGTAATTATGGTAGTCGACAGCCTCACTTGCAGTGGGATGAATTTCTATATGGCTCCCATCTACAAAATAATGTTGTTATTATTTCTGTGCTTGGTTATAAATAAACAAAACTCACCAATAGCCCCAAAGCACTGCGGAAATCCAAGCTTTTCGAACCCTTTTACACACTCTTCTATCTTTGCCTGAGTAATGAAATTACGAGGCAAGAACTCCGCTTTCAGTGCATTGTACACTTCGCTGCAAAACTCATGGAGAATCTTTCCAACCATTGAAGGCGATACTCCAAATAGCCTGCTCACGACACGGTACTCTGCTGAGGAGCCAAGTGCGTAAAGGGCGATGGCTATGCGCTTATCGAGTGGAATTGCTTTCCGAAACGAAGTGTCTTGCCTGGATATTTTGTGAATACGCCTAACCAGAATATCAAAGCTGGACCTCTCCATGCGAAAGCTTTCTTTAAAAAACGCATCTGAGTTTGCTGGCACATCGTGCTCCCAGAACATTCCATGTCGTTCCTATATTATGTTATACTTAATTAAAACTTTGTTATAGTTATTCAAACTATTACTTACGAATTTCCACTTTATAGGCGAAGCGCGTTGTTTTTGCTGATCTACTGGTGGCATTGAAGTGTCATCAAATGACTTCGCCAACTCAATGCTTGAGCTATTTGTCAGCTTAAAACATGTCTGCACAACCTGGGACATTTGCAAAACCATGTTCGCATTATGCCCACAAATTAAAGATATAATTTAAGCTTTTTTGGCTTCACTAATTTTATTTGTCTTCGGGCTCATTTTTGTTTTCAATTAAATACATACAAATAATACAAAAACAGCTGTCAGCTGACACTTAACAGACCCCTGTTAAAACAGGATGTCGGATGAATTGGATTTGTAGTGGAATCACCTACATTCCCGACTTGCTGTTAATGACGGATGCAACCTAATGGAATTAGGGTATAAGGCACGCCAACCGCAAGCTGATGCCTTTGTATTTGGTGTTGCATTTGTATTTGGTGTTGTAAGAGATTTGTTTATGCATTGTTTGGTATGAAATTTCAGACATGAAGCACAATGTGCCTTCTGGATTATAACGTAATTATATTTTGTGTGGCCTGCGATGATGGAAAGCGATGAGACTTGGGATAGGTGGAATGTGATGCTAGAGAAAATTTTTGAGCTTTTGTGGTTTGATTGAACGTACAATTTTTGTACTTGAATATGTGTTACCTTAATTTTTATTACAATGTACAGTGCCGCTCAACTAAATAGGTTTGAAAAATTTTGCTCACATTATGTTTCCTATCTTTGTTCCTACTGCAATTTTTTTCATCAGTCTTGTTTCTTTTGAAACTTCATTTGTTTACTCATAATTTGCCTAAGAACAGTAACGGGATTTCTGCACCGGTAAATTACTATTTTGCTTTCATCGTGAAATTCGCCAAATGTGTGGTCTATTTTTGGCTCATCTGAATAGGTTTAACAACTTTATCTTCAGAATGTAATTGACTGTGTGCTGTAAACGAGTTAATTTTTTTTGTGTTCTAAAATTTAAACCAATTACTGTCAGTTTTTACGTAAATGGGTCGCGGAAAACCTTTAACTGATTTTGAAAAGGGTCGAATAAAAAGCTATATTGAATGTGGCCTAAAACACGATGAAACAGCCAAAAAGATTGGTCGAAGTCAAAACGTTGTAAGCAATTTTCTTCGTAATGAAGCAGAATACGGAAAAAACATGAAAGGAGGAAGAAAATATGCAACAACGGCATCAGAAAAACGACTTATCGTTCGAACTGCCTCGAATTCCCGCCTCTCTGCCAGTAAAATTAGGGAAGAATGCGGCGTAAATGCTAGTTTGGCAACGGTAAAACGAATTATTCGGAGTGCCGAACACTTGAAAAGATTGAAAATAAAGAAAAAACCACCTCTCAATGATGCACGTAAGGAAGCACGGCTTCGATTTGCCCGAGAGCATATGACTTGGAACAAAGAATGGACAACCGTGGTCTTCTCCGACGAAAAAAAGTTCAACCTCGATGGGCCAGATGGATACAATTACTATTTCCACGATATGCGAAAGGAGGAGTGCTTTTTAAGTCGTCATCACAGCTGTGCAGGTGGCGTAATGGTGTGGGGAGCAGTATCGTATTATGGTACCTGTGAGCTTCAGTTTGTTACTTCGAGGATGAATGCGAATGTTTACAAGACTGTGCTCCAAAATGCTTTTCCCAAGTTTTCGGATATTTATGGTCGCATTCCATGGACATTCCAACATGATAACGCCCCCATCCATACAGCCCGGGTTGTAAAACAGTGGATTAAGGACCAAAATGTAAATTTACTCGAGTGGCCGCCATACTCTCCAGACATAAATATTATTGAGAACATTTGGGGTCTTTTGTCAAGGAGAGTATACGAAGGGGGGAGACAATTTCAAGACTCTGCCAACCTGGTTGAAGCGATTAAAAAGGCCTGGTCAACAATTTCACTAAGTGAAATAAAAAATTATTACGACTCCTTATCCAATCGAATTTTCGAAGTGATTAAGAGTAAGGGTGGCCACACTAAATACTAAAAATTACTAGAATAGTACGTCTTAATGTTTAAGTTAAAAATTGCCTTAAAATGTTGCCTTACATCATTGATTTAACTAGTTTTAGTAGTTAAACCTATTCAGTTGAGCCAAAAAATATGAAGATTCTTTGTTATGTTTTTGGAAAAAAAAATATATATATATAAATATTAAAATTACAAAAATGAAACTTTACAATATCATTTATAATTGATTGTTTTATTTAAGAAAACTTATTTGGTCAAAATCGTAGTGCTCGTTATAGAGATATTACATCACAAACCTAAAAATATTGTCAAACCTATTTAGTTGAGCGGCACTGTATTACAAACCTAAGCAAATGCTTGGGGTATATTCGACAGGTGCAGAATATAATCAATGTTTAGGTAGTTAAGCATGCATAAGCGCAAAAAGCTTTTTGTCAATGTTCGTGCCTAAAAGTAGGCAAAAATAAACATGAACTGCCGGTGTTATTTTTCGCGGCTCTCAATGCTTACTCCTGCAACATATGTTCAACTTCCCAAATCCTAAGAGTTCAACAGGAACAATTAGCAAGTACATATCTACACACAAGAGGCAGAAAGAAAACTTGTCGCGCCACCCCTCTACAACAGTAATTCTTAATGTTTTTTTAACACTAAATGCCTTTCTTAAGGACATTTAAAGTTTGTGAGGTAAGCTAATAGATTTCTGAACAATACTTCAGGTTCGTTTTCTATGATATGGTCAAGTTGTTTACGATATGGTCAAGTTCTGCATAAACTGATTAGATTATGAGTTTAAATAAGTCAAATTTATTTTGAACAGCGATTAGTGTTATTTTGTTTTGATTCATAACAAAAACTTTCTCATTTGATTTGTGTGAAAGTAAATGCCATCATTATGATGAATACACATTTGTTAAAATTTGTTAGTAGTTTGCTACCAACTGATATTTGACTCATTCAACTAGAACGCAAACGAGCGTACAACCCGAAATAACAAAAAAAATAAAAACTTTTTCACTATTCTATTCTCTTTTTACTTTGCTTTATTATTTTTCAATTCGTGTGTCACCGCCTCTATGTCGATGTCTGTTACCCCTAAATAAATGGAAATGCAAGTGGATATAAATGAAAGCCGTCATATTCTTATGATATGTGTCCAACAATTGAATAGAATTTGCAGCCAGTTAAGCTAATTGCCCAAACTTTCCGACTTTGATAACAGAAAAAAGTTTGTGTATTGGCCCATGATATATATGAATGCAGAGATGATAGCAAATAGTACTTTACTACATAATACCTTGTTCTGCCGGCTGTCTATTGACAATAAATACAATTTTTTGTTTTTTATTAAAAGTCATACCAATATCATGAATTATTTGGTGAAACAAAATTTAATTGAAGTTTTTTTCATCTAAAAGCTAATAAATAAAAATAACTATGTATTCAATTTACTTGAAAAAATTTTGATTAAAATAAAAAATCAGTTTCCTTTATGATATCTTATATATATAAAATTCTTGTGTCACGGGGCGCGTAATTTAACTCCTACGAAACGGCTCGACAGATTTTTATGAAATTTTATATGCGTATTCAGTAGTGCTGAGAATCGGCTAACATTAATTTTTCATCACCCTTTAAGTTAAAGGTGGTCCATCCCTAATTGGTTTGTTTGTAAATGCCTATTTGAATATTTAACAAATGAGTTCAATAAATGGCTGATCATTATGTTAACAAGGATTTTGCTGTTAAATTGAAACTTTTTTTGGATGGGGACTGTGCTGTGAAATTGAAACTTTTCGTATACAAACTTTTTTTGAATCATATTGTCAAACGCATTTACATAAACTTAAAGATTTGATCTGTTAAAGAAAATATGACACGAGCCAGACGAGCAAATATAGGTCGGTGAACGCGTAATGCAAATGATGTGGCATTACTAAGACAATCACAGACTGCTGATGAACGCGCACAAGCTAATGCAAGGCAGCGTGAACGTAATGCACGAAATAGATCTGTAAACCTCTCTTCCTTCAGTTTTTGGTGGACATGTATGTTAAAGTGGAGAGTGAGCGCTTAAGGTTTGTTGCTTCTAAACCAAAAAAAAAATGCGAGCAGAAAACTATATACATAAACAAGACGCTATCACGAATGATGCTGAATTAGATCCAAACAATTTAGCTCAAATGGTAACACTCCCGGCGTACTTTGTAGGAATCTCGAGATATCTACATGAGTACACGCAGGTTGCGCTCATCACTGCGTAACTATGGGAGGCTTAATCTACAATGGCATGTAATCCCGTTTGGCCAGATATTACTAAAGAGCTCATTCCAGGTCAAAATTCAACATAAAGACTTGACTTTGAGAATCATGATCACCGAGAGTATCATATTATCTTTATTCATAGAGTAGAAGTCAAAAGCACCACAGAGTCCATTTGTATCAATATATAATTCACTTCAATTATTAATTACAATTATTAGCCAGCTGTTGTTAACATATTTTTAGGCAGAGACGGTACAGTTCAATATTGTTTCAGTTTTTAGTTGACTTATAATTAAAATATTGTACAAAACAAACAATTTAATATTATCAAAACTAAATTGCTCGGTAAATTTGTTAGTCGATTTGGGAAGCCTTAGTGAAACGGAGTGCTTAGCCTTTTGAACATTTTGTTCGGCTTTGTTCATTTTGTTCATTTTCAGAATTGGTCGAATTAACCAAGTAAGTTTCCTTCGAAACTTTATGTTTTTTTGTGTATGCCTGCAAACAATGCACTCGTGGATTTAAGAAAGAAATTAAAAAAAAAAAAAAAATATGAAATAAAATAAAGTTCATAAATAAAATATTTTGTCTCCTGCTGTTAGTTGGGTAATGCATAAATGAAGTAAAATTTATGCTCTTTTAGCTGAGCTCTAATTAATGTTTTTCAGGTTATTACCTTAAAAGCAGCAGTGGGCAATTTGTCTACTTGCACGCATGCCAAACCGCAATTTGTACAAGCCGAGCAAATATATCATATGTTAATTTTTATAATTATGCTGGACAGTTTTATAAGAAGCTCTTGCTCTTGCTTTTGCCTAATGCCTAATAAAAATGGAAATTAAAGTTAGTTTATTTATTTATTAAAACATATTGTTATATAATATATTGTTTGTGCCGATTGAATGGACCAAAAGCTCAAACAGCCCATGGTTTGGTTATCGTTCGTTAGCCATAACCCCAATCTAAAACATTTTGCGACAGCATTCGCTTGGGGCTTCAGTAACAAGCCAGTTCTGGCCACAATCGTTAGCCAAGCGCGTTCCGCGCTATGAAATGTATTTGCATAGGTTGAAATTCGCCTCGCTAGCAGCGGTTCTGTGTATGGCCAGGAGACCTGATTGGATGTGTGTGCTTGTGGGTGTTAAAGCCTGGAATCATTGTGGCTTAAGTAAACTCTTCTACAAGCATTCAAAAGGGAAATAAAGCAACGAGGGACATGTATAGAGAGGGAGAGAGAGTGAACTAGAAAGGAGATGTTAAAACTCAGAAAAATCTTATTAAGTAGTAGCAGAATGGGTGAAGGCCTGGTCGCGTGCATGAATTCAATTAAAACTTTTTGATAGGCTTATGAGCGGGTCTTCTATTGCATTCTTTTTGCATGTTGCCTTACCAGTAAGTATCACCAGGACATCATATCACGGATATCAAATCAAATTCCCTCGCTTAGTGTTATACAACGGAGAGATTGAGATAAGGAATTGTATTAATGATAGGCACAAAATCGGTAAGATCTTAAGGTCTTAAATAATGCACGCTTTCTTTGGATACCTAGCATTACCTTTTAAAAAAAAAATATATAAAAATAAGGTGATAGGTAACTAGCCTTTGTTGTTTGCTAGGAAGCCTTGTCAAATACCAAAATTAATAAACTACTTTAAAATATTTTTTTAGACCTTAAGCTCATCTTTAAATGTGGCAAATTGAAGAAATCTTTGGCAATCTTAAGATAAAAAGTGCGATGAAGCGCAAAATGTAAATAGTCAAAACTTAAGTTAAACCAAACGAAGCAATCCACACAACGCAATGTAAATGCTACAGGTTGTGGAAATTGGCTGAGTAAGGAATGGTTGAATTCTTGATTTTTGTTTTTTCTTTCTTTGATCTTTATGGTTATGATGTGCTTATATTTACAACACACTACAGAAAAAATAAACTCATTGATGTTTATTGAAGATTTTATTTCTATTGTGAAATAATATTAATATTTCCATGGAATTATTATTATTAGAATTCATCATTTAGAAAGAGAATACATCCCATTTTTTCCCCTTTTCCAATATATTTGTGTTCCTTTGATGTGTAATTAAATCAATATAAACTTTCACATTGTGAACATCAAACTGAAGTTTATTAGCCAGGCTAAATTGACTTTACTTAAAGAGCAGCACAGTTTTAGGCTGTTTAAATTTCTTTAATGATTCGATGTGTTTAAAATCGAGGCAATATTTTATGCAACATTCAAACGTTTGTTCCCCTTACGTATCGCGTTACCTTAAAAGTTCTGAGCAGCGAACAGCAGCTGTTGATTCTTATCATTGCCAATATATAACATATAACAATAAGTATTTTATAGTTGATTTTTGTTTACTGTTTCCGTACGCAGGCAGTTTTCTTTTACGTTTCCAACGTTTATAGAGAGAATACTGAAAAACAGTTTAATAAGATTCACTTGAACAGAGCAACTACTGCTGAACTCTGATAACTGTGGGGCCTTTTGCCGTACATCCAAAAATGAACCAGTGTTGGAGCCGCGACACCCTTTAGTATGAATAAATGTTTCTTTGTTTTTTCGTGATAATTACAACATTTGTTTGCTGCGTTTTTTAATTCACAAAATAAAAACAAGTAGCAACGTTGCAGTCGGACGCACCCGACTGCGGTATACTCGATACCAGTAGTAAAACAGATTAAAAGAGAGCTGATTGCAATGGTGTGTGGATACGGCAGTGGTGTACGCTGCCTGAAAGATTGTCTGGTCCAAATTTGGTGGCTCTAGCTCAAAGTTAGAAGAATAAGGTGGATGGTAGGCTTGGGTGGTATTGTGGAGGGGGGGGGGGGGGGGGTGGCGTGACATTAAAATTTTAGCTGAAGATCTGTGTATGATGTCAATTGCTATCCTTATACCAAATTTGGTGACTCTAGCTCAAAAATAGTAAAATATGGGAGAAGGGGGGCTGGAGGTGGTAAGGGGGGGCGTGGCATCCAAACTTTTGCTGCAGATCTATTTATGATGTCAATAGCTATTCTCAAACCGAATTTGGTGACTCTAGCTCAAAGTTAGTAGAATTTGGTAGAAGGGTGGCTGGGTGCTGGGGGCTGGTATGGGGGGGTTGGCATCAAAATTTTAGCTGAAGATCTGTGTATGATGTCAATTGCTATCCTCATACCAAATTTGGTGACTCTAGCTCAAAAATAGTAAAATTTGGTGGAAGGGGGGATGGGGTTGGTAAGGGGGGGCGTGGCATCCAAACTTTTGCTGGAGATCTATTTATGATGTCAATAGCTATTCTCAATCCGAATTTGGTGACTCTAGCTCAAAGTTAGTAGAATTTGGTAGAAGGGGGGCTGGGTGCTGGGGGCTGGTATGGGGGGGCGTGGCGTCCAAAGTTTTGCTGCAGATCTGTTTATGATGTTAATTGCTATCCTCATACCAAATTTGGTGGCTCTAGCTCAAAGTTAGTAGAATATGGTGGAAGGGGGGCTGGGGGCGGTATGGGTGGGGGGCACCATCCACATTTTTTGGGTTTCTTCATCACCTATCTTGGCACCAAATTTGGCGGCTCTAGCTCAAAATATGTGGAAAATATAGGCGTTTTTGATTTCAAAATGCAGGGGGCTCGTGATCAGGGGGGGCGTGGCTCCAAAACTTTCATGCAGTTTTTTGGGGATTGTTATTAGCTATCTTCCTACCAAATTTGGTGACTCTAGCCTTAACGCTTTGGAAAATACACGCATTCCCGTTTTTAGTGAAGCATTGGGGCGGTTTGGGGCAGCTTGGTCAGTATGGATTGGCGTGGCATCCAAAAATTTTATGCATTTATTTTGGGACTATAATCACCTATTTTGGCACAAAATTTGGTGGCTCTAACTCAAAAACTGTAAAAGATATAAGCATTTCTGTTTTTCAACTGCGGGGGGGCTGGGGGCGGAATGGGTGGGTGGGGCTCCAAAATTTTTGATGCAGTTTTTTGAAGATTGTTAGTAGCTATTTTCTCCCCAAATTTGGTAGTTCTAGCTGTAAGGGCTTGCGAAATAGCTGGATCTATCGATTTTGCGTTATCCAGTTTATCGATTTGCCAGCCCCCTAGTTATCGTAGAACTCCAATCTTGACACTTTAATTTACTATGCCATAGATAAAGGGGTTTGCAAAGTTTGAAGTCTCTAACTTGAAGGGTGTGGAAAAAAGTTGCGAACATACAGACGGACAGACGGACAGACGGACAGACGGACGGACGGACAGACACCATGACGGACATTGCACAAACCCAATATACTCTTTACCTTCGGTATCGAGTATAAAAATTCTAATTACTTACAGAGAAAGAAAATGTAAATCATAGTCATGAACACCTTGAAGATAGAATTAAAAACTTGAAGGTAACTTTAAATTTTAACGGTATTATAAATTAACAAGTAGAAACGTTGCAGTCGGACGCACCCGACTGCGGTATACTCGATACCAGTAGTAAAACAGATTAAAAGAGAGAGCTGATTGCAATGGTGTGTGGATACGGCAGGGGTGTATGCTGCTGCAGGGGTGTATGCTGCCTCAAAGATTGTCTGGTGCAGATGGGGATGCCAAAAATCTATCTTCGGGCGTGGCTCCAAAATTTTTGATGCAGTTTTTTGAAGATTGTTAGTAGCTATTTTCTCCCCAAATTTGGTAGTTCTAGCTGTAAGGGCTTGCGAAATAGCTGGATCTATCGATTTTGCGTTATCGAGTTTATCGATTTGCCAGCCCCCTAGTTATCGTAGAACTCCAATCTTGACACTTTAATTTACTATGCCATAGATAAAGGGGTTTGCAAAGTTTGAAGTCTCTAACTTGAAGGGTGTGGAAAAAAGTTGCGAACATACAGACGGACAGACGGACAGACGGACAGACGGACGGACGGACAGACACCATGACGGACATTGCACAAACCCAATATACTCTTTACCTTCGGTATCGAGTATAAAAATTCTAATTACTTACAGAGAAAGAAAATGTAAATCATAGTCATGAACACCTTGAAGATAGAATTAAAAACTTGAAGGTAACTTTAAATTTTAACGGTATTATAAATTAACAAGTAGAAACGTTGCAGTCGGACGCACCCGACTGCGGTATACTCGATACCAGTAGTAAAACAGATTAAAAGAGAGAGCTGATTGCAATGGTGTGTGGATACGGCAGGGGTGTATGCTGCTGCAGGGGTGTATGCTGCCTCAAAGATTGTCTGGTGCAGATGGGGATGCCAAAAATCTATCTTCCTTCCAAATTTGGTGATTCTAGCTCAAAGTTAGAAGAATATGGTGGATGGTAGGCTTGGGGAGGTATGGGGGGGGGGGGCTTCGCATCAAAATTTTAGCTGAAGATCTGTGTATGATGTCAATTGCTATCCTCATACCAAATTTGGTGACTCTAGCTCAAAAATAGTAAAATTTGTGGGAAGGGGGGATGGGGTTGGTAAGGGGGGGCGTGGCATCCAAACTTTTGCTGCAGATCTATTTATGATGTCAATAGCTATTCTCAAACCGAATTTGGTGACTCTAGCTCAAAGTTAGTAGAATTTGGTAGAAGGTGGGCTGGGTGCTGGGGGCTGGTATGGGGGGGGCGTGGCGTCCAAAGTTTTTCTGCAGATCTGTTTATGATGTTAATTGCTATCCTCATACCAAATTTGGTGGCTCTAGCTCAAAGTTAGTAGAATATGGTGGAAGGGGGGCTTGGGGCGGTATGGGTGGGGGGCGCCATCCACTTTTTTTGGGTTTCTTCATCACCTATCTTGGCCCCAAATTTGGCGGCTCTAGCTCAAAAAATGTGGAAAATATAGGCGTTTTTGATTTCAAAATGCAGGGGGCTCGGGTTCAGGGGGGGCGCGGCTCCAAAACTTTAATGCAGTTTTTTGGGGATTGTTATTAGCTATCTTCCTACCAAATTTGGTGACTCTAGCCTTAACGCTTTGGAAAATACACGCATTCCCGTTTTTAGTGAAGCATTGGGGCGGTTTGGGGCAGCTTGGTCAGTATGGATTGGCGTGGCATCCAAAGTTTTTATGCATTTATTTTGGGACTATAATCACCTATTTTGGCACAAAATTTGGTGGCTCTAACTCAAAAACTGTAAAAGATATAAGCATTTCTGTTTTTCAACTGCGGGGGGGCTGGGGGCGGAATGGGTGGGTGGGGCTCCAAAACTTTGATGCAGTTTTTGGGGGGTCGTTTCCAGTTATCTACCTACCAAATTTTGTGACTCTAGCTCAAACACTATGGAAGATACACGCACTACCGTTTTTAGCGAAGCGTTGGGGTGGTTGAGGGCGGATAGGGCAGTATAGATGGGCGTGGCATCCAAAGTTGTAATGAATTGGGTTCGAGATCGTTACCACCTATCTTGGTACCAAATTTGGAGGGTCTAGCTCAAAAACTGTAGTAGATATGGGCATTTTTAGTGTTAAATTGCGGGGGGGCTGGGGGCGGTATGGGTGGGCGTGGCTCCAAAATTTTTGATGCAGTTTTCTGGGGATTGTTAGTAGCTATTTTCTCCCCAAATTTGGTAGTTCTAGCTGTAAGGGCTTGCGAAATAGCTGGATCTATCGATTTTGCGTTATCGAGTTTATCGATTTGCCAGCCCCCTAGTTATCGTAGAACTCCAATCTTGACACTTTAATTTACTATGCCATAGATAAACAGATTTGCAAAGTTTGAAGTCTCTAACTTGAAGGGTGTGGAAAAAAGTTGCGAACATACAGACGGACAGACGGACAGACGGACAGACACCATGACGGACATTGCACAAACCCAATATACTCTTTACCTTCGGTATCGAGTATAAAAACAGCTGAGCAACAATCGCTGAACTCAGAATTTAAAAAGATTCACTTGAACAGAGCAACTACTGCTGAACTCTGGCAATTATAGGGTTTCCTCACTGGCACTTTACATCAGCATTTACAGCAATTATCGATAACTAGACGGAGACCTGTCCTCATACACTGCATCACCGTCTGCATCTTGTTGACAGTTTACAATTATAAATTGTGTGTTCAGCTAGCAAGAAGTGTGAAATTATTATTATAATTATTATGGATCCGATTTTACTATCTATTTTGGAAAACGACGCTAAGGTGGAGGCGCAGTTAATGTTAAATTTAAGTGGGTCGTCGAGCTCATCGTTAAATCATACAGAGAGCGTTCGTAGCGTGTGGAAATATGTACGTATGGCATATTATATTGAAAAATTATGCATTTAATTTAATGAAATTACATTATATAATATAGAATCGGTCTGGAAGTTTTTGGGAGCGCGATGTACCGCAAAACTCGAACGAGTTTTTTAAAGAAAGTTTTAGGTGTGAGAGGAGAGTTTTTGACATGCTGGTAGCTCGGTTGCCTGGGCTGGCAAAGATGGACACCACGTTTCGCCAGGCTATTCCCCTCGATAAGCGCATAGCCGTTGCTTTATACACGTTGGGATCGTCTGCTGAGTACCGAACAGTTGGAAGACTGTTCGGTATTTCAAAAACTATGGTTGGGTCTATTCTCATTGATTTTTGTATGGAAGTTATTTCCAAGTTGGCAGACGAATACATGCCACCGAACTTCTTAACGCAAGATAAATTGGTTGACTGCGTGAAGGGCTTCGAAAACCTGGGATTTCCACAATGCTTTGGAGCAATGGGTAAATAATTGCAATTGTAATTTGAAGCATTCATTTAAATCTATGTATTTTCTGGTTACAGATGGTTGCCACATTAAAATCAAACCGCCGGCAGAGCACGCTGTTGACTACCGAAACTATAAAGGTTGGTACTCAACTGAATTGTTTGCTCTGGTCGATTATCGGTAAGTCTTTGCATAGTTATTATATAAATAACCAAGTATAGCTAACACAATTTATAGTTACAGATTCACGCACATAAATGTTGGTGTACCTGGCCGAGTTCACGACTCTCAAATTTATGAGCAATCCTCTTTAAAGAGTTTTATAAGTGCGTCGACTTTGTTCCAGGACAATGCAAAACAAATCTGTGGAGCCAAGATTCCTGTTTTCATTTTGGGGGATTCGGCTTTCAGGTTCACAACATCAGTCATGAAGCCGTACCCCTTCTATTTAGAGGCATCCGAGGAACAACGTGCGTTTAATTACAACCTCGCAAAAGTGAGGAGAGTTGTGGAGAATGCTTTCGGGCAACTCAAAGCGCGCTTTCGTCGCATAGGAAGGGGATTAGAAAATGCCCAACAAAACAACAAATACATAATAATATGCTGCTGTATTTTGCACAACTTTTTCAACACTAACATGTGCAATATACAGGACAGTTGGCAAACGGATGTGCCGGTGGACAGGCTGCAGCCTGATCAAGCTGCACAACTGGGTAACATCAACGATGTTGCCGAAAATATAAGAAAATCGCTTGCGACATATTTTAATAATAATAATAATTAAATTAAGTCATAATTTTATTCTAAATAAAGTTGTTTTATTTAATATGTTAAACTTCATAAAGTTTTAATATTTTTTGGTGAAACGCCTTGTTTTCCTCTGCGACTCGCTGAAATACTTTGAGTTTTTCTCTCTCAAGCTCTAATTTTTCTTTCTCTATTTGTATTAGCTCATGGCTCACATCCCTTTTGCGTTTTTTGGCGGAATTTTGTGGTTTTTCAGTTGGCTCTTCGCATGCCCGTGGCGCAGAAGAAAAGTCTGAAACAATTTTAGAAACTTTAATGTATGCAATTGTTTATGTATGGATATGATCTTACCATTGCTCTCTAGCATTTTTTCCTTAAAATTTATTGAGTGTGATACACCTAATATTTTTTCAACTGTATCAAAATACTCCCACGCCGAAGGTGCTCCACCGGACGGTCCAACCATAGCCTTCTCTGTCCTGTATGCAAATTAATAATCAAATGGTTAAGAAGTTGCTGTAAAAGACATTTATTTAACTTACTTATATTTCCGTTGCAGGTTTTCCAATTTTGTTTTTATTACCTTTGCGGATGGCCCATACTTTTTCATGTTGTTCGCCATTTCCATATATATATGTTGGTTTTTTCTTATGCCTCGGAGACCACTAATATTCTCTTCCCAGAGGTTCAGCAACACCAGTGTGGCTTCATCGCTCCATACATATCTAATTAATTCTGCTGAAAGAGTTGCAATGAGTTATTTTGTTTAGTATAATAATAAAATTCATTTGATTTTTACCGGTTGCCATTTTCAATTTCAGTTTTGCAGTAAACAAGTGACTAGTGGTGTCACTTTGCTGTCGATAGTAGAAATTATCGTGCATAACAGAGATATTTTTAGAGTATCGAGTACTGTTACACGCGATGTATACGCATCTTGGCTAGACGGCACCATCTGCCATATCTAGCACCCATACAATTTGTATGGGAGATGCTTAGCATCATCGCTCATGATGCAAAGATGCATGATGCAGTCCTAATGAGGACAGGGCATTAGAGGTGGAGAACTATCGATGGCACTATCGACACCATCGATGGTTTCTCACTATCGTTCAACCATCGATGGCACTATCGTTCAACCATCGATGGTAACCCTGGACCATCGATAGTTTTCGATACTTTGGATTTTTTAAGCATTTTTCATCTCTAAAACAAACACATTGTCACAAAGCGTTTACTTTTATATCAAAGGAGAAAAAGTGTTATAAAATTGATAAGTTTCTGCAGAAACTTGACAAAGGTACGTTCTCTTTGAAACATAGTATTTAAAAAGTATACTTAAGTAATTATCACTTAAGCAAAGCCAAAAAGTTCACCCACACCGAGTTTGTCAAATGAAGATGGTCTTTCCAACGATATTTAAGAAATGTGGTAATGAAAGCTGTATTTTCTAAGAGCGTTGCGAAATTGAAAAAACTTTTAGAAGATGTAGCAAATGTCAGTATTACAACTTTTTGACTGTAACATGTCATTTTGTCCAAGACTTTGCTATTCGCACGGTTTCGCTAGAAACAAGAAAATTGTTAGACTCAACAAACCATTCAGCAGAAAATATTGCTAACACATTAAAAGCCATTTTGAATGAGTGGTGTATTTTACACAAAGTTATTTGCATCGTGTCAGACAATGCAAAGGTTATGCCGAAAGCGTGTGAAATACTAAAAATAAGAAACTTGCCTTGTTTTGCACATAGCCTGAAATTAGTGGTTCAAGATGCATTAAAACTTAAAAAAAAAAAAATTTAACTTTGGAAAACTTGTTTTCAAAATGTAAAACAATTGTACGATTCTTCAAGTCAAGCTCAATAGCTTATGAAAAATTTAAGATGGCTCAAAATTCTCCAACACCACTTAGTTTAATACAAGAAACACCAACTAGGTGGAATAGTTTTTACCACATGATACAACGAATCCTTAAAACTAATGATGCTATATCGCAAGTACTTCTCGCCACGAAACACGCTCCGTTGCCACTTACTGCCTATGAGATAGATATATTAAAAGACATAGAAAGAATATTTGCTCTGCTTGAAAGCTGTACAGAAAAAGTGTCGGGCGGAAAGTACGTCACAGTTTCATTAATTATTCCAATGTCATATGGACTGTATCGAAAGGTGGTAAATCTTAAACACGAAATAAAAACAGATGAGGCACTTCAAATACAAGAAGAAATTTTGTCTTCCATTCGATCTCGGTTATTTATCTACGAGGGAAGGACGATCACAAGAATGGCAACTATATTGGATCCGAGATTCAAAAAACAAGGATTCCAATTGCAATGTAATGCGGAAGAAGCTTTAATTTTTTTGGAAAATGAGTTGTCTCATTCAATGATCAACAGAGCAGCACCCACCATAGAACACGAGCTTCAACCTCATGTTGAAGGTATTCAATTTTTTGATTTTATAACCGAAAGACAGACAGAAAGCATTCCAAACAATCGGTCAGATGCCATTATTACTAAACGCCATTTTCTAGCTGCCGCATTGGCACCCCAAGACACAGATCCTCTTATCTGGATAAAGGTACAATTTAGTTTTTGTCGATATAACAAAATTTTATTCTCTTCGCTGGCAGGTGAACCAAAATGAATTTTCACAAATTGGCCTCCTTTTTAAAAAATATTTTTGTGTGCCAGCCACCTCTGTTGAATCAGAAAAGAAAAAAGCAAAGCGGGTCAAATTGTTTCGGACAGGAGAACACGCCTCAAAGACAAAAATATAACCATGCTCTTATTCCTAAATTAAAATGAATGGCTCATGGATTAGTAGTATTCAACAATATGGAATTCCATAAATTTCACATAATACGAAAATATTCATTGATAAAACATCTCTTGGAAAATAAAGTTAGTATGTAAGACTCAACTTGTAAAAATAAAAGTATGATATGATAAATCTTTTAAATTGGAATAAATATGAATTAGATTAATAAAAAACAAAAATTGGATTGGATAGAATTCAATTATGAAATTTCTACCATTATCAACATAATAAACTTAAAGAAATAAATGAGACTTGCAGTACTAACTGAAAATATACTAAATATTGAGTAATTTTGTTTTAAAATTTTATTTTGTTTAATAGGAACTACCACAATGTACATAGTATTAAAAAAAGCAATGAATAGGACTTAAACGAAGCTTAAAATATTTATTTATATTATTACTCCATTAATGCAAACTATCGAAAACTATCGATAGTTTATCGATGGTTAACTTAAAACAATCGTGCACTATCGATGGAGATGACTATCGATAGTATTCCACCTCTACTGGCAATTGTTAGGTTGGCCACCGTCTAGAAGCTGTGACTTGACCGACACACCATTCGGGACTTTCAATTCGAAAAGATGTGTACTCCGACCACTTCAACTAACTAGGTTGAGTCCTAAATTCTAGTGCGAATCGAAACATTAAAATGCATATCGCAAAAATTTCAAGCAATTTAAAAAAAATTATCTGAGCAACAATCGCTGAACTCAGAAATTATTAAAAAAATAAACTTGACCAGAGCAACTACTGCTGAACTCTGTTAACTGTAAAAGCCGCCTTTTGACGAAAACTATCATAGGAACCAGAGGTGCAGCCGCGGCACCCTTTTGCCGACTCACATCTAATAAGAAAAAAGCGGAGCCGCGGCACTCATTTGTATGAAAATAATGTTTCTTTCTTTTTTCGTGAAAATTACAAATTCCGTTATTTAATCACAAAATTAAAAAAGCAGCTGAGCAACAATCGCTGAACTCAGAGTTTAAAAAGATTCACTTGAACAGAGCAACTACTGCTGAACTCTGATAACTGAAGGGGCCTTTTGCCTTGGATCTTGTATGCATCATAGCTTAAACCAGTTGAGAACTATAAGCTTAAAGGAGTAAATTAATTACTTAGCCTGCTAGAAAAAACTTTATTTTCTTATTGCATACTTTGGGGCTACAAACATTCATACATACATTCATACATTCAAACATACATTTAACAGCTGATATCAGCTATCGTACATAATATATCACAGCTGACGTTGCTCGACACGTACAAAACGACACTTTGCATATGGAATATGGAAGCTCTACACGAAAACAAATTAGAAAGAATCACCATAGATATATGTATGTACATATAAAAATCATTAAAACTTGCTTATTTTCGGGATTTAATTGTGTTTTATCAAAAATACAATTGTTTTTATAACAACATATTCTTTTTATTAATTTTTCTCCCATCCTACTTAGTTGCTTGGTACCAGGCGTTAACGCTAGTTAGCTAACTACTGTATCAGGATTTTAAATATCCTGCACTTTAGCTGCCTTACCACGCTTCTGCCTGCAATCCTAGTCCCAACAAGTGACAATCCTAATCCTAGCCTCTCCCATACTTTTGATGATAGCATAAATCTTTTGAAATTGATACTCGTACGTGGTTCGCAGGCAGTTCTCTTTTACGTTTAGAACGGAGAATATTGAAGAACAGCAACTTTATGATAGTAACCTACCAATGTATGTTCCATTTAAAATTTTTTATTTTCCATATTGATTATTATTTTGTGTGTACTCAACTTCGGCTATTGACAATCATTTTGTATAAATTCGTATTTCTGCCAGGAAAATAAGCATCTTAAAAAAAAATTTAAAAAAAATTTAAAAAAAAAAAAAATAAACTATGCCGAGCAATTGCTGCTGAACTCGGCATAATCAACAAGTATGATTATCAAACATCATCAGTAATTTATACTTTGTCAACTTCCGTTGAAAATGTTAATGTTTAGATATTAAATCTGGTTCTCTTTCGTGTTTATAATTGCTATATGCCAATAGGTTTCTTCAAGTATTATAGCAGACTAGCTATACCGGTGCGCTTTGCTGCCCCACAAACACACATCCGACTGACATTGTCCGTTCTCAACGTTCATGGGACCGATGACAACTAATGCATCTTCAGTGTAATTAATTTCCGGAGTATAATGGAATGCAATGCGTTCGTATGGTACGAAAACATTTTGACGATTTCGTGCAATTCGTCCAAAATCAACTATATTTCGATCTTGATGGGCTTCTGGTGTTTCGGCTGCACGTGTTTCAATCATCCTTATGCGCATACTTTCAATCCGAGCCACATTTTGTTCTCTGGTTTCATTGGCGCGTTTACGTTGAGCGCGGCGTCGTTCGATGTTTAAACGATCATTTCGCTGCTCATTAGTTTGACTTATACCCCGATTCGACTACAAGCCGGATGCAAGTATGTAATTGGAACTCGGGAATGTTGCTTCCGTTTGTATAAGATTCCCCTATGCACAATGAGAATCTTGTTCAAATTTCCCCGTTGGTCGGTTGCATTTCCCAGTTGGTCGAAAACCGATCAACTGGAAAAGCAGGCGATGTTAGAATTTAACATTACAGAGCACTGAACAGCACTTTTACATAGTCGATAGTATGAAATTTCCTATCGATACTTGGTTTAAACAGTGCCAATTTGGGTAAAACAGCAGCTGGTCATCAAGTGCATGAAAAAAAAAACAAAACCCCTGTTAAAACAGGATGTGGATGAATTGGATTTGTAGTGGAATCACCTACATCCGCGACTTGCTGTTAATGACGGATGCAACCTAATGGAATTAGGGTATTAAACGTGCCTGCTCTGTTTGCAATAGATTTCTTTCATTTCGGTGTAATCGTTGCTGTTCACTTTCATTTGCACGTGCAACTGCCCCTCTAAAGGCCTGTTGTCACATACACCGTAAACCGAAACAGAAACAGAATTCAGTACATTTGCGACTGCGATAGAAACTGCAACAGAAACATCGGTATTTTTCAATTGTTAGCAATAGTAATCGAATTCAGCACATTAGCAACTGAAACCGAAACAAGTACTTTTGACTTTATTCTGTTGCTGTTAACAGACGATCACCTGTTTTCTACAAACGCAGATAACTTGACGCTGGTCAATTCTTTGTGTAATCGATATTTTGGTTTCTGTTTCGGTTTCGGTTTACGGTGTATGTGACACCAGGCCTTAACTGATGCGCGAGTGTTTCGACCAATGGCCTGCCGCTTTGGAGGCATATTTCAGTTTTAAAATTGAGAAAAATCAAAATTGAAAAATATTTTTCATAATTGTTATTCAATTTGTTTTTCACATTAAGCAATTGTGTATTTCACATGTTGCAGCACGCTTAATGTCATTGTTATGTTGTTTTACTCACAATGTGTTGCAGTTTTATTTTTAATCGATATTTAATACAAAAATACACATACATATTGAAATATATGATCGGTTGTGCACAGCACAGCGCAGCACCGACAACAATCCACACGCGGCACGACAAAAATCAAATTCACAGCAAAAGATTGTATTTCACCATAATTTAAAATGAGTACCATTACTGGACAGCGTCTCTGTATCAACGGTTGTTGTATGGAATGAAAAGACACAAAATTTATAAGCAACCACAACGTCTAGTAAACGAATACCGTTTTGGATAAGAATCGAATATTCTTATTTGAATACCGTTTTGGATAAAGGACTGTACGCAGTAGGCCCGTACAGCGTACGGACTGAAAAACTTCATATAAAAAAAATGGTCTCGTACAGCGTACGGCTCGTAATAACATAACGCAGTACGCAGCACTGTTAGTTACGGGCCGTAAGGCAGTGTTGAACAATGAAAATGTTAAAATGTTATTGCTGCCGTAAATAGCTGTCTGCACCTATTTACGGAAGCGAAAAGTTTAAAAAAATTTCAACACGGAAGAGCCGCTTCGTGAATTTCGAAGAAGAGAGCGAGAAAATTGCGCTTATTAAGGCAATGGAGTGTCGGCCAGTCCTCTGGGATCTAACCAACAAGTCGCACTCAAATAATATTTTAGTAAAAAGCGCATGGGACGAAATTGGCGCCGAATTGGGAAAAGATGGCAAGTATATTGATCATAATAATCAACTTAATAATATAATATTAAAAATATATTCGTATTTTCATTGCAGTACGTGAATGCAAGATGGCATGGGCAGGTCTGCGCGATAGCTATAGGTATAAGATCAAACATAGCGCCAAAAGTGAGAGTGCTGGCGGCAGTGCCCTCAGTGCCCCCAAAAATGTAATTGGGATTTGGCGGCTTACATGGCTTTTTTGCCAGATTTGTCAGAGAAAAGAACGTAAGTCATTTTACACTTATATTTATTTAGTTTCATGTCATTAACAATTTATGTATTTTAATTTCAGAACGATGGATTCGTCTTGTAGTGGTTTCGAAGATGACAACGCGTGCACTATGAAGCCGTTGCTCTTGGACCCGGATTTAGATACGTCCACTAGCTCGGCAGGCCATAAATCTCAGTATTCATATGTAAGTAATATAATTAAGCAACTACTTCATCATACTAAAAACATATATTTTTACAGAAACCGAAGACGGCCAAAAAGCGGAAGCACGAGGACGACGGCCATGTGCTAAGCGAAGTGGTGGCGTCACAAAGAGCTTTAGCAGAAAAACTAGCCAATCAAACTCCATTGGAGCCGCATTTCCTTTATTGGAGGTCAATATTGGCCAAACTCGACACTGCAACGGCCGATCATGCGGTGCTAAACATTTCAAAGTACTTGTTAGAAGTGGAGGAAAAATTTCTTGAAAATAATAGAAATATATAAATGAAACAATTAAATAGTCAAGTTCTTATTTTATTTCATTCAGCAACTCCCGCCGACTCGTACTGCCAAGGTACCGGACCGCTAGGTTCTTTTAAATGATTTCTTATATGCTTCGCATAGTCCCTTGCTCTTCCAAAACTGTGATTCGCATTTGCCTCATAATCACGTTCTGCTATATTTAAATCCGACGTGGTGGCATAGGTGTGCGGATTCCTCTTCAATAAGAAGTTGTGCAGCAGACAACATGCGTACACTATTTTTTGCGCCCTGCTGGGGTGACATAGAAGAGTGCTTTGCACCGCTATCCACTTTGCCGTCAGTATGCCGAACGCATTTTCAATACACCGTCGAGCTCGACTCAATCGATAATTGAAAATGCGTTCTTCACGCGTCAAAGCCCGGGACCCGAACGGCTTCATCAGGTGCTCATGCAAAGGGAAAGCATCATCTCCTACAAGGTAGTAGGGAGTGAGCAGACCATTGACTGGGCTATCGTTCGGAAACCTAAACTTATCTGCAAGCATAGCTTTTCCAAACTTTGAATGCGAAAACGCATTCATATCACCCTCGCTTCCATAAGCGCCTACATCAATGTAAGTGAACGCATATGATGCATCGCAAATGTCGAGAAGGATGAGGGAAAAGAAACCCTATGAAACAGAAATAATTAAATTAGTTTAGCAAAAGGACACACTATTTGCAGATGCTTACTTTGTAGTTATAAAAAGCGCTGCCACTATTGGGGGTGCGCGAAGTGCAACATGCTTGCCATCAATCGCTCCAATGCAGTTTGGAAGATTCCACTTCTCTTCGAAACCCTTCGCAAACTGCAGCATGCCATCATTGTTCCATTTTGGAATCTCGCAAGACAATGCCTGGATGATTCCGTTGCAAACAAGATCGACTGTTGTCCCCATGTGCTGTTTGCTGACACGGTACGTCGACCCTATGTGCCGTTGCAGATCACCTGAAGCTAAATATCTGGAAGGCAATTAATTTTAATAATCCAATGCACTTTACATCTTACTTACTCCAACACAATTGCAAACTTCGTTTTGCTTTGTATCGCATCTGGCCGTGTGCTTCGTTTCGGTACCAAGTACTGTTCTAGCAATCCAAACAAATGCGTAAAGTCCTCAGTGCCCATATGAAAGTTTTCATAAAAAGTTGCCGGCTCCTTGCACAAGTTATCAAACTAAAAAATTTGATTGCAAAGTCAATATACTTGCATTGATTGTACACATGTATATTAAATACTTACATCTCGGGTAAATCTACCATGTTCTGCTCTTCCTATTAAATATGGATTCACCCAAATGCGTATCTGGCGTTTTGCTTTTGCAGCATCCCTCCTTTTTACCAAAAGTGCCAACAGTGTGGTGTTGGTTGCGCACATTAAAGACAATATTTTATGTTCTTCGCTATCCATCTTTCTAATAATTTAATTCATTCAAATGTAAACAAGCAACGAAACACAGTTGCTTTCCGATTTATTAAGAGAAAGTATTCGACCAACCGCCACAATATGTGAATTTTTCAACACTTGTCGTTACTGTCCGTAAAGTGTATTACGGTCCGTACGCTGTACGGGCCTTCTGCGTACAGGCCTTAAGAATCGAATATTCAAATAAGACTAAATACATTTATATAAACAGTCGGTGCACGCTACACAGCTCCGTTGTTGTAGAGAGAAACGAAGATCGAATATTCGAATGAAACAAAATACATTTATACACATAATCGGGCTCATATAGCACGCATCGACTGTGTATATGTTGTGTTGTTGTTTAGTGTTGTTTAGTTTTCGAGTCTATAAAACATACACAAATAAACAGAAATTGATTTTTATATATAAGATTGTCCTTTATATTTGAAAGAAAAAAAATAGCAGAGCAATTACAGTTGAACGCGGTATAGTAACATTTGAATAGTCAATAAAAGTGATTATAAAATCACTTTAAAATAATATTAAAATAAGCACTGCAAAAAAATTGCATTTGAACAGAGCAACTACTGCTGAACTCTGGCAATTGTTAGGTTGGCCACCGTCTAGAAGCTATGACTTGACCGACACACCATTCGGCACTTTCAATTCGAAAATATGTGTACTCCGACCACTTCAACTAGGTTGAGTCCTACATTCTAGTGCGAATCGAAACATTAAAATGCATATCGCGAAAATTTCACGCAATTTAAAAAAAACTATCTGAGCAACAATCCCTGAACTCAGAAATTATTAAAAAAAATAAACTTAACGCAACTACTGCTGAACTCTGTTAACTGTAAAATACCGCCTTTTGCCGAAAATCATCAAAGGAACAATAAACGGAGCCGCGGCACTCATTTGTATTAAAAAATGTTCCTTTTTGCATGAAAATTACATTTGTTGTTACGTTTTTTAATTCACACAATAAATAAAAAACTGAGCAACAATCGCTGAACTCAGAAATTATAAAAAAAAAAGACCAACAGGCTGTGTCTCCAACACGGCCGCTAAGATTTTACGTAGAATACGTAACATTTCAAATTTATCAAACAAAATAGAAGTAATGACAAAATAATGAAATTAAATTAAGTAAAATATATTTTTAAATGTATGCTCCAAACCATATCAATGAAGGTTGAAGATTGAATGTAGTTTCCATAAGTTCCTAGAAGGGTTTGTTTTCTTTCCTGATAAATTTCATACGAATATTAATAATATAAATGTATTTTCTAATCACACTTATTTATATTTACTTTCAAAATATTTTGTTAAATATAGGCGCTTTTAAGGAGGCATTTTATTATATTTTCATTCTATTTAGTATATTGGTAGCGACTTTTTTGCACTGGTTTATTTTTCGTGAATATACACACACACACTCATTTTGCCTCCCGAATCAAATACATACATAAATAGTTAAAAACAGCCATAAATCAACAACAACACGTGCTGGATTGTCGTGGCTGAGACCCAAAAAATGCACAAATTAAAAATACCCCTTGTACAAATATTTAATAATCGTCAATAAAAAAAATCAAATATATAATTTAATATATAGATAATATATTTTAATTACTTACAAAAAACGTCGATTTAAGTGCTAGTTTATTAAATTATCTACAACGTGTTTAATTGATTCTGAACGCCTTACCTTATTGCCAAAATATGAACAAACATATTACACAGACATAATATTGAAGTAATCACGTTTTGCTATTTAATTGCACAAAGTTCATATTGAGTTTATACAACCCTTCTAAGTTGGTTTGCATTAATTAGTATAAGTCAAATGTTGAGACGACATGAGAAATGAAACGCGGTTGCTTCTTTTTCGAACACACAAGCTTTTACCGTTGTTTGTTGCGGCTGCACTATGGGGCGCTTTGCAAAAAAAAACTGTCATATATTTATTTTTACATGTCCCAAAACTAACTTCTTGTTTATGCAAATCTCTAGTAAAAATTATATAGTTGGCCGATATCCATGAATTTTTAAAAAAATTTTAGTATTATATAAACATGCTTGACTCCCAGATTTCGACCTGATATGTTGAAAACAAAGGGCGGCAACAAGCCAATTTTATTAAAATGATTTTCCTTTGGTTCTTACAAACCTAACGCAAAAAACCAAATCAAAATATCTTGCGTGGTTTGCAAGCCATTAATTAATGCCAGTTTTTGGTAAAATGCCCACAGTGCGTTGGCACGCCGCTTGCTTCGAAACACCACTGAGCGCGACGGCAACTGAAACAACACTATATGCACAGTCTATCCGCTATAGCTATCACTATCGCACCCGCTCTTACTTATTGCTAATACATGAGCACATAAAACACGCATATGAAAATTGCCGAAAAATGTATTGCGCTTAAAATTTCATTTACTTATGGATTCAAAAACTTTATATGTAGCAGTATTATACTTTATATACTGTTCGAAAGCTAACAAATTCAGTTAACTCCTATATAAATGAGATTCCATTTGGGAATGTTTAAAGTATAAAAAAATCGAAATGAACGCGGCGAAAGTGGTCGCAAAAATTTTTACTTCGCATTGCACCCCTAACCTGCCGAATAACGTATTCTACGTTAAAAAAGACCAACAGGCTGTGTCTCCAACACGGCCGCTAAGATTTTACGTAGAATACGTAACATTTCAAATTTATCAAACAAAATAGAAGTAATGACAAAATAATGAAATTAAATTAAGTAAAATATATTTTTAAATGTATGCTCCAAACCATATCAATGAAGGTTGAAGATTGAATGTAGTTTCCATAAGTTCCTAGAAGGGTTTGTTTTCTTTCCTGATAAATTTCATACGAATATTAATAATATAAATGTATTTTCTAATCACACTTATTTATATTTACTTTCAAAATATTTTGTTAAATATAGGCGCTTTTAAGGAGGCATTTTATTATATTTTCATTCTATTTAGTATATTGGTAGCGACTTTTTTGCACTGGTTTATTTTTCGTGAATATACACACACACACTCATTTTGCCTCCCGAATCAAATACATACATAAATAGTTAAAAACAGCCATAAATCAACAACAACACGTGCTGGATTGTCGTGGCTGAGACCCAAAAAATGCACAAATTAAAAATACCCCTTGTACAAATATTTAATAATCGTCAATAAAAAAAATCAAATATATAATTTAATATATAGATAATATATTTTAATTACTTACAAAAAACGTCGATTTAAGTGCTAGTTTATTAAATTATCTACAACGTGTTTAATTGATTCTGAACGCCTTACCTTATTGCCAAAATATGAACAAACATATTACACAGACATAATATTGAAGTAATCACGTTTTGCTATTTAATTGCACAAAGTTCATATTGAGTTTATACAACCCTTCTAAGTTGGTTTGCATTAATTAGTATAAGTCAAATGTTGAGACGACATGAGAAATGAAACGCGGTTGCTTCTTTTTCGAACACACAAGCTTTTACCGTTGTTTGTTGCGGCTGCACTATGGGGCGCTTTGCAAAAAAAAACTGTCATATATTTATTTTTACATGTCCCAAAACTAACTTCTTGTTTATGCAAATCTCTAGTAAAAATTATATAGTTAGCCGATATCCATGAATTTTTAAAAAAATTTTAGTATTATATAAACATGCTTGACTCCCAGATTTCGACCTGATATGTTGAAAACAAAGGGCGGCAACAAGCCAATTTTATTAAAATGATTTTCCTTTGGTTCTTACAAACCTAACGCAAAAAACCAAATCAAAATATCTTGCGTGGTTTGCAAGCCATTAATTAATGCCAGTTTTTGGTAAAATGCCCACAGTGCGTTGGCACGCCGCTTGCTTCGAAACACCACTGAGCGCAACGGCAACTGAAACAACACTATATGCACAGTCTATCCGCTATAGCTATCACTATCGCGCCCGCTCTTACTTATTGCTAATACATGAGCACATAAAACACGCATATGAAAATTGCCGAAAAATGTATTGCGCTTAAAATTTCATTTACTTATGGATTCAAAAACTTTATATGTAGCAGTATTATACTTTATATACTGTTCGAAAGCTAACAAATTCAGTTAACTCCTATATAAATGAGATTCCATTTAGGAATGTTTAAAGTATAAAAAAATCGAAATGAACGCGGCGAAAGTGGTCGCAAAAATTTCTACTTCGCATTGCACCCCTAACCTGCCGAATAACGTATTCTACGTTAAAAAATAAGTAAATATCACTTGACCAGAGCAACTACTGCTGAACTCTGATAACTGTGGGGCTTTTTGCCGTACATCATAAAATGAACCAGTGTCGGAGCCGCGACACCCTTTAGTATGAATAAATGTTTCTTTGTTTTTTTGTGAAAATTACAACATTTGTTTGTTGCGTTTTTTATTCCACAAAATTAAAAACAAATAGCTGAGCAACAATCGCTGAACTCAGAGCAACTAGTGCTGAACTCCGTTAACTGTAAGGGCTTTTGCCGTAGATCATCAAATGAAGCTGGAACCGCGACACCCTTTTGTATGAATAAATGTTTCTTTGTTTTTTCGTGAAAATAACAACATTTGTTTGTTGCGTTTTTTATTTCACAAAATTAAAAAATAGCTGAGCAACAATCGCTGAACTCAGATAAGTAAAAAAAATATATTAATTTGACTTGACCAGAGCAACTACTGCTGAACTTTGACAATTGTGAGTGCGGCTTTCAATTCGAAAAGAGATTCGAATTAGGTGTACTTGCTACTTCTGAGGCCTGCAACGCATCACTAATATTCTAGTGCGGTTTAATATCGATATTTGAAAAAAAAAGCTGAGCAACAATCGATGAACTCAGAGCAACTAGTGCTGAACTCCGTTAACTGTGAGGGCTTTTGCCGTACAACACTAAATCAACCAGTATCGGAGCCGCGACACCCTTTTGTATGAATAAATGTGTCTTTGTTTTTTCGTGAAAATTACAACATTTGATTGTTGCGTTTTTTATATCACAAAATTAAAAAATAGCTGAGCAACAATCGCTGAACTCAGATAAGTAAAAAAATATAAATTTCACTTGACCAGAGCAACTACTGCTGAACTCTGTTAACTGTGAGCGCGGTTTATGGCTTGGTTCCCGTAAGCGTCATTTATCAATTCGCCGCCGCCGTCCGACACTTTCAATTCGAAAAAAGTGTCGATAGTTGGTCAAACCGAATAAGCTATAATGTAGGACCAACCGCGGCGACCATTTGCATGAAAAATCAATTTCCATTTTCGTGGCACGCAAATAGTTTTCAAACTCACGAAAAACTCACGCTATTATAGCTGAACTTGGCATATGTGAGTTAGGGAAACTTCCGCTGAAAACGTCAATATTTAGATATTAAATCTTGTTCTATCTCTCGTGTTTATAATTGCTGTTTGCATAGTAGGTTCCTTCATATATTATAGCAGATGCTTTGATCGATTTGAACACAAATTTCCAAATAAATTGTTTTAATTTGAAAGAAATAAATTGCAGGGCAATCACCGTTGAGCTCGGAACTCTTTCGTAGTAAATAAATGTGCTTAGAAAAAAATTAATATAAGCATAAAAAAATTTCACTTGACCAGAGCAACTACTGCTGAACTTTGATTACTGTGAGCATGGCTTTCAATTCGAAGTCTCGAAATAGATGGAACTGCGCGGCAGTCAACTGTTTGAACTAAAATTCCGATAAAAATATCAAATATCCCGTGTTGTTGCATTGTTTAAATCGAACTTCACAAATTTAAGAAAACTAAGCTAAGCAACTAATACTAAGCTCAGAAAAGTATAAAAAAAAAACATAATAGGGGTTTTCACACGCAACCTTGTTATTCGTTATTCGTTAAATTTGTTAAAGGTTGCCAACTGTGAAGACTCGTTTTTTACGTCAGCTGTTAATCGTTAAAATACCTACTTTCAATCAATTATTTGCACACAACTGACAAAACACAAAGCAAAAAACAGCTGATTAGTGTTTTACCGAATAACAAGTAATTTGTCGGGGCTGCCAGCTCGTTAAAGTGTTATTCGTTAAGCCGGCAAATTGTTAAATTTACAAAAACAAAATACATGTAGAATTTTAACGAATAACGAATAACAACGTTGCGTGTGAAAACCCCTAATAAATTTCACTTTATAAGCAACTTAGCTTAGAAAAGTAATAAAAATAAAAAGAGTTAAATTTCACTTGACCAGAGCAACTACTGCTGAACTCTGATAAATGTGAGCAAAAACAGCGGCAACCATTGGTATTTTTGTTGATGTTGCACTACCGCTGAACTCCGTTAACTGTAAGGCCTTTTGCCGTACATCTCCAAATGAACTAGTATCGGAATTAGTATCAGAACCGCGAGATCCTTTTGTATGAAAAATGTTACTTTGTTTTTTCGTAAAAATAACATTTGTTTGTTGCGTTTTTTATTTCACAAAATAAAAAAATAGCTGAGCAACAATCGCTGAACTCAGATAAGCTAAAAACATATAAATTTCACTTGACCAGAGCAACTACTGCTGAACTCTGTCAACTGTTAGGTTGGCCGCCGTGAGAAGCTGTGACTCTGATGAATGCGAGCCTGCAACTCGCAATTTTTATTCAAAGTTGACGTTCCACAAATGAATATGGTCAACAACGCACAGCACAGCTGCTATCTTGCAAAGGCTTACAATTACTGGCAGCTGAGCAACTTTTGCTGAACTCAGAAACTATAAAAAAAAAACATTGACCAGAGCAACTACTGCTGAACTCAGAAAGTGTATATAAAATGATTCACTTGACCAGAGCAACTACTGCTGAGCTCTGACAATTGTGAGCGCGCCTTTCAATTCGAAAACAGTTGTCAAATTTTACCAAATCCTTATACTATTTCTGTACGAGGCCTGCAACGCAGCACGAATATTCTAGTGCGGTTTTATATCGACAATTTAAAAGAACAAATTAGCTGAGCAACAATCGCTGAACTCAGAAAGCGTATTAAAAAACGGATTCACTTGACCAGAGCAACTACTGCTGAACTCTGATAACTGTAAGGGCTTTTGCCTTGGATACTGTATGCATCAAAGCTTGAACCAGTTGAAAACTATAAGCTTGATAGAGTAAGGGCCCAACCAAACGTTGATTTCTTTCTTAAAGACTCGCGGCACGCAAAGTTTGAACATATGATACGCCGAGTATCGACCCAAACGATGCTTACGCAAGAGTTCGTTGAGTTATTTTTTTAACGAATGCTGTTAAGACTGAATGCATGGTTTGACTGGAGTGAAAACATGCATGAATGCTGAGCAATACAGAGTTGTCGCTGATTTTTTATTCTATGGAAATTATTTAACAAAATTGTTATATCATCATTTTATTGTTTATAAACACATTGATATAATGCTTTAGATCTATAAAAATATCTATAATATGTTTTTAACATGGTATTACATTAATTGTTAACATTTATTTTCAATGGCATAAACAAAGAGCACATGGCAACAATGTTCCACCGCTAAAGCCATATGGTTTGTTTACATTGCAATATAAGAAGAAGAGACAAAGCACTTAAGCAACGTATGGCTATGCCGATGATTCTCAATGCGTAAGCAAACTTTTCGTTCAGTCTTGCAACGAGTCTTTAAGAAAGAAATCAACGTTTGGGTGGGCCTTTACCTAAAGGCCCAACCAACCGTTGATTTCTTCCTTAAAGACTTGCGGCACGCATATATGCGAGGCCGAGTATGGGCTTAAACGATGCTTACGCAAGAATTCGTTAAGTTATTTTTTTTAACGAATGCTGTTAAGCCTGGATGCATTGTTTGACTGGAGTGAAAACATACATGAATGCTGAGCAATACAGAGTCGTCGCTAATTTTTTATTCTATGGAAATTATTTAAAAATATTGTTAAATTATCATTTTATTGTTTATAAACACATTGATATAATGCACTAGATCTATAAAAATATCTATAATATGTTTTTAGCATGGTATTACATTATATGTTAACATTTATTTTCAATGGCATAAAAAAAGAGCACATGGCAACAATGTTCCACCGCTAATGCCATATGGTTTGTTAACATTGCAATAAAAGAAGAAGAGACAAAGCACTTAGACAACGTATGGCTATGCAGTTGATGCTCAATGCGTAAGCAAGCTTTCGTTCAATCTCTCAACGAGTCTTCAAGGAAGAAATCAACGTTTGGGGTGGGCCTTAACACAGCTGACAAAACGCCACATTGCGTATGAAAAGTGTGAATGCTATACACGAAAACAAAAAAGATAAAATCATGATAGATATACAAAATCATTAAAACTTGCTTATGTTCGGGATTGGATTGTGTTTTATCATAAATACAATTGTTTTTATAACAGTATATTCTTTTTATTAATTTTTCTCCCATCCTAGTTTGTTGGTACCAGGCGTTAACAGGTTTTTAAAAATCTTGCACTTTAGCCGTCTTATCACGCTTTTGCCTGCAATTCTAATCCTAACAAGTCGCAATCCTTATCCTAGCCTCTCCCATAACTTTGATGAGGACGGCAGCTGACTGATCGGTCGATATGACTTTGGGTCTTCCTCCGGCTTGTCCA